>JARHVA010000336.1:0-417500 GCA_037957365.1 Torreya grandis
TATAGTGTACATATTTTGTGGCATGATAATTGCTCATTTTTGTATATGGACTATCTACACATACTTTTGCTTCTATATGAACTTACATGATTACATACTCTTACTTCTACATACTACAAGAGATCACATCGATTCTTTCCCACTAGAAGCATGGTGATCTTGATTTCCACATGCAGTATTGAGATATATGGTTGTAATTTGCATATACAATGGAGGCACATTTCTTTATGTTTACTTTCTCTAAAAGGACATACTATCACATCTGGTGCACATTATCCTTTGACACATGTTGAAAATTATTCATATCTCTCCCATTATTATATTCTCAAAGCCTTGTTACTTTCCCTTGCATATATGTCAAAAATTCAATAAAAATCAAATATGTTAAAAATTCAAAATAAAATGAAAATATATCAAAAATATAAACAAATTCAAATATTTTAAAGCTATAAAAAAATTCAAAAATATAAAAACATTCAAAATATTATCAAAAAATAAAAAATTAAGACCTGAGCATGACATGAGTTGTTATTTTAGTTCTTTACATGTGTTATTGATCACATTTTTAGTATATAACATATTATATTTACATGATATATGTGTATTTCATACATATGGATGGTATAGAGTAGTTTTCACTTGTTCTATGTTCTTTCAATGCTATTAATTTTGAATAATAGGATAGACATTGATTACTTCTTGTGTGTGGTCTTTGGGCATTGCATGCAAAAAATGTTGTTCACTTCTATGCATTATTTTCTTAGTATTTGATTTACATTTGAACATGTCCATTGCTTGTGGCCCTTAGCCCTATGTGTGTAATATTTTCTTATATATGCAACATTTTAACATGTCCATTTATTGTGTCCTTTAGCCCTATGTGTGAAATTTTTTATTATATGCATGACATTTTTAACATGTCCATTGTCCCTATGTGTGTGATATTTAATTATATGTTTGATATTTGAACATGTCCATTGCTTGTGGCCTTTATAACCTATGTGTGTGATGTTTCCTTGTATATGTGACATTTGAACATATCCCTTATATGCAACCCTTGGCCTTAATATGTGACATTGAATGTTATGCTTATTGTGATTGATAAGCTTGATTAGTGGCATCATGATCCATATCATGCACTTTTACTGCATAGTATTTTTCAAATATTATTACTTTACTAAATGTCTTATTGTTATATTTATTTACACCTAACACTTGTAGTCCTCTCATTAAATGTGTTATGCACATGCTTCAGTGACAATCACATTACTACGATGACATACACTCCACATGTTAGCATAATGCTATATGATTATATATTTATCATGTGATATAGTTAACTCATCTTTTGAGATGAGTGAATTATAGGTGACATCCCTCATCTCAAAATGGAGGCATTATAATTTGTTTATCATAGAGATTAAATCCTATGTGAGAAAAAAATTATGATAGAATATAGGTTTCAAAGATTCAAATTAATTAAAACATTAAATTTCCTGATAAAGTGCAAGATTCAAAGTAATTTCAAAATTATATTCTATGATAGAATGCATGTTTCAAATATTTAAATTAAATTAAAAATAAATTTCATAACAGAGTACCAGTTTTAAAGATTCAAAATTATTCAAAAATCAAACGCATGACAAAAATTGGCATTTTAATATAGATTATGGGGGCATATGACATGTATAGTCACTCACTTTACAAAGACTTGAGTGAAAAATCATACACACTAGATGCACATGCATGGGCACATGTAAAAAAATTTGAAAAACATAAAATTAAAGGTTTCATATAAAGTTACTATTAAACATATAGATGCATGGCATTTTATATCATTTTGCGCATAGTCAAAGGAAATGATGTTGATTCATGCACATATATACATTTTTTAAATTCAAAAGGCATTATACTATTTCATTAATATATGCACTACACTATTGTTTACATATTCAGTGGAAAAAGTTTGTTATCTCACTTCAAAGTTATTGACATTGTGATCATGATGGGCCCATGAATATGCTTCATTTTGTGTCAATCATGAAATTAGAATATAGATTTATCTATAGTGGTGTGATTCATTATAATATGGGTAATTTATGTTTTAGGTTAATGAGACTTAATGGCATTGGCATTACTTATAGAAAACTTATTTTTGTTAGTCCATCTTATGGACAGGTGATGTACATTCAAGTTTAGTGACACTCAATAGCATTTCCATCCCTTGTAGTGAAACCATTCTAGTTCCACCTTTTTTGGATTAGTATATTGGGTACTTATCCTCATTAATGATAGTTGGAGAATGAATCTTTCCAAATCAAAGGCTTGACTAGTAATTCAAAATTTGGACTTCATCACTCTCAATTTTCTAATGATTCAATTCTACATGTGCTTAGATAAGAAGGCACATTTATCCAATCCTTCTACAAGTTACAGATAAATATGGTTTCGTCTCCTTAAAATTGTACTCTCTTTTCAATTTTCAAACTTCAAAGTTTCAAAATTTTCAAATTTAAAATATGAACAATGACTACTTAATGTGTTATTGGAGAGTTGTTATTGAGTGTCTTGCATAATTGAAGCTTCATATCAAATACAAAGTGTGTTGTACACACTCAAATTTTTCTCTCTTTTACTCTAGAAATTTCATTACTAGAATAAATTGTGGGGTAATGTAGATACCTAAGTCTAGTCTAAGGTATTTGAAACTGTTAATTCTTGACTTATCTTAAACCATTTGACTTGCTTCAAATATATGACTCTTATTCACCATTCCCCTAGACATTTATCTATATGTAGACTTAGTTTTTTATTCACCACCACTAATACATAGTAATTTTCCATGTAAATACTCAATCTATCATATGTCATCTCTTAGAATATTCTAATCTTGTATAGTTATCCTTAATTTATGAGGAGAGGTCTGCACTATGTAAATAGGTCCATTGTTACAAACCTGTCCATATAGTGTGGCCTTGTCCCCATTCCATTTAATGGCTATTTTAAAATTTTGAAATAGTATTATGGTTTTGGGTCTTTCTACACGTTTCATAAGGCCAAATAAAGTAAATTATTCAAAATGATCACTATATAATCAAATCAAAATCTCATTTCAAAGGAACTTGATTTCTATCGAGCATTTATCTTTTACACTACTGCACATTGAGTAAATTTTCCCTATTCTTCTCAAACTTAGTATCAATCACTAGGATCAATATCAAATCAATTATTAATCATTTCAAATCAAGTAAATATCTTATATTATCAAGTATCAAAGCCAAATTTATAGTTGTATACATATAATCAAGGAGCATAGTTTCACGATCACACTAAGTTGGAGAACTGCATGTGGCTTGATTCCATCCTTGAAGTATATAGATACATAGGCAATGGTAAATAATAAAATGGGGTGTTTGGGGTTAAATCATCCAATTACAATTCCCCTCTCATTTTTAGGTTTCTATCTCACACAATTACCCCTAGGATTTAGAAAGAAAAGGAAAACAATGAATTTTGCTTGACATATACAAAATTTTAATATCTTAGGGATCTCAATAGACATAGGCACAAGTTTTAGAATAGTTATAGATTTTTCATAGTCAACATGGATGAGCTTGTAGTTAATGGACATGATTTCCCTATGTTGTTTTTTAGGGAATGTGAACCTATCTTTAAATATTCAGATAATCTACCTCTCAATCTAAGTTGTCAAAGTGTTGTCTTGTCTTAATTTCCATTGTTAAACATCACTTACATTAAAATAGAAAACAAAAAACCCAAGTATATCGTATTTGGTTTTGCATATTATTTTTAACATATGCCACTTATCAATTTAAATCAGTCAATTTTGCTTTACATTCATATGCATGCTTGAATGTCATATTAAAATATGAATAGATTTTTCAAGTTTTATACTTATTAAACAAAAAAATTATATTTTATCAAAAATATTGTAAAAAATTACCTAATGTGTGATCATAATATGCATACTAAATTGTTGGTACATACCTAACAAGGCATATGATTATTGAAACATGGAATGTATCCAAAAAATAGTTTTATTTTATATTTATAATGATACAACATGCCAAAACCATGTCACTATTCCATTAAGTTAAATATGTGTTGCCTTTTGGGTTGGAGTTGTGTTATAAATTTAAAAATATGGTGTTTTGAATGGAAAAAAAATGAATTTTTTTATGTCAACATTTGAAACATAAAATTGTCTTAAAGTCAAAACAACTAAAAAATTCTATCTTGTCAAATTTTCCCCACAAAAAATAATCCATGTTTCTTTTTCATCATTTTTTTAATAATTTAGTGATGCATTCACAATGCTAATAAATTTACAATTACACCAAATAGGTGAAATATAATCATAGATAGAATAAATGATGTGTTTTGCAAATGGTTTAAAAAAAGAGATAGACCACCAATAAAATATTCTATAAAGATGGTCTATTTTTTGGTACTCATAATTAAGAGATATGAAAGGGAAAATTGAACAAACATAATGAATGGTAAATACATGTGGTCAATTAAGAGTGAGTTTAAATAAGGAATATACTCTTTGCTCTTATTATTCCCTAACATGGATGTATGTGTCATATTACATTTTTGCATATCGATCAAAAGAGAAATGATGTAAAATTTGAAGGTCTTGTAAGGCTCCCACTCTTCAAAATGAAGTAAAGGTTAGACCCTAGCATTTAGTATTACCAATATTAATTTTTGGCTTTTCCAATGTAAGTTCCTATGATTTATGTATTGTCAGAGCCCAAACCATTTTAAACATAAGTTGTTTAAATTTACCTCATGTTATCAAAGTGATAATAAACTTTTGAATATTTTAAGGATCCCATGTTGGGCCTATTTATTTTTTCATGTAGACAACCACAAAAATTAGTAGTTTAAGATATTTTTTGCTAATTCCAAAAAGCAATAACATTAATTTCATAAAGAGAGACATTGACCGATCCATATTCAACCCATAAATTATATGTAAACATTTTTTTCCTTTTGATGAAATAATTTTGGGATCTAATTTCTCATCATCTACATCTCCAAAATTCTTTTTCCTAGTAAATTTTATGTTTCTCCATGTAATCAACATATTTAATGATTTCAACATTTCTTTGTAATGAGTTGAAGACAAATAATTTTTTGGATATAAATGAGTTGATAAAATAAATGAGAGTTTTTATATATAAAATAGATAACTGTCAATTCTTCACATTAATAAATTCCAGTCTTCAAGCTTGGGTTTGGCATTTCAAACATTCAATAATAGATTTTTTAAAAAAAATGGCATGGATCACAACACTTTTGATGAAAAATTATTTGTAATGTAATAACAATTTTGAATATTCTCCAAAGTATTTAACCATACCAAAGGAAATTGACCCAAATTAACAATAATAATAGATCGTGCACCAAATGGATCATTTATATGTTTTGGAAAGGCTTCTCATCAACATTGATCAATAAGTGTCAATAGCTTCAACCCTATTAAAATCATTTTATCAATCAAAATTAATTGGATATATTGTATGGATTGTATAAAATTTTAAGTGCTTTTAATTGTAATGGTTTCATTTATTTTATAGGTATACGAAGGCATGCATGGATTGTCGATGCATTAATATTAAATGATAAAATACTTGTCAGTGAAAGTAATAGAAATGGTGAATTAATATGATTTAGTTGTAAATTCAATGTAAATATTATTGTGTTAATAATAAATTATTTTCTTGTTCCAACAATATCTTTAATAATCATTTCAATGGAACCATTATAGTGTGTTGATTGTCATGATGCATAATAATATTTTTTACTCTATAATAATGCATTGAAAGTGGATGCATTGGTAGAATGGGGATCATAAATTTGGAAACTTTTTTAGTTATATAAATGAAAATTTTCATTTCCTTCAAGGAATTTAAAATATGAATATCATCCTCATCATGATGTATATAAAAGTTGTGTGATGACCAAGCATATCAAGTTCATTAAGTTAGATATCATTTTTTAGATGTAGCTACAACAAAATTTGCCATTCATCATGGTATTCAAAATTATGATGAATAATATTCAAAATTATGATGAATAGTTTCATCGTTTGAAACTTCATCATAAAAAAGTAATTCATTCCCATAAACTATACGTCAAATGTGCCATGGTGGTAAGAATTTTATATACTTTCACAATTTTTCATTACATACTCAGTAGAATAACCAATGTTTACAATATTGTTATGAAAAGGTTTGTACAAAATAAGTTCACTCCAACACAACAATTCATAGGTGGGATAATATTTTGAAGGAATTGCAAAGAAAATGGGGAACACATGAACAATAACTATCACATTCCTGCACCCCACACCACCCCCCCCCCCCCCCCCACTTCACCACAATGATTTTTTTCATATGACCAAATTTTTATAGCTTCTATAGGTGATTAATAATCTAAAGAAGAAGGTCAGTTCATGCATGTATCAATTAAATATAACATAATGTAAGAAACATGAGTAGGATTTTATTCCCATTATTTAATGAGATAAATGATCAATTACACATAACAAGTGGAATTTTTTGTAAAAGATGGAAAACATTATATGCACTAGTTTCTTGATCAATAATACTATTACTTAAAAATGTCATAAAATCATTTGAAGATGGTACATGGAAGATGTCACTTTCAGATATTCTTATTATCATAAGGTAATAGATTTCAAATATTCTCTACTTTTGAAGTATATTTTGTATTATATTTCAATATACCTTTAGGAATAACAATAGGTTTATAATATATTGGTAATATTTTATGTCACGGTTTTTTATTGGATTATTTATGTGACTCGCCTAATTGGATTTGACATGAAACTTATAACATTGGAGAAACCACAAGTTAAAGCATGATTTTCCTCAATGTTTAAGAGGGGAAGTTCCCTCGTATGATGGGGTTTTTGGTAATTTTAACCAAAAAGTACGAAGTGAAACAAAAATTTAAGGAGAAATATAGGAATGAAGAGAGAATAGAGAGAAATAGAAGGGATAATGGGACATCATCAGTTGAGTAAACATTAAAAACTACCTAGATAACTTTAAATAAATGAAATGGATTGGATAGTTAAACAATGGAAACCCATATCCACAAAAAGGGTGAGAAAGACATACTTGAAATAGTGGAGTGAATACATCATCAAAAATGTTATGAGACACAAATTTTTATGGTATGCCTCTATATTTCAAGTTGGAAATGAATACAAAGTCTCCCTTTTCTCCTTTCAAACAAGGTTTCATTTAACATAAAACATTCTAGGTTGGAATCTTCCTTTCAGTTTTGAGAATAGAAACACAAGGAAAATGACATGAATGATTACCCAAAATCTCAAAGTATCCATTCAAACAATATTAGTGTATATAGCATAAAGTCTATCTTCTAGGGTTTCCAGCACAAAGTTTGCATAACAAGGAGATTTTAAATATAATCCAAAAAACACAAGTTTTTAATGGATTTATTCATTCATAAACTATAAAATAGATATTAAAAATAAGAAATAATAAAAATACACAAGAGAATCCACTCATTTTAAAAGTTTGTTTGCATTACATTCATAAAACTCTTTGATGACAAATAATTTTACAAAGTCACAATAATTCTTTCTCCATCAGCTTTGTGTGAAATAAGTTTAAAACCTAATGACCATGAAAATCATCCTATTTATAGGTTATGAAGTCATAACCACCTAATAACCCCGTTGTAACCAACTAATAACCACATTTTCAGTAATAAATTTGTATTTTATAGTTCACTTTTCCTTTATGACTTAAAAAGGTGAAATATAATCTTTCCAAAAGTATAATGGAGAAATAGAAAGTTAGAGAGAGAAAAAGATATTTTAAATGATTATTAAGAGAGATAAGACTCATTTTTTATAAGAATGTAGACTTACCACTAAAATTAGAATTAAAACTTTCTGAGAATATTTAAACCAATGATAATCTCAACTTTTACCTTCTTCAACTCAAGATTTTAATACTTGATCTAAACTATGTTGGATTTCATAGTTTTGCAACAAGTTTCTTATTTTCATATTAGGAATTTAATCCTATGTTTAGTTATTATAAAATCCTTCAGTTCATGTGTGAGAAAATTTTAGACAAAGGAATTATCCAGGCTTTCAAAATTCATATACCACTATAGGGAATCACCTTGAAGTGTATAGACCTAATCATGCATGTAATAACCATCTTAAAATATTGAGAAAGGTTTAAAAAATATTAAGATGAGAGTGATCTTGAGAAACCCATTTGTCATTGTGCACATGTACCATCTATTTGAATTAAGCATACAAAGGTCATTTTTGAGTATGGACCTCAAATAATATTCAGGGCTACATGATTTGAAGGTGATTATTGTACCATGGAAATTCCTATTAAATTTTATGATAAAAAATAATATATAGAGGATCACTCAGACTACAACTTATATCTTTTGAATACCTAAACATCCTCATTGGTAGGCTATGGGAGATCTTTCTTTATGCAAACAATGATAACGGAGTCCACAAGTGTAGAAAAGCTTTGAGAAAGTGACACAAAACAATATAAAATGTTTTCTCTTTTAAAAATTCAAAAACCAAGCTGCAAGTTTTGGAAGACTCATTTGCATTTAAAACAGCTTGAGGAAATCCACTCAAGTAAACTAGATAAATAAGACCCATGCATAGATAATTTTTCTTACATTTTTTAAGTCCATTATGAATCATGAAAGCTTGGAATACCATTGTTACAAGTAAAAAATGATTTCTAAACCACACATGCAAAATGGAGTTTGAATATCCACTTATAATGATATTTTATATTCCATTTAATATGACTATGGATTTTAAGTTATTTTTTTGTATGCTAAATGCATTCATAAATTATATATAAGTGAAATGGCCTTGGTAAGGCTATAGACAACCAAAAATTTGAATTTATATGGTTGAAACCATCTAAAATAAGAATTGAACTATTCAAAATACCTTATACCACCTTTTAACACATAAAACAAAATTTCCAATGAGAAAGGCTACTCAAAATGGCTGGCAAATTAGTGATATACTCTTCCATCATCGTGAATTACCAATATATTTTTTTCATCTTTTCCAATGTAAGTCCCTATGATTTATATATTTTCAGAGCCTAAGCCATTTTGAACATAAGTTGTTTAAATTTCCCTTGAATTATGGTAGGGGTCATAAAATTTTGAGGATTATATAGATCCCATGTTGGGCCTATTCATTTTTCCATGTGGATAACACAAACATTGGTAGTTTAATTCATTTGTTGCTATTTACTTTAACAATACCATTATTTTCACAAAGGTAGCCATTGACCAATCCATATTTAACCCATAAATTATATGTGAATATTATTTTTCTTTTTTTGATGAAATAATTTTGATATCTAATTTCTCATCATCTGCATCTCTAAATTTCCTTTTATTGGTACATTCTATGTTGCTCCATGCAATCATCATATTTAATGATTTCAACATTTATTTATAATATGTTAAAGATAAATTAATCTTTGGATATAAATGAGTTGATAAAATAAATGAGAGTTTTTATTTAGAATCTACAGATAGCTATCAATTCTTAACATTAATTAATTATAGTCTTTAACTTTGAGTTTGGCATTTTGAACATTCAATAAAATATTTCAAAAAGTTGTTTGGCATGGATCACAACATTTTTGATGAAAAATTATTTGCAATGTAATAATTTTTTTTAACATTTTCCAAATTATTTAACCATATGGCATTCTAGCATACGTCGATATATCACATAGTATAGGAAACTAACCCAAATCATCAACAATAATAATATATCTTGTTCTAAATGGATCATTTTTATTTTGGGGAAAGGCTTATCAATAACATTGATCAATATGTGTTAATAGTTTTGACCCTATGAAACTCATTTTATCGATCAAAATCAATTGGATATATTACATGGATTTTTTTTAACTGTAAGTGATTTCCCTTCCAATGGTTTCATTTATTTTTTAGGTATACAAAGATATGAATTGATTATCGATGTATTAATATTAAATGTTAACATACCTATCGGTGCAATAAATAGAAATGGTGAATTAATACAATTTACTTATGAATTCAATGTAAATATTGTTATGTTAATAAGAAATAATTTTCTTGTTCTGGTAATACCTAGAATAATCATTTCAATGGAACCATTATAGTGTGTTGATTATCGTGATGCATAATAATATTTTTTTCTTTATAGATAATGAATTTAAAGTGGATGCATTGGTAGAATAGGAATCATAAATTTGGAAACTTTCTAAATTTAGTTATATAAGTGAAAAAAATTATTTCCTTCGAGGAATCTGAATTATGAGTATCATTCCTGTCATGATGTATCTCAAATTTGTATGATGACCAAGCATACCAAGTTCATTAAGTTGAATATCATTGTAAGGATGCAACTAAAACAAAAAAATTCATTAATTAGGTATTCAAAATTAAGATGAATAATGTCATCATTTGAAACTTCATCATCAAAAAGTTATTCATTCACGAAAACTGTACGTAGAATGTGCCATGGGTGGTAGGAATTTTGAATACTTTCATAATTTTTTATTACTTGCTCAATAGAACAAACAATGTCTGCATTAATGTTCTAAAATGGTTTGTAAAAAATAAGTTCAGTGCAACATAATAATGCATAGGTAGGAGAATATTTTGAAGTAATTGTAAAGAACCTAAGGAAGACATGAATAATAACTAGAACATTTTTTCCTCGTTTTTCACCATAACGATTTTTTCAAATGACCAAATTTTTGTAACTTATACAAGTGATAATGAATTCTAAAAATAATTTTAATTCATGCTTGCATCAATGAAGTTTGAAGTATCAATTGAATCTGACTTACATAAATGATAAACTACACATAACGAGTGGATTTTTTTGTAAAATATGGAAAAGTTCCATTACACTAGTGTCATGATCAACAATACTATTAGTTAAAAGTGTCCTAAAATCATTTGAAGATGGTTCATGGAATCTTTCACTTTCATATATTCTTGTTATCATATGGTAATATATTTTAGATCAGTTCTCTACTTTTGAAGCATATTTTGTAACATATTTCAATATACCTTTAGTAAAAAGAAGAGGTTGAAAATCAAATGGCAAGATTTTATGTCATGGTGATTTCTATGATTATTTATGTGACTCGCCCAATTGGATGTGACATGAAACTTCCAACATTAGAGAAATCACAAGTTAAAGTTTGATTTTCCACTACATTTGAGAGGGGAAGATCCTTCATATGATGGGAGTTTTAGGGTTTTTGATAATTTTAACTAGAAAGTATGAAAGGAATAAATATTGGAATAAAGGATAAATCTATGAATAAGAGAGAATAGAGAGAAATGGAAGGGATATTGGGAGATCATCAAAAAATAAAACACAAAAAACCACCTAGATAACCTGAAATAAATAGAGCAAATTTGACAATTCAACAATGGAAACCTATATCTATAAAGAGGGTAAGAAATACATTCTTCAAAAAAGGGAATGAAAACATCACTAGAGACATTTTGAGACACAAATTTTTACAATACACCTCTATATTTTAGGTTGGAAATGAATGCAAAGTCTCACTTTTCTACTTTTAGACAAGGTTTTGTTTAACATAAAATAGTTTGGGTTAGAATCTACCTTTCAGTATTGTGAATAGAAACACAAGGAAAATGACATGAATGGTTATCATAAATCTCAAAGTCTTAGTTCAAACCATATTAAGTGTATATAACATAGAGTCTATTTTCTAAGGTTTCTAACACAAAGTTTGTAAAACAAAGACAATTTACATCTAATCCAAAAAACACATATTTTTAATGGATTTATTCATTCATTAACTATGAAATAGATATTAAAAACAATAAATAATCAAAATACACAAGATAATTCACTCACTTTAAAAGTTTTTTTGCATTGCATTCATAAAACTCTTTGATGACAAGTAATTTTACAAAGTTGCATAAATTCTTTCTCCATGAGCTCTGAGGGGAAGAAGTTTTGAACTTGGTGACCATGAAAATAATCATAGTCATAGGTTTTAAAGGCATAAACACCTTGTAACCAACTCATAACCACATTTTTAGTAAGAACTTTTTATTTTATAGATCATTTTAACTTTATGACTTAAAAAGGTGAAATATGACATTTCAAAAAGTATAATGAATAAATAGAAATTTAGAGAGATAAAATGGTATTTTGAATGATTATGAAGAGAGAGAAGACTCATTTTTCTAATAATAATGTATATCTACCACTAAAATTAGATTTAACACGTTTTGAGAATATTTGAGCCCATTAATAATCTCAAATTTTACCTTCTCCAACTCAAGCTTTCAATACTTGATATGCATTATGTTGGATTTCGAAGTTTTACAACAAGTTTTAGCATTAGGATTGGAATCCTATTTTTATCTATTTTGAAAGCCTTCAATTCTTGTGTGACAACAGTTTTAGACAAAGGAATTATCCAAGATTACAAAATTCATAAACCACTATATAGAATCACCTTCAAGTGTAGAGATCTATTCATGCATGGAATAATTGTCTTACAATATTGAGAAACCTTTAACCAAAATTAAGACAAGCATGAGCTTAAGAAAATCATTTGGAATTGTGTGCATGTACCATCTATTTGACTCGAGACTACAAAGGCCATTTTTAGTATGGAATAATTATCAAAAAATATTTAGGCCTGTGGACTTTATAGGTGATTGTTGTAGCATGGAAATGCCTATTGAAGTTTAAAATAAAAAATAAGGTATAGATCATCGCTAAGACTATAAATTATATATTTTAAATACCTAATCCCTTTTTGGTGAGATATGAGATAGATTTATTCGTGAAAATAATGATAGCAGAGTCTACAGGTCCATAAAAGCTTTGAAAAATCTACACAAAGCAATATAGAATGTTTTATTTTTCAAAAATTCAAAAACTGAGATGCATGTTTTAGAAGACTCATTTACATGTAAAAAGGCTTGAGGAAATCTACTCAAGCAAACTAGATAAACAAGACCCAAGCATAGAAAAAATTTCATACTTTTTAAAGTCCATTATGAAGTATGTGGGTTTGGAAGACCTTGTTACATTTAAAACGTGATGTTTAAACTGCACATGCAAAATACCAATGAGAAAGGTTGCTTATAATGACTAGAAAATTGTTGACAAACTCTTCCATCATTGTGTATATATGCACGAGATATCAATTTCATTCCATTAGATAAAGCATCTCTTCCTACAAATTCTTATCCATGTGCACTCTTTCATTTACAAATTCAAGGACAATTATTGCAAAAGTGTACATGTCTAGTTTTTTATGAGTAGCCCTTTTAAATCATATTTTAGAGCCATGTATCTAATTATTTATGCCACCGTGGTACTGACATGAGTTTTCTCAAGGTAAAAAAAGTTTGCCAGACCAAAATATGATATTTTTACATTCATATCTTGATCTAGAAGGATGTTTTTAGATTTGATGTCTCGATGCACAATTCTTAGTAAATATTATTCATGCTAATTTGCTAGACCATATGCAACTCCAAAACATATAATGTATTTTTTAGACTGATTGAGATTAATCTATAAGTATAGGATACCTACGAAATATATAATTAGAGTTGCCATAAATTATATTCACTTGAATATTTTCAACCTTGGAATCACCATTTACACATATATGTGTGTCAACTACAATATTTCAAATGTAGGATCAGAAAGACATGAAATTAATAAGAATAATCAATTGTCTATTTGGAGCACATATTATAAGATTACATATGTGCATTCATAAATGAAAGAGTTATAACACTAAGAATGTTGCTTTCTTTTTTTTAATTATCCATAAAATTTCCTATGTTACTAACTACCCCATTCTTTCATGGACTCATGAAGAATGATGAAGATCCTAGTGGATTTTAATCCCCCATCATAATTGTTGGATGGAATAGAAATATTCCATGCTTCACCTCCATTATTAAATCCCAAATTATAATTTTTTTCTATCAATCAACCATGAAGGAAAATCCCCTAAAACCCCTAGATAGTTGTTTTAGGACAAGTATCTACACCTATAATGCTTATATTATTTTAGTTTATAATTTCCTCCACGTCGAGATCAACTTCATTAATGGAAAGAATATGTTTAAATTCCCTAACTTCATTTAACATTTTGCATGCCTCTACACATGCAAGTTTCCTTTTTTGATATAGATTGACACTTGGAGGACCCACTACTTCTTGAATTGATACATTAGGTGACAATTATAAATATGAAAATGTGATATAATCACATGTAATTATATCTCCATTTGATAAAACATTATAAGTAATCATATTCTCATCATTATCGATCCTAAACTTTAGAGTGTAAAGAAAGAAGTGTCTATATTTGCTTCATTGATCATGTAAATGTAAAAAAATTACATATACAAATAAGGATGTTGTGGATATTGATTGTTTATTATATCATTAATTTTATGCTTCTTCATTATAACCAATTCCTTGAACAACTTTATTTCATCACAAATAAAATCTACTGTAAAGTAAAAGGCCGACATCACCATGTGTAATGATTTATCATTGTGCTTCAACTACCAATTCAACCTAGACATCAAATAACCACCAATGGTCTTGATCTTTTAGATGACACACATCAATACACCTCAAATGTAGCTTTTTCATTAAATGTTATCTATTCAATTATATGATCACTTCTTTTACATGTAAGGGTTTTAATAATATTAACTACAAATAGTGTCTAATCCTACATCTCCTCTCTTTGTAATGAGAATATAAATCCTTATAAAACTTCTCATTCTACTTATTATATGCATCGAACTATGAATGATGACATGTAATTGATAATAAAGCCATAACTACTATCATTTATAGTCATTAGATTAGATTTATGCACAAACATTAAGCCTTGTCCAGTGTGTTATGGATTTGAAATCTTCACTGATATGAAAACTTTCCATCTCTACATTAAAACACCTCCAATTTCCTGTAGAAGTGCAATTGTGGGTGTTTTCATGAAATGTAAAATTTCACAACACAATCAACATTTGCTCTCCAAATGAAAATTGTTGTTGTGTTATGAGTATTCAATCTATCTTAATTATGAGAAGTAATGATCTTCTTACATATGTTTTTTTCAATGACTATGGTAGATTATTTATGCAATTTCCAAGGCACTTTGTATCGACATTCAAATTTTGTTCCTTTTTTCTTGAGCAATTTTCATTGATGCACTTAGTATGTCGTTGAACATGATTCAAGAGTTTTTAATAATAAATAAAATGATTAATTGAAAGTATTCACAGAAGTTCAAACATGTATATAAATATTCACAGACTCTGCCTTTGGATCTGAGCTATCACATTCCTATCTTGTCCTAATTTACATTATTATACATCACTTTCAATAAAATAGAAACCAAAAACCTAATTATCTTGAATTTGGTTTTATTTATTATTTTTAGCATATGCCACTTGTTAATTTCAATCAATTAATTTTTCTTTACATTCATATTTATGCTTGAATGTCATATATTAAAATATAAATATATTTTTTCAAGTTTTATACATATTAAACAAAAAAATCTATGTTTTATCAAAAATATGATAAAACACTACCTAATGTGTAATCATAATGTACATACTAAATTGTTAAGACATACCTAAAAAGGAACGTGATTCCTTGAACATGCCTTGTATTACAAAAAGGGTTTTATGTAATATTTATAATGATACAACATATGACAACCATGTCACTACTACATTAATTGAAATTTATGTTTCCTTTTGGTTTGGAAATGTGTTAGAAATTTAAAAAATGGTGTTTTGAATGGAAAAAATGATTTTTTATGTCAACATTTGAAACACAAAGTCAGTATAAAGTAAAAATAGCTAAATTTTTTAATCCCGATGACTTTGCACCACAAAAAATACTTCATGTTTCATTTTCATTATTTTTTTAATAATTTAGTGATGCATTCATAATGCTAATAAACTAGCAATTACACAAAATAGGTGAAATGTAAACATCGATAGAATAAAATACGTGTTTTGCAAATGGACCACCAAAAAAATATTCTATAAAGATGATCAATTTTTTATTACACATAATTAAGAGACATGAAATGGAAAATAGAACAAACATAATGAATGGGAAATACATTTGGTCAATTAAGAGTGAGTTCTTACAAGGAGTAAAATCTTTGCTCTTATTGTCTCCTGACATGGATGTATGTGCTAATATTACATTACTGAATATCAATCAAAAGACAAATGATGTAAAATTTGAAGGTCTTATAAGGTTTTCACTCTTCAAAATGAAGTAAAAGTTAGGCCCTAGCATTCAATATTACCAATATCAATTGTTGTCATTTCAAATGTAAGTCCCTATGATTTATGTATTGTCAGAGCCCAAGCCATTTTAAATAGAAGTTTAAATTTATCTCGTGTTATGGGAGGTATTGGAAAATTTTGAGGATTTGATGGATTCCATGTTGATCTTATTTATTTTTTCATGTGGACAACAACAAACATTGGTAGTTCAAGATGTTTTTTGCTAGTTCCATAAAGAATAACATTAATTTCACCAAGAGAACCATTGACCAAGCCATATTCAACCCATAAATTGGATGTAAACATTTTTTTTCCTTTTTATGAAATAATTTTAGTATCTAATTACTCATAATATGCATTTCCAAAATTCCTTTATTTGGTACATTTTATGTTTCTCCATGAAATTAGAATAGTTAATGGTTTCAACATTTCTTTGTAATGTGTCAAAGATGAATCACTTGTTGGATATAAGTGAATTGATAAATAAATGAGATTTTTTATTTTTAAGACAATTAACTATCAATTCTTGACATTAATAAATTCTAGTCTTCAAGTTTGGGTTTTGGAATTTCAAACATTGAATAATAGATTTAAAAATTTATCTGGCATGGATCACAACCTTTTTGATGAAACATTATTTACAATGTAATAACAATTTTAAACATTCTCCAAAGTGTTTAACTATATGGTGCTCTAACATACATTGATATATCACATACCAAAAGCAACTAACCCAAATAAACAATAACAATAACAATAACAATAACAACAACAACAACAACAACAACAACAACAACAACAATAATAATAATAATAATAATATATCTTGCACCAAATGGATCATTTTTATGTTGTGGAAAGACTTCTCATTAACTTTGATCAATAAGTTTCAATAGCTTAGACCCTATAAAACTCATTTTATCAATAAAAATGAATTTGGATATATTGTATGGATTGTTATAAAATTGAAAGTGTTTTCCCTTCCAATGGTTTCATATATTTTATAGGTACACAAAGGCATGAATGGATTATCGATGAATTAATTTTAAATGTTAAAATACCTATCGGTGAAAGCAATATAAATGGTGAATTAAAATGATTTACTTGTGAATTCGATGTAAATATTATTGTGTTAATAAGAAATGATTTTATTATTCCACCAATACATTAAAAATCATTTTGATTCAACCATTATAGCATGTTGATTGTAGTGATGCATAATAATATTTTTTGCTTTGTAAATAATGCATTGAAAGTGGATGCATTGGTAGAATGGGAATCATCATTTTGGCATATTTATAAATCTATTTATATAAATGAAAATTTTAATTTCCTTCAAGGAATATAAAATATGATTATCATTCATGTCATGATGTATATCAAAGTCAAGTGGTGACCAAGCATATCAGGTTCATTAAGTTGAATATCATTATCAAGATGTAATTATGACAAAATTTTCCATTCATTAGGGTATTCAAAATTATGATGAATAATGTCATCATTTAAAACTTCATCATCAAAAAGTAATGCATTCTCAAAAATTATATGTCAAATGTGCCATGGGTGGTAGGAATTTTGTATACTTTCATATTTTTTCATTACTTGGTAGAACAACCAATGTTTGTAATAATGTTCCAAAAAGGTTTGTACAAAATAAATTCACTCCAACAAAACAATGCATAGGTAAGAGAATATTTTAAAGGAATTGTAAAGAATCTGGGGAAGATATGAACAATAACTAGCACATTTTCCCTCTTTTTCACCACAATGATTTTTTTCATATGACCAATTTTTTGTAGATTCTAATAGTGATTATGAATTTAAAAAAGAAGGCCAATTCATGCCTAAATCAATGAAGGTTGAAGTATCAATTGAATCTGACTTACTACTTGAAACATGAGTAGGATTTTATTCTTATCATTTAGTGAGATAAATGATCAGCTACACATAATAAGTGGATTTTTTTGTAAAAGATGGAAAACTTCCTATGCACTAGTGTCATGATTAATAATATTATTAGTTAGAAGTGTCCTAAAATTATTTTAAGATGGTTCATGGAATATTTCACTTTTAGATATTCTTGTTATCATATGGTAATTTATTTCATCTCAATTCTCTACTTTTGAAGCATATTTTATAATATATTTCAATATACCTTTAGGCAAAAGAACAAGTTTACAATCTATTAGAAATATTTTATGTCACAGTGCTTTCTTATATTATTTATGTGACTCGTCTAATTGGATGCAACATGAAACTTGCAACATTGGATAAACCACAAGTTAAATTGTGATTTTCCTCTATGTTTGAGAGGGGCAACTTCCTTGTATGATGGGGGTTTTTGGGGTTTTTGGTAATTTTAACTAAAAAGTATGAAAAGAACAAAAAATGGAAGAATGGATAAATATAGGAATGGAGAGAGAATAGAGAGAAATAGAAGGGATAATGGAAGATAATTAGTAGAGTAAACACACAAAACCACCTAAGTAACCCATAATAAATGGAGTGGGTTGGATAATTCAATAATGGAAACCTATATCCATAAAAAGGGTGAGAAAGACATAATTCAAATATGGGAATGAAGATATCACCAAAGAGGTTTCAAAACACAATTTTTTATGGAACACCTTTGTATTTTAGATTAGAAATGAATGCAAAGTCTCACTTCTTCCTTTCAAATAAGGTTTCATTTAACATAAAATAGTATGGCTTAGAATCTTCCTTTCAATATTGTGAGTAGAAAAAAAAGGTAAATGAAATGAATGATTACCCAAAATCTCAAAGTCTTCATTCAAACCATATTAGGTGTTTATACATAAAGTCCATTTTATAAGGTTTCCAACACAAAGTTTGTAAAACAAGCAGAGTTTAGATATAATCCTAAAAACACATATTTTTAATGGATTTCTTCATTCATAAACTATAAAATAGATATTAAAAACAAGAAATAATCAAAATCCACAAGATAATCCACTCACTTTAAAAAAAAATTTGCATTGCATTCACAAAACTCTTTGACGACAAATAATTATACAAAATAACATCAATTCTTTCTCTATGAGCTCTGAATATAAGAAGTTTTGAACCTGATGAACATTAAAAGCATCCTATTTATAGGTTATAAAGGTAAAACCACCTCATAACCACTTTATAACCAACTCATAACCACATTTTTAGTAGTAAATTTCTATTTTATAGTTCATTTTTCCTTTAAGACTTAAAAAGGTGAAATATAACCTTTCAAAAAGTACAAAAAAGAAATAGAAAGTTAAAGAGATAAAAATGTATTTCAAATGATTATGAAGAGAGAGAAGACTCCTTTTGTTGAGAATAATGTTTATCTACCACTACAATTAGATTTAAAACCTTTTGAAAAATATTTGATTCAATGAATAATCTCAACTTTTACTTTTTCCAACTCAATATTTCAATACTTGTTATGCATTATGTTGGATTTCATAGTTTTGCAACAAGTTTCTTGTTTATAGATTAGGATTTGAATCCTATTTTCATCTATTATGAAAGATTTTAGTTCCTATGTGATAATATTTTCTATGAGCAAGCCTTTTAAAGCATACTTGAGAACCATATATCCAATTGTTCTTGCCACCCTGGTACTGACATGAGTTTTCTCATGATAAAATAAGTTCACCAAGCCAAAATATGATATTTTTGAATTTAGATCTTGATTCAGAAATATGTTTTTAGATTTTATGTCCCGATGTATAATTTTCAGTCTATATTCTTCATGTTGATTTTCTAGACCACATGCAACTCCAAGACATATACTGTATTTTTTAGGGTGATTGAGATTAATCTTGAATTCTAGGGAACCTATGAAATATATTAGAGTTTTAGTAAATTATACTCACTTAAATATTTTCAACCTTGGACATCACCATTTGTACATGAATGTGTGTCAACAACAATATTTCAAATGTAATAGCATAAATCCATCAAACCAATAAGAATAATCAATTGTCTATTTGGAGCAAATCTTGTAAACTTACATATGCACATTCATAAAGGAAAGAGTTCTAACACTAGGAATATTGCATTCTTTTTTTAAATTATCCATAAATTATCCTGTGTTACTGACTACCCAATTCTTTCATGGACTCATGAAGAATGATGAAGAGTCTAATGGAGTTTCATCCCCCTCATAATTGATGGGTGGAGTAGAATTATTCCATGCTTCACCTCCACAATTAATGCCCAAATTATATTATTTTTCTAGTGGTCAACCATGAAGGAAAATCCCTTGGATAGTTGTTTTATGACAAGTATCTTTACTTATAATGCTTATATTATTTTAGTTTACAATATCCTCTACATCAGGATCAACTACATTAATGGGAAGAATATTTTGTTGAAATGCCCTAGAGTTTCATGTAACTTTTTGCATGCCTCTAAATAAGCAAGTTTCCTTTCTTAATATAAATTGACACTTGAAGGACATATTACCTCTTGAAATGATGCATTAGGTGACAATTTAAAATACAAAAGTGTGATATAATCACATGTAACTATAGCTACACTTGATAAAACATTTGAATTAATCATCTTCTCATCATCATCGATCCGAAACCTTGGAGTGCAAAGAATGCAATTTATATATTTGCTTCATCAATCATGTAAATTCCAAACAAATTGCATATACCAATGAGGATGTTGTGGATAATTATTTTTTATTATATAACTAATTTTATGTTTCTTCATTATAACTAATTCCTTGAATAAATTTATTTAATCACAAATAAAATATCTTATCAAATAAAAGGGCGAGATCATGATGTGCAATGGCTTGTCATTGTGCTTTAACTACCAATTCAACCTATACATAAGATAGCCACCAATGCTCTTTATATTTTAGATAACACATATCAATCCACCTCAAATGTATCTTTTTCATTAAATGTAATCTATTCAATTATATGATCACTTAGTTTGTGTGCAAGGGTCTTCAGACTCTTAATTACAAATATTGTAAAATTCTACATCTCCTCTCCTTACAATGTGAATGTAAAACCTCTAAAAACTTCTCATTCTCCTTATTATATGCATAAAATTTTGAATTATGACATGTAATTGATAAGAAATCCATAGCTACTATCTTTTGAAGTCATTGGATTATATTTATGCAACCACACCAAACCTTGTCCACTGGGCTATGGAGTTGGCATCTTCAATGATCTAAAAAATTACCATCCCTATCATTAAAATGCCTCCAACTAATCATAGGAATGAAATTATGGGTGTTTTCACAAAATGTAAAATTTCATGACAATATAATCAACATTTTCTCTCCAAATGAAAAATGTTGTTGGATTGTGAGTATTCAATCTAGCATCATTATGAGAAGGAATGTACTTCTTACATATGTTGTCTTCAATGATTATGGAATACTCTTGATGAAATTTCCAAGGAAATTTGTATCAACATTCAAATTTTGTACCTTTTTTCTTGAGAAAGTTTCATTTGTGCACTTAGTATGTCATTGAATATGATTTAAGAGTTCTTCATAATAAATGGAATGATTGCTTGAAAGTATGCCTGCTATATTTAATAAACATGGATAATAAAGAATAGAATGATGAACCATTGAATTCTATGAAAGCTATCAAGTTGGTTCCTAGCCAATATATTTTTATCAAAATAATCTTTTATATTTACAACTATATAATGATCTTAAAATTTTAATGTATTTATCTTGGGTATATATTTTAGCCATATAAATCGATGAATATGTGCAGAGCCTCTATGTTGACATTCCTACATAATAATAACATTTTGTTATATGAAGTTGAGTAGAACAAGCTATTTTTGGAGAAATAAAAGATGAAATGAAGTAGTTTATTACATACCTATACCAATAGTATTGTGTTCCTAAGAGATTATATAACATTTCTTTACAACATATTATAAATATATGATGCATATAAAGGTATGTATGATGTAGATTGGAGCTAATATTTTGTATTATCTAATAACAAGATTGATGTGGATCTTTAGGTGGGTTGGAAGGCATTGCACTATGTAAATTGGGCCATTTGGTGTCAATAACACTCAACATGAAAAATAAAGTATGAGAACCTAATTGATCTATCACATTATTTAGTTAATCATGGCTCTTTTTGAAATATGATATTTTTCACTACAAAATGGAACCAAAGTGCATCAATTCTTCAACAAGTTTATCATCAAGCGTTGCATGGAGCCCTTTTGAAAATATGCAATAGTGGTTGGAAAATTGTCTTTGATTTTTTAATAAAAACTATTGTTGTCCCTTGAGTATGATGACATTTCATAAAATTAAGTATATAATACTTAAATCTTAGATGACTACCAAGTATATTTTATCATAATAATGTATCAAATGAGGTTCATATTCATGCATTTGAATGTTCTTAAAGTGAGGTTCTTATTGGGTGAATATTTTGTAGACCAGCTAACTGGTGAGCAAAATAGTTCCTATCACCATAGCATAGAGAGATTGGTCATCCAGGTGTGCAATTTTACTACATCAATAGGGGATAAATCTCTCCTCTCATCAAGGGGTGGTTCCTTATTAAATATACAGAGGCTATATACTATATATATAAGCAGAAAGTAAGACATAGGGGTGGGATAAACCATCCATCTCTCTTTTTTCACAGATGATGCTAACAAACAGAGGATAAATATTGGGTGATTGGTGAAGGTTCTTCTTTTCTTTCAGAAGTAACATTCAACCAAGAGATAGATCCCTTCCTGGATAGTAGAAATCTTGGTGAAGCAATAGAAGGCACTTCTCTTCTTTCAAAAGTGCTTGTTCTTGCAAACAACATGAATCTTTCTGGTAGGATAAGTAACAGGGTGCCAAGGGCATAGCAACCAAAAATCTAAGATGTAGCACAAAGTATCCACCTTGACTTCCCAAGAGTGAGATATGAAGAATAATGGGGGAATAAATTCATCCCAAGGTCCTTTACATAGAAATAGAAAATAAAAACACACATTGAAAACAATTATGTCAACACAAAGTCTGAAAGTATCTGGTTTCAGGACACCTTCCTTGTTACTTTCACTAATTTTGCTTGCCAAATTAAATAAATAAGAACACATTCAAAAGATAGACATAAGAATAATCTTCTAAAATGATACAAGCCAAAACAACACAAAGTCTGCAAACAACTTGCTTTCTCATTCAAATAAAATGAAATGAAATACAATCTGAGCTCAAAGTCTCAATATTCGCCTTTAAATTGGGAAGAGTTTGACTTCGGTATATGGGAAGATCTCCCTTCAAATGGTACAAAAGATTACATTATATAGATCCTTGAGGGAGGCTTGGCACTTTGTCCCATGGAGCGACCCATTCAACGTATTCAATGCCTTGGATGCATTCTTGGTCTTGTTAGGAAGGGCCATGCTAGTGCAGGGTAGCTGCCTTAACTGTGGCATGTCAATTCATCTCTAGTGCCTCCTCTTGATCTTGAATCTCTCATTCCATCACTTGCTTAGCCGCGTAATTGTCTATTCTAGCTTTATCTCAAAGGGGACAAACAGATGGTTCTTTCAATGTTTACAAGCCCCTAATATCTACTCGGTGAACTGCTTCACCTACTAGAATTAACTCTTATTGATTTTTCCTCTTTGTCTCTTCCTTCTCTTTGTCTTGGCCTTAGGTTCTTTTAAATGCATTCGAGTCTATGCTTTAAGTCTGCTAAAATCAACAGACACTTCATTGTGACAAATTTGACATTTACAGGCCTATCATTCTTCTTAAAAACTCTCTCATGCCTTTCTCGCTTGCCATGGTCACTTTTATACTGTGACACGGGTAAGGACACATGGCAGCATTCGTAGCTTTGAAATAGGCTTATCAAAATAAGCTTTGAAACTTTGTTAGCAGCTGGAGGCACGGATGCAGACACGTGATGGCTTCTGTTGCACTGGGATGGGACATGTGGTGAGTTCCATGCTTTGAAGCTTCGTCTGAAACTGTGTCTCAGCATGTGACACTTGGCAGCTTCCACTACACTTTGAGGCTCAAACCTTTCCTGAAGGGAACTTTCCCTTCAAGGTGTTGAAAAAGGTCCATTTTTGAATGTTGAGTGTCCCTCTGCAAAGGTGTCTACCCTTCAAGATCTTCCAAGTGGCCTTCGGGCTTTAATTCTTTAGTGGGCTATTGGTCCCTATGTTTCCTTCAGATGAAATGTCTAAAGGAAACCTTTCCTTGGCTTTATGTGTGCCTTTGCACTTGAGGGTGCTCTATCCTTTAACACATTGCACCTTTTGCCCTTTTAACTAGAGACACGTGGCATCTTTTGCTATTGACACTTGGCAGCATCCACCTTCTCAAGCCTTTGTGACATCGTAGAAATGTTTGGGGCTTAGTCGAGCTCTTGCAGATGATGACACTTATCAAACTTCATTGATCTCTACCAAGGGCACGTGGCACGATCTGCTGCTCTTAGAAAAACATAGTGGAGCCTTCTGTGGTTGCCACTTGTCAGCTTTTGCTCGACCTTTTCTTAGATGTTCCTTTCCTTCCTTTTAGTCAGGCTTTCTTCCCAAGTGAATTCCTTCAAGAAATTTATTCGAGGGACTCTACTTTGCCTTTTTCCTTGTTTATTTTTTTGAAATGGTTCACTTTGTTCATTTTGGCTCGTGGTCCTCTGCAAGGTCACCTGACTTGATTCACGGGCCTCTACAGGGCATTTGTTCCTTCAGCCATGGGGCAACCCCTTGAACCTGTTGATTAAACCATCTTTGGTTTAATATTTCAATGGTTTAACCTATTCATTCTTCATTATTTGGCTATCTTTTGATCTCTTTGAACTAAGCGCGTTAAACCAATAGGTCGTTGAACCCATTAAACCATTTAACCAATGTGGTTCAAGGTTCAACGGTTCAATGGTTTGATTCTTGCTTAGAAGCTTGTCGATGGATGCTTTGGTTGAACCTTAGTGTTGACCCAATCCTAAAAATGACTAAGTGCTCGAAACTTGTTCATTTAAGAGTTTGCTTCTTTCCTACAAAGTCCGTAGAAATCAACCTACGAAGCCTGTAGAACTTGGCCTGCAGAGTCCGTAGATTTCTGAGAAATCTTTGAAAAATGAAGAACCTGAATGCTCAGAACAATTTTTGAAATGGGAAGAGAGGATTTTGGTCTGTAGGACCAAAATAGTTCAAATGTTGTCCTAAAAATGAGTGATATTTTTGGGGGAAAATAGTTGGCTCGAGTTAGGGAACTTCCTTCAGTTGAAAACTTTAAACAGCTAAGGGGAGTAGAAACCAGAATCTCTGGTGCCTTGAAGTATGCCATTGGGCTATGGAGTCATGCTACCCAAAAAAGAAAGGTGCAAAAAATGAAAACAAGAAGCACAAAATAGAACTAAAGACTATAAAAATATACATATGTACAGATGATCTTATCCGATGCCACAAGATTTAAAGCACTTCAGATGCCGCCCACTGTGAGATAGTGAAAATGGTTTGCCATCTTGATAAACCAGTAGGAAACCATTTTTCTCCAAAAATGGTGATGGGCGAATGGAACTCTCCACCAAGAAATCAATTTTTTGTGTCTTCCTCTGGCCTTTTCTTCTTCTTGCCCCATGGCAAGATGTGGTCTTCAATTTGAAAACCATAACTCCTTGCTCTCTTGGTGAAGAGTTCCTTTTGCTGACTTTGGAGTACAATAATATGGTCCACCACCATAGCTTGTTGTTTTGCTGGTCCAGTCTAGCACATGCTTTGATTGTCAGCATCAAACCCCTGACAAACCATCAACTTAGCATCTCCTTTGGTGTGAAGGAGTTTGATCTCTTCATCCTAAGTAGTTTTCAATCCAAGCAACAGAGATCTGCATCCAGCTATGGAAGAATTATCGCCATTAGATTTCAAGATCCAAGCATCATCAGAAGCTGATCTTCTATCAGATTTCTCTTCATTAGAGATGGAAGATCCTTCTTCATTTGTGTTTTGCCCTACTAATTCTTTTGATGCCTTATTTGGATCAAATCTTAAATTTTTAGCTATAGGAATTTCATCAGCTAAGACATGAGCATCATCTGTGGTCAAGAAGTAATTACCCCTACCTAACAGCTCAAATAGAATTTGAGCTGCAGGGGCCAATGTTTGGGTGACCACAAATTTTGCCTCAGACAGGTCCATACCTAGTTCTCCACCAATGTTTAATTGCTCAGGATTGGCTTGCAGGGATTCAAACTTAGTCATTTGAATTTTGGATTTCTTGACATGATCAATCATGTCAAATGACTGGAATGGACTTGGAAGAGAGGATGGGAGTTCATCCTTTTGGTTTTTGGGAGGGGGAGGACTAGTCTGCAAATTTGAAGTAAAAGGTGTAGAGATGTCTGATGTACTTACTTTTTTGTCAATCACCGAGTCCTTTGACTGGAAAGGAAGAGGGGTTCTCTACTTAGTAATTGAGATTGTAGGTTGAGCTCAATCCTCTATTCTTTCTTTATCAGCTTGTTAGGCTAACTAATTCTTAGACTGGGTGAATACTGCGTATGATCCTTCGACTACTTCACCTTCACTTCTGGGTTCATCTTGGTAATTTAGGAAACCAATGTGGGAGTCACTAGTTGATTCTTATAGATCCTCCTTGAAGAGATTAGTGTCATTTTCTTGCTCAAACTTAGGTTAGAAAGAGGAAACATGTTCTATTTCCAGATATCCAACTGCTGAGTTGGTTGGAAGTGCTTCAAGGGCAAGGTTCCTCTGTGGGGGAGGAAGATGATTTGGTTGCCCTTGACTTCTGGCAGCATTGCCTTGATATGGCTGATTAGGGAATGTCCTCCTTGGTACATCTCTATATAGAGGAGCAGAAGACATACCTTGTGCCATTTGCCTTTTCAAGGCTAGCAATTCATTTGCCAGCTTTTGTACCATTGGGTCAGTGGTGGCTATGGGTGAGTATTCATCAGATGAAGATGGTTTACCTCTATTAGGATCTCTTCTTATCTTTTCTACCAAGATAAGGTCATCTTCTAGCTCAGTAGCCAAGTCTTGAGTAGCAACAAGGTCTATGTGTCTAGCCCGTCTCAACAAGAAACTCACTTTAGGTAGCTGTGAGTTGATGAAGAAGCATTTGAGGTTTTGTGGTGTCAGCTAGGCAACTATGGGAGTCCTATGCCTCAGCTTGTTGAACCTAGAAATGAAGTCCCTCATAGGCTCATGAGACTCCTTCTTCATCTGTGTGAGTTGGGCTAGCAAGGCATGTGCATCTTCTGCGAGCTTGAACCTTGCTTCAAACTTGGCTTTAATTGTGTCCCAATCAGTCACTAATCCAACTTGTAGATGGTAGAACCAGTCTATAGTAGCACCTTGTAGGGTCTCCACAAAAATATTGACTACCACGTCTTTAAATTCCACCCCTATCACACCACAGGCTATGCTAAAGGCTGCAATGTGTTCATCAGGGTGAACTATCCCATCACCAAAGAATTTGGGGAAATTCTTTCTTGAACTGTGTGGGAGTTCATGCAAGGGTGGAGTCAAATTAAGTGGGCCAAAAGAGTTACCCTAGGGGCTTCAAACTACAATGATTTAATTATGAAAAATAGGGATAACAAATCTAGAAGGAGTGGCTAGATTACAAAACAAAAATGGAAAAGGACTAGCCCTACTTCAGCTTGAGGCTTGAGGCTTCAAACTGTGCACTCTTTCCCAGCAGCTCTAGTTTTGCAGACCAGATAAAATAATGGAGATGGAGGAAAATGGTAAGGTTATAATGATAATGGGTAAGACACAAAACATAGTCGCCATAGTCTATAATGGATAAGGGTAGGGACTACTTCAATCTAAAACTTGAGGCTTCAGACTGCACGTTCATCCTCAGTGGAGTCACCAAAAATTGTTGGGTGAATATTTTGTCAACCAGCTAACTGGTGAGAAAAATAGTTCCTATCACCACAGCATAGGGAGATTGGTCATCCAGGTGTGAAGTTTTACTACATCAACAGGGGACAAATATCTCCTATAATCAAGGGGAGGTTCCCTATTAAATATATAGAGGATATATAATATATATATAAGCAAAAAGTAAGACACAAGGGTGGGATAAACCATCCATCTCTCTTTTTTTAGAGATGATTCTAACAAATAGAGGAGAAATCTTGGGTGATTGGTGAAGGTACTTCTCTTCTTTTAGAAGTAACATTAAGCCAAGAGCCAGATCCCTTCCTGGATAGTAGAAATCCTGGTGAAGCGATAGAAGGCACTTCTCTTCTTTCAGAAGTGCTTGTTCTTGCAAACAATAGGAATCTTTATGGTAGGATAAGTAACAGGGTGCCAAGGGCGTAGCAACTAGAAATCTAAGATGTAGCAAAAAGTCTCCACCTTGACTTCCCAAGGGTGAGATATGAATAAAAATGGGGACAAAAATTCATCCCAAGGTCCTTTACACAGAAACAAAAAATAAAAACACACACTGAAAATAATTATGTCAGTACAAAGTCTGAAAGTAACTAGTTTCAGGACACCTTCCTTGTTACTTTCACTAATTTTGCTTCCCAAATTAAATAAACAAGAACACATTCAAAAGACAGACATAAGAATAATCTTCTAAAATGATACAAGCCAAAATAGCACAAAGTCTGCAAACAACTTACTTTCTCATTCAGATAAAATGAAATGAAATACAATCTGAGCTCAAAGTCTTAGTATTTGCCTTTCAATTGGGCAGATTTTCACTTCTGTATACATGAAGATCTCCCTTCAAATGGTACAAAATATTACATTATATAGAGCCCTGAGGGAGGCTTGGCACTTTGTCCCATGGAGTAACCCATTCGACACATTCAATGCCTTGGATGCATTCTTGGTCTTATCAGGAAGGGCCATGCTAGAGCAGGGCAGCTGTCTTAATTGTGGCATGTTGATTCATCTCTAGTGCCTCCTCCCAATCTTGAATCTCTCATTCCATCACCTACTTAGCCACGCAACTATCTATTCTGGATTTATCTCAAAAGGGGCAAACATACGGCACTTTCAATGTTTTCAAGCCCCTAATATCTACCCAACAAACTACTTCACCTACTAGAATTAAATCTTATTGAGTTTCCCTCTTTGTCTCTTCCTTCTCTTGGTCCTAGCCTTAGGGTCTTTTGAATGCATTCAGGCCCACGCTTTAAGTCTGCTAAAATCAATAGACACTTCATTGCGACAAATTTGACATTTGCAGGCCCATCATTCTTCCTAGCGACTCTTTCATGTCTTTCTCAATTGCCATGGTTGCTTTCCACTATGACGTAGGTGAGGACACATGGTGGCATCCACAGCTTCGAAATAAGCTTATCAAAATAAGCTTTGAAACTTTGTTAGTGGCTAGAGGCATGAATGTAGACACATGACAGCTTTTGCTACATTGGGATGGGACATGTGGCGAGTTTCACTCTTTAAAGCTTCGTCTAAAATTATGTCTCAGCATGTGACACTTGGCAACTTCCACTGCACTTTAAGGCTCAAACCTTTTCTGAAGGGAACTTACCCTTCGAGGTCTTGAAAAAAGTCCATTTCCAAATGTCGAGTGTCCTTTCATAAAGGTGTCTGCCCTTCAGGGTCTTCCAAGTGGCCTTCAGGCTTCAATTCTTTAGCGAGCTATTGGTCCCTATGTTTCCTTCAAATGAAATGTCCAAAGGAATTCCTTTGGATAGTTTGTCTGAAGGAAACCTTTCCTTGGCTTTATGTGTGCCTTTGCACTCGAGGGTGCTCCATCCTTTGACACGTGGCACCTTCTACTCTTTTAACTAGAGACACGTGGCATCTTTTGCTATTGACACTTGGCAGCATCTACCTTCTTGGGCCTTCGCGACATCATAGAAACGTTTGGGGCTCAATCGGGCTCTCACAGATGATGACACTTGTCAGCCTCCACCGATTTCTACCAAGGGCACGTGGCACAGTCCACTTCTCTTTGAAAAACATAGTGGAGCCTTCTATAATTTCCACTTGTCAGCTTCTGCTCATCCTTTTCTTAGCCGCTCCTTTCCTTCCTTTTAGTCGGGCTTTCTTCCCAAGTGAATTTCATCAGACAATTTGTCCGAAGGACTCTACTTTGCCTTTTGCCTTATTCATTTTTGTGAAAGAGTTCACTTTGTTCATTTTGCCTCGTGGCCCTTCGCAAGGGCACTTGACTTGATTCATAGCCCTCTACAGGGGCATTTGTTCCTTCGGCCGTGGGGCAGCCCCTTGAACTTACCGATTGAACCATCTTTGGTTCAACAGTTCAATGGTTCAACCTGTTCATTCTTCATTATTTGGTTGTCTTTTGATCTCTTTGAACCAAACACATTAAACCAATAGGTCATTGAACCCGTTGAATCATTGAACCAATGTGGTTCAAGGTTCAATGGTTCAATGGTTTGATTCTTGCTTAGAAGCTTGCCGATGGACGCTTTGGTTGAACCTTGGCATTGAACCAATCCTGAAAATGACTAAGTGCTAGAAACTTGTTCTTTTGAGAGCTTGATTCTTTCCTGCAAAGTCTATAGAAATCAACCTGCGAAGCTCGTAGAACTTGGCCTAAAGAGTCCGTAGATTTCTGAGAAAGCTTTGAAAAATGAAGAACCTAAATGCTCAGAACAATTTTTGAAATGGGAAGAGAGGATTTTGGTCTGTAGGACCAAAATAGTTCAAATGTTGTCCCAAAAATGAGCGATATTTTTGGGGGACAATAGTTTTATTAACAGAGCTTCACTTTTAGGAAAGAAAGTATAAAATTTCATAGCAAATAAACATTTTGTATTATATTCATTTATAAGAGTTGTACCAATTATTGGCCATGGGATAGTGCATGGTATTTCTAGATCTGTTAATTAAAAAAAATGTATTCTTCTAATTATTTTCTTATATTTGGTAGAACATGGAGGAATGAGGAACGTTCTATTATATAGTCAAAACATGCAGTTTATAATCCATCTAAAGTTGAGTCAGTTTTGATAAGATTATATAATGTTAATACATACATATGGAAGCATAACTAAAAATGCCAATGGGTCTAGTATGCAATGATACCAATGTGTCATCATAAAAAAGGACATATTTTTAGTATAGATCATGTGTTATTTTATATTCTAAATAATTTTTAACACATGATCTAATAATATAAAAATCATATGTTTATGCTTGAGGACCTTGTCTTTTGATAAACAATATATGCAATTGATCAATTTTTCTTTGAATGAATTTTGTAATGACACTAATGTATTGAGAGAAGCTAATAGTATGTCCACTATATTTTTATTGGCCTCTACGAACATGTTTCACCTAAAAAAATAGATCAACATGTTAGGTTGTTCTCTAGGATCCATAACGATGACATTTTTGTTTGGAAAACCATCTATAACAATTGAATACTCCATTTTATATTTGTGTTTTTTTGCCTAGATAATTTTCCATGCATATATATATCATGTTTAAACATAGGATAATTGATTCAATCTATGGTGAAATAATTTATGTCCCAAAAAGGTATAAATTAAATGCATTGTGAATAAGCACATTTTTTTCTTTTATCATTTCATTTGCAAGCAATGGAGAATCAACAAGCATTTCCTTCAATATATTATACTAAGTTTAAGATAATATGCAATAATATGTGTTTGACATTTCTTTTTATGTAATTTTGAACATATCATTTGTGTGATTCCAAGAAATGGGTTCAATATTCATTGAACTTGAACATTTTTTATCTCTCTTCTATGTTTATTGATAATACCATTTTTGATTTAGTATCAATATCTTTTTTTTCTTTGATTTGTTATTTATTTTCTAATTAATATTCACACACTTTTTTTTTCTTTTGTAGAATATACCTCTACAAGTTTAATCCACTTTTTTACATTAATAAAATGTATGTAACTTTTACATAAAATAAAGATATTATTATATTAAAACATAATCATTAAATGAGATATTGAAAATATTATTAAATGGAGATCAGAAATAAAGGTATAATGATTGTGTTTTCTTGCTTGCTTACTTTATCCCTTCTTAGTCTTTCTTAATCTGAGGATGCATGCCTAGGTTAGTGTTATGCTTTGTAATTTATTTTATTTCATACTAACCCAAAACTAAATTCTTTAATCATGTGTTACAACAATAATGAAATAAAATGAAACCCAAAGGTGTTACCTAAGTTTTATAACTAAGACGAAGGTTGAAATTAAATACTACATAAAAACCAAAAAGGCAATAATGGTTAAGTAAAGTGACATAAATATAAAATAAATGCTACAAATTAAAGTGTTGAAAATGAAATAGAACCATTATATAAACAAGATATATACTAAAAGTCATAATAGTTGTTATATATGATATAAACATGAAATCAAATCATATGAAAATTGTGAAGAATAATTTGATATGATGCATATATGTGATAAAAAAATGATTCTATAAATCTTAACATATACATCGATAACATTTGATAAGTCTCAATGTAAATAATATCTATATATGATATATTCTCTTAAATTTTTTTGAATATTCATCCAATATTTTTTAGTGCATGCATTCTATGTAGAAGGTATAAGTACTAGAAGGAGGAGGAGGGTGGGGTGCCTCATGTGATGAATACTCAATGCAAGGAACTAAAGGTGTCATGTGGCCAATATCCTCTAATCTAATGGGAAGCTCAAGTCAAAGAGAAAGTTTCTCCTTTAACCGAGAACAACCCTAGTAAGGCAACTAAGAAGAGTAAGGCATATGCCTCAAGAAGTCATAAAAATGTCACTAGATACTATATATATATTTATGATGTGTAATGCATTGATGTGAAATATAATAGACTTTCACGTGTTTGGGGATGTAATTCTAGAGATATCTTCAGAGGAAGAAAAGTTAGACTACTATAATATTGGGTTACTTCAAGACAAAGCACATCTATGTGTTATTGAAGAGATTAATAATGATTCAAAATATGCGTAGTCATACCATAAAAGCACTCAATATGCCTAAGAGTATTTTACTATGGTGGTCAATTATTTATGGTAGGAATTAATCCTTATGGATTTTGTTGTGCTAAATCACAAGATATCTTTTGAAACATAAAATATGGCTCATCCACCCATTTTCTATGTGGAGATTCATGTTAGAGTCTATCTATAACCTCTTCAAATAGGTCATAATTGTCTAATAAAATAAGGGTAAGCTCATGAAATAGATATATAACTATTACTTGATGTGAATTTCTCAGTGCAGGCTAGATCAATGTGGCCAACATCGTGAGAGGAAGTATACTTTAAGGATCAAAGAGTCTAGAAAATTGATATGGCCCCATCATGGAATGATCAAGGAATATACTCAAAAGAGGCTCAAAATTAACTAAGGTACAATGTGAAGAATCTATAACACACTCCATATTTGACATGTGAACATCAACCAAATGAGGGATAAGGTTAGATAAAGTAGAATGAGAGTGAACTAAATCAACTAAATCAATGTTATGTGAATGTAAATTAGACTCATAAGAATTTTATAGGGAATATATATAGCAAATTATTTTTTGTCCTTGGTGTGAGCATAGCTAGCTAAGAATGGGTACTCTAATGAAAATATATCATCCCAATCAGGTGTATAAAGATCAATATGGATGGAATCAACCACTTTAGAGGAATATTGGAGAGCCAACTTATTCAGTAGGACCATAGAAGAGGGAAAATCATTAGTCAACTTATTTCAAGAATGAGGTCACAAATAATAGGTAATTGAGCTATAATTCTCAAAGGGAGATATTAAGTTTTTATCTTAATAATGATCTCATTGGATTTGACATTGTCAAAATCTAAGAGGTTAGGTGTTATGTTTCCCACAATCTTGAGGTGTCTATTATAGCCTCAATTATAGTTGATGAGATCATTAAAACATTGAGAGTTTTGAAAAGGGATGTTGGGCAAAGGTTCAAAGGTAGGTATTATAAAACCACCATGTTCTTAGAATAGTTTGAGATTTTAAGGGTTAGTGTCATCTCTACTAAGTAAGAGTTTAATATTCGACACTAATGAAAAGAGGAGGTTCATCTCCATGAAGTAATATTTTGTCAGGGATCATAGAAGTTATAGGAAACTTAAGTGAGAGAGAAATATCTATAGTTTTATCAACTTGAATGGATATTTATTCACACTATTCTAAAATTTTATCCCTGACCTGATAAAGGTAACTTCTTTCCCTATAGCTGGAGGTTGAGGGATATTCATTTTTAATAGGAATTGCACTACTCAATTGTGATGACACATAAAATTCCTCATGATCTCAAGGAAATGGATTTGAGGGGGAAGTTTGGAAGTTATTCAATGGGATCCCACTCATCAAATATGGAGGAGTCTAGATAGGACTGAGATAAATATGCATAATGCTAAACTATATCAACTAAAGGAGGGGATGAAGTGGATTTAAATTAATTAGGAAAGAAAATGTGTAGTCTCAACTCAATCAATATAGTTTGGTCAGGAATAACATATTACATTGAGTTGGCCTATGTAGTTTGTTGCACATAAGAAATAGAGACAAAATATATCAAGTTATTTGATGTAATAGTATGGGAGCAAATGATAGTACCTACCTATATCGAGTTTGTCGATGCAATAGTAACAAAAACTGATCAGGTCAAGATGGTTGATATAGTCAATTTTAACTAAAGAATAATTGATTGTATTGAGTTGGATGTTGATTAGTGATAAAGGACTAATAACTAATATACTATATTAGGATGACCAATATAGTGGGAACATGACTAATATATTATATCAAGTTCACCACTACAATAAGAACAATCATTAAAATAGATGACTACATCAATTCGGTTGATCTAGTTATATGATTTAGATTGGTAATGATTTCCTTATACACAACATTAAAAAAATGAGACAAAGAGGTATCCTTAATTATTTTATAAGTAGTATAAGTATGAGTAGAGTGTGGATAAGGATTAGGATCAATGTAAGAGACTAATCATCTCATGTTGTTCATGTTAACCAAGTTCTCTTCATTGGTAAAATAATGAGGTTTAACCATGGTCTCAAAAACATTAGTGGTAAGAGGTTTATTAGCTTTAGATTGGCTGTTTTGGTCAGGTTTAGGAAGTTGACTCTCCAATTCACCCCTAGTAAGGATTGATCTTAGGAGGACCCCAGGAAAGGTTTATGCACTTGCATGATGTTAGGTTCCTCAAGAAAATCTTGAAAGAAAACATTCCCATCCATTCTCATGATTAAAAAATTCAATGTAGGATCACATATTACTAAATGTCAATCCACACCCTTTATTCCTTCATTACATCAACATGGCATGTAGATTAGAATGTGTGGGTCTCCCAGAATTCAAATAACAAAATAAATAAGTGCATAGGGAGAAACTCAAAATTAAGAGGAGTGCACTCAAGATATTTAACTTGATTGTGTGATTCTACCCAAATGAATCCTTATTCCTCCATGATTAAGTTCTACATCGGATCATAGAGTTCTACTTCTATGCTCTCATAATTATTAGGTTGTGATCTAAGCTACACACCACCTCTTTCACCAACCAGTAAAAGTTCTAGATAAAAGGCACAAACTTTTGAAAGCCACTAAATGACATTAAGTGAAAAGGGGATGAATCCTTTATGTGTTTTTATAATAACACAATGTCTACACCCTTCACAAGCTCATAGTTACATTACACAACTAGATTTCTACACAATCTTCAGTGTGCACGCTTTGCACAAAAAGTAATTATCTATCTATTCATATCCATGTGTGAGACTCGACAAATAAAAGAGTGTGTATATGGTCCCAAAGGCAACATGTGTAAAATCCCCACTACATGCACAAGATGATGAGCTAAAACCTAAAGATGCACTTGCATAGTTCCATGCTAGTGGGCCAGTCCAAGTAGATTTATAAGTAGCATCCATAAACAAAGGTGGTATCTAAGCCTAATTGTACATTGATGGAACCAAATCTAAGTAGTATTAAATGAAATTTAAGTTATCATAACATTCACACTTCTCTTCCAACTACAAAAATGTATCTTCCATCCTCAATATCCAAGAGAGACTTCTTAGTTATTTATGTGATCAAATTATTAGACCTAAATTGAACAAGCATGGCCTTTAGTGGTTATTTCAAATAATATAGTGTTCATAATCAACCTTGGGCTCTGATAATTATTTACAAAATCAATTTCTTATCTACCACCTCTAATAGAAAATTGATTACACAAAACCTTTCCTAGTGTTATATAAACCCTAATTTTTATTGTAAAATGGTCAGCATTTATAGGTATCATAACACTAAAAAAAAATTTCCCTCCAAAATCCATCTCTTATTATAACAAATCTTCACCCATTTAAGTTTTTAATATTAACTTAGACCTTAAGATTAATAAGAACTGATTTACTTTTCTTCATGCTATGTATTCTATGTGCATTCATGGTTGTTGTTCCTTATCTATGGATGTTTGTTCCTCTCATTATCATCCTCCCTTTGCACCTCTACATAGAACCAAAAGCCTCTATAGGTTACATGTTAGGTATACACATGTCTACATAAGTGTTATCTATGAACCATTTATTTCCCTTCCTAATGATACATTGTGTTCCCTTACCTCCATGAAAACAATTACGTAGTGAGCCCGATTTGAATATTTTATATCTACTCTGTTAGTTTTATTATGTCATTAAATGGGTGAGGTGATTGATTTATTCTTGGTTCATCACCTTTTACATTCCAAAAATCCTCTTACCTTTTCTCTCCCTTTTCCCCTTTGTCAACTTTAGGTTTAGCAATAGCAGTAGATTTCATTCTACTCTTTGTAGGTCTATGCATTTGTCCTAAACTAGGTGCATTTAGAATAAAAGGAAGTCTACCAACTTTGGAGGTTCTTCCTAAGGAGTGAAATAATCCCACACCTTAGGGGATGATCCCACTAGTACAATAAGACACTAAATCACTCTCCATAAAAGTGTTGTGTACTAGCATGCACAAGATCCTTTCATATATGGGTGCACATTTTGATTGATAGTAGTTTATGGCATGCCTAGTGGGACCCTTCAAATATTTAACTAATAATTTAGTGTGATTTTTAGTTGAAAGTTTTAAATACACTCTATAGAGCACCTAGTGACTCCAAGTGTTTTTGGTTCACAAATATTAGTCCCTCATCTATATGCCAATACAAATGAAATCATTTTCAATAGGTGTTGATCTTTATTTCATTGAGTTACATGTACCCTTTATAAGAGAAAGAGTTAGAGCATCCTTATCCCCTGTCAAGAGGGATAGTGATGCAAGACTACCTTCTCCTAGAGTTCAATCTACACCCCTATTGAGTCGATTCCCTATGCACATAGGAAGATTATTCCTCATCCCATTCATGAATACTCCTATAATCCAACCCTTTATTTCTTTTAATGTAGGCAACCCATTGATCCTTCCCCAATATGATGATATTCCCATTGTTGCTCTTATGAGCATCCCCTATTTTACTAGAGAAAATTATACTACCTGATAGAACACATATAAGACATTGTAAATATTTTGTCCATCCATAATGTGACTAAAGACAACATTGTAGTGTGACTCCTTGCCTCTTATTTAAAAGGGATTGTGCTCTAATGGTACCACATTTTATGGCTTCATACTATTCAAAATCAGGATGAGTTAGTTATGGCACTATGAAGATAATTTAAATAAAAGAGTGATCACATATCATTAATGTAGCAGCTAATGACCATAAAAAGAGATCCATAGGAGTAGATGGTCAACTTTAACTTCATATTCTAGAGAACTCCTAATCAAGTTCCACTCCTAGTAAATCCAAATCCTAACATTATGTTCTTATATTTTTTTGATAGTGTTGAATAGTGGTGTGGCTGTAATAATCCAATCTATGGGAGGTATAGTATTACCATAGGCATATGAGGTTACTATGTGCACAGAAAACTATTTGACCCAAGTGGGTGAAATTATACCCAGAACCCCTATTCCCTTGTATCCCTAGCTCCCATCTACAAATTCACCTACATTTCCCCCTATTCCAACTCTATACCCCATTCCTATTTCTATCAATCCACCAATTCCATCAATTTCTATGCCTTTTAGTGATTTACACCAAGTCAAGTCCTTATTGAAGAGATTTGAAAATGAGCTAGTAGCACTCAAAAGGTAACAAGTGTAGCATTCCAAGCCTTATCAACATTTCAACCATCAATATCAATAAAATAGGCCTCCATACCAACATGCTATGTAGGATCAAAACCAACTCACATATAATATACCACCCTATGTACCAAATTATAATTCCTATGCCGAATAATGTTTTTTAATACTATGAATTGTGATTATTATTTGATTAGATGCATGATTAAGACATGTGTACGAATAGGATGATGAATGAGGAACCTTAGATGTAAAATGCACTACCACCTTAAGATCCTCCATCTACTTCATATTAACCAAGGGATGAACTGCAAGCACAAATATAAGAGTAGGGCAGATCCACCCTCCTAAATTTATTATAGGAGGGTGACTTCAATGATGTGAATTAGAACAGAGTGTCGAATGTAGGAAGCAACCCTGTTACTTTTAACACAAGTTTTATAAAGAGAGAATTGGAGAGAGATTTATCTCTTTAAGTTCCCCCAACTTCTATGCCCCAAGTTTTGCAAGAGGATATGCAGGGTAGAGCACCTATGTGAAGTTTCTAAACATGCATGGAAATGGCCATGAAGAAAGAGAGTTAGCCCCAAGTTGGTCATCAAGTGTAATATGAGGTAGCCAGTCAAAAGGAATAGATTAAAGGACTCAAATCTCATTTAACATAATCAAGTGGATGAAGAAGACCAACCTGAATGTTACCATGTGGCATGTTGTTATTCCTTCCCAAAAGAATTTACTACAGGATGTCCTAAGGAACTTCCAATCTCATGAGTCATTCTAGACTATTCCTACTGTGCCCATAAGTTTATGTCAACTAGAGGATGAGGTGTAAATAAATATAAAACCACCCCCATTTTACATCTCTTTGATCATCAATAAGCATATCATACATAATTGTATGATAGATTCATGTGCAAGAAGCTCAGTGGTGCTAAACAAAATCATATACATGCTAGGCATAATATATTTTCCCATCTCAAAATGGGTTATCTAAATAGATATAATAGTGGTTAAAACTATGGGAATTACCAAGGACCTACGACTCACTCTACATGCATATTCGATCCTTTCCATTACACAAGACATCACAATCATTGACTTACCCCTTAATTTGTTATATGCCTTTCCTAGGATTTCACTACGAAAGTGGGCTGATATCTATCCTTGGATTGGTCACACATTATACTTAAGACCATATATAGGACCAATTTGACCATAAAAGCTGAGCCTATTTTGAAAAATCACATAGATCCATACACTCATAGCCCATTTTATATGAACTAAACCTTGTTCAACCAAAAGTAAAATTCAATTCTTCATGAGATTGCCATGCCTCTTGAGGGAAATTTGGATAACCTACTTAAAAAATGGGCATGTGAGCACTATGATTTTTACCCATACAATAATGCAAAATATATAGGGCCAAGTACATACTACATTTTGGATAAGGGCACATTATTATCTAATCTTGTAAAAGTGTAATAAAACCTCAAAAACTTATGCTAGTTATACCTTAATATCTCCCAAAGCAAAAAAGGCACAGGGGGAGGTGTTGTAATGGTCTCCTCTCATAAGAAAAAATATTTGCATGCATTTAGATTTTATTTTAACTACAAAAACAATGTTTCCAAATATGAGGCATGTATCCAAGGTCTCTAATTAGTGCATAATAAAGGAACCAAGTTGTTGTAAGCTTTTAGAGCCTATGAACTGGTGGTAATTCAGGTCAAACTATAGAATATGTCAAAAAATGGTGTGCTAAGAGCTTACACACATAGTTTATGGGACATAATTGAGGTTTTTTATGCTTTCAATATCCATTTAATACAAAGGATGTGGAATGATGATGTTGATAGTCTCTTAACCATGGGTGTGTAGTATGACCTTCTACATACTATAAAGAACAAGTATAAATAACTATTAAAAATTTTAGTCAAATGAGAGTCTCAAATAATGTAGGTAATTGGTAGGTGTTTGAAAGTGATGAACAAATTATCAACTTCCTATAAGATGAAGCTAAGTTATGTTATAACAATCAACCATAACTATAAACTCAATATGAGGATTAGATTATTCAACTAAAAGGAAATAAGTTGCATAAGGGCTAGTAATTCTTGAAATAATCTTCAATTATGATGACTAGATTAAGGGTGAGAGGAGAAACATGATGATGGAGGAAATCTTCAAATTGATGGCCATCTTTGATGAAAAGCTCCTAAAATTTGGTAAGGTATGCTCCCCATCTAAAATTTAAGAATTCATTGGGCTAAGAAAAATATTGTTAGAGATTTGTTAATGATGTAATGGAGGTGTCTAAGTGAGTGGATGAAGTTCCTTAATGGTCTAAGTGACAATGATAAAGTGTGAAATGTGTTTGTCCTAGTATGCTTGCTTGATCTTTAGTTTTGGCATGGTTTGAGATGATTAGATATGATTATGAAGTATTTATCATGTGTAAGGGGTCCTATCATTTCTCAAGGATGATTGGAGAGCTTGTGTGCATGAGTTTAATTCACTTGGTTCTTCATTTTTTTCATCTAGGCATAAATGGGTCTATAGTAGAAAATTTTAAGGAGGAATTTTGATGTCATCATATCTCACATGTGTGAGGGTTCCAAGAGTTGCTTGATAAATGGATGTATTTTATTATGTGAGGAGATCACATGGTTCAATTTTTAGATCATGTGACTAAGTTCACTAAGTGCAAATTTGTTCAACTACAAGAAAAAGCTGTGTGATGGCAAATCTCACATGCATAGATGTTTCAAGAAGAAATAGTCATATGGGTTTGTTCAATATTTTTCATAGTTTATATGGTTCAAATTTGAGAACATGAAAGTGAGTGAGATAAAATATATGATTTTTCAAAGTTGTCCTTCCAAGTAGATAGCAATGGTCCCCATACGTAGCATATTTTACATAATGTTAAAGATTAGGACCAAATGGAGATATAATGGCTTATAGGTGATCATACAATGAATGTATATGGCGTGTGTTGAGTAAAATGAGTCAAAGTGTTTGTTGGTTAATGAAGTTAAAGATTGATCTCCTTACAAAAGGATCAATGGAGCATGTTTGTTCTAAGGTGTCAGGAAGTAGCGAGATGAGGACAAGTGTTTAAAGTTTAACATTGAGTAGATGTAAATATTAGGCTTATTCTAAGATATAATAGTGATAAGATGTTCATATAGATACATATCAATGATGCATATTGAATGAGATGATTTCAAAGTATCCAATGTTTAACATAGATAAAGATTGAGCTACATATAGGAGATTAATGAAGCGTATTAAGTCAAATAGTCAAGATGAAGATCCAATGGTGAGCAATGAAAGGTAAAGGTTGATATACTTCAATTAAAATCAATGGTTCATGTTTAATCTGAGATGTGAGGACAAGATATGAGGACAAGGTGTTTGAAGTTTAACTGTGACCATTGGAATTTGAATATTCTAATTTCCAAAGGAAAAACTAGTGCTCTATATTTTGCCTACAACTTTTTATCCAAGATGAATTTCTTGATGGAGTAAAAATAAAATTTGTAGAGGAATCCATGGTTCATATAAATAATCTATTTAAAATATTTGAATGTATGTATAGATAATGATATTAAGCTTTAAATTTGACTATGTGTTTGATGTTCATCTATTAAGAACTCGAGAAGGATATTTGAACTCATTATGATGGTATTTTGATGTCTCATGATGACTTAAATATTTGGGAGTATTGTAGACTCCATAAGGATATTTTATATGGGTTTTGGAGGTGTAATAAATCTATCTTGAGTATGAAAAATTCTTGAAAATTTGACTGTGTGTCCATTCATAGTGCTCCTGTGTACAAGGTATATATTTGAGTTGATTGAGCATATGCAAAGGTGATTAAAGATGATTGTAATCATTTGAGGATGTCTAAGGGGACATAAGGAGAGGACCCATGTATTTTAAATTGGTATTATGTTCTTATTTTACTCTATGAAGTGCTAAATGGGTGAATAGGTCTCCATGAGACCTATAAGAGCTACAAGGGCCTAATTGAAAGGTGTAGTTGCTTAAGGGTGACCCATGGATGCTATGACAAACCTATGAGGATGGTATTGAGATATGTTTAGACGTAAGAGAATAATTAAGGGATAACGCATGGTTAATGGCTGACTAAGATGGTGATGATCATGAATGCTCTTTAAATAGTGAAATCAAAGATGATTTATAGACATAAGATATTTGTGAGAGGCTTGTGTGAGAGGAATGAGTATTGAAGCAAAGAAGAGAGGAGAGGTAGTGTGACCAATGGATGGGTTGATGATTAGATCAAATTAAGGATTATGTGTATGAACTTTAGGTCATGTTTTTAATGTTAGAATAAGTATCTTGTAGGTTGAGGGTGAGTGAAGGATAGATGATGTATGTGTGAAGACTAGAGTGTGTGTGCAGAGTTGAAGATTTTCTATATACATTGTATCTCCATTATATTGGTAGGAAATTAGTATTTAGGATATGTTCTAATCATAGGTGTTGTGTTTTCTTAACATCTAGGGGGTTGTAGCCTACTTACAAGGTAAAACTTACTAAAAGTCTAGTTATTATGGTAGCTCATCTAAACAAGTGTAGTATCACCTTGTGAGATTTTAGTCTCACTAAAATAAGGGATGGTAGTTCCTTGATCAGTTGTAGTTAGTATAAATTGGTTCTTGTTATTATAGGATATTAGTCTAATTACAAGTTCCAATGGGTTTTCTCCCCCAAGAGGGTTTCCCATGTATGTCATGTGCTATTTGTTTAATCTTTCATTGTCTCTCTTGTTCATTGCTATGAATGATGTGTATGTTTCATGAATGCTTGTGCTAATTGATTAAGAGTTTGAAAGGATTAAAATTAAAGTTGGATTATCTGGGCTTACTGATTCACCCCCCCTCTCAATGATTGTACCTCTAACAAATATATGATGATATATTCACATAGAGATACTAAGACCTTAAAGGCTTTGATCCAGGCTTAGCCCAACATACTTTTGAGATTAACCCAAATATCAGGCTAGTCAAGATGAAGCAAAGGCTAGTTAAACCTAAGATTGAGACTTTAACGAGGAAGGAGCTTTCACAAGCTCATTGAGGCTAACATAATATTTCCAATCAAACATTCCTCACGAGTGGATAATCTAGTCCTAATGCATAGGAAGAATGGAGAGATCCAATTGTGCATAGACTTCAAGAACCTGACAAAGCCTACCTTAGAGACCACTACATGATCCCACCAATGGAGAAAATTTTGCAAATAGTCATAGATAAGGAAATGTTTTCATCTATTGTATGATTATTTAGGTTATAACCAAGTACTTATGTGAGAGTGTGATAAATTAAAACTACATTCACCAATAAGTGGGGTACCTTTGCATACTAAAAGGATGCCCTTTTCTTTGACAAATGTGGGAGATACCTTATAGAGGGCCATATATATGACATTCAAGGGACTCCTCAACCAAATCATATTGGTTTGCCTTGATGATATAACTATTTTTCAAAGTGCATAATGGATCAATTGGGTCGCCTAGGTAAAGTCTTTGAAAAATACTGAGAGTTTGGGATCTCTCTAAACCCAAGAAGTGTGTATTCATCATGCATGAAGGCAAACTTTTATAACACATTATCTCCAAAGAGTGACTTGTAATTGATCCCACATAATTTGAGGCCATTCTATCACTCCTTATCATAGGTCACAAGAAAGGTCTCCAAATATTCTTGGGAAAATAAACTTCATCAAAAGGTTTGTGTTGAGTTTCATGACTCTAGTCAAACCCCTCACAATAATGCTCAAGAATATTGTTGTGTTCACTTGGTTCCAGGAGGGCCAAAATAGATTTGAGGCCATTAAGAAAGCCATTATAGAATCCCTCACCCTGATTAACCCAGAGTAGAGTAAGGATTTTATCATTTATGCATTTGGTATAACTGAAAGCAGCTCATCCATTCTAGTATAGTGAAATAAAGACCAAATAAAATAGCCTATTTCTTTCTTTATTCAAGCACTCAAGTATTATGAGCTATGTTATAGCTTTGTATAGAAGCACACCCTTGTAATAATAATAACACTCAATAAGTTCAAGTATATGCTCTCTAATAACAAGATCTAGGTCATTGTCTTGCACTCAATTATAAAGGAGTTATTACTCAATAAGGACATCAATGAGAAGAGATCCGGTTGGGTCACAAAGGTCATGGAATATGACATAAACATCCAAATCACTAAGTTGGTATTAGGAAAGGGAATATATGAGTAGCTAATAGTCTTTACGTTGTGTGAAGACCATCCAATGGGCCAAGACATTGTATTTGATTGGACTAAAAAAATGAGGATCTTCCTCCATACTAGTGTGTATGTGCATGGCTTAAATAAATCCAAGCATAGACATTTTATATTACAAGCCATTCCTTGTGTTCTTATTATTAGTGCACTTTTTAGAAGAGACATCAATGAAATTCTCTTACATTTCATAGAATATGATCCTTGAATAGTTCCATAGTGAGCTATTAAGAGGCCATTACTCACCTAAAACCACTACCATCAAAATCATGTGAGATGGCTATTATTGGCCAACTCTATTTAAGGATGCGCACATATAGGTGAAAGGTTAAAATAAGTGTGTATTCTTTGTATTCAAACATAAGTTGGTATCCATTCCCCTATGCCCAATATAATATGATCAACCCTTTACTCAATGGCACCTGGATTTCATTTTAATGATAAATCCACCATCAAGCACTGGACACAAAATGATCCTCATTTAAACTGACTACTTCATGAGGTGGATGGAGGCAATAGTGCTCAAATATTCTAATTATATTTATATCCTAGACTTCTATGAAATCATTTTCATAATATTTTGTGTTATGACTACTATTATCTCAAACAATGCAATGGATTTCCTCAAAGCCAAGATCAATGAATAAGTAGTTAGAGATAACATCCATCTGAGATCCTCCTCAAACTATGACCCTTAAGGTGATGGTTTAATTTAATTTAATAAAAATAAATTGATTCACATCATTAAGTGAACTATGGAATATATCCAATGATCATGGCACACCAAGCTCAAGACAACCCTCTAGGCAGATTGAATAATGTTAAAAAAGGAGTGTTAAAAAATTCACCCTTTATGTTAGTCTATGGAAAGGAAGCAAGGTTACCAACATCTCTTGAGTTTCCTTCACTTGAACTATCCCATCAATTATAATTTATTGAGATTGATCCCATTATAGTAAATTTAATCGACCTAATGAAGCTTAAAGAACTCAAGGCATAGACCATGCACACTATGAAGCTTCAGTAGGTGCATATTGTAGAGTAAATTTTTACTCTACGTTGCATTCAAATTTGCAGTCGAGCACTGCAGTTTGGGTTCTTGCATACCTTTGTCATAGTGGCTGAGTCAGGGCAGAGCGTGGGTTCTATTTTTCATCTAAGTGTCGAAGTGCAGTGGAGGCCGCCAAGTGTCACTTTTTGAGCATGGGCCCTCTTTACTCTTTTTTTTCTTTTGTTTCATTTTGACTAAGTGTTGCATTCAAGTAAAGGCCATGAAGTGTTGCTTTTAGAGACATGGAGCCAGCCAGCTGGGATCATCCGAGACACTTTTCATAACTTTCAGGAAAGACACGGGTCATGCCATGTATCTTATAGCAGTTAAGTGAAATGCACTATGTGTTAGCATTTGCGTCTCATTTTGGCAACCATGTTTCATTCTATTTTTTCAACAAAGGTTTTCAACAGGCTAAGGAGCAGGGTGCAGCATAAGTCACCATGTGTTGGCATATGAGGGACAGTCAATTCAACACCTGGGTTCAATGTTTTGTTTCAACATTTTGGTTCAATACCTCAGTTAATGTGTAAATGGTGTGTAGTGTTGAACCGTTAGACCATTGAACCAATTTTAGTTCATCAAGTAGTTCAAGGGAGTGTCCCAAAAACCAAAGGGGTTTGCACCCTTTTGGAAGGTAGTAGGGCACTTGTTCATTTTGATTAAGTGTCGAAGATGAGCAAAAAATACCAAGTGTCACTCTTCGAGCCCCTCTCTACTCCATCCCCAAGAAAATTGAAAGCTACCACATACCCTTAACTAAAGCAGTAGAAGATGCTACGTATCTTCCTTGAAGCCGCAGAAGCTTCCACATGTCACCGCCTGAGAGATCATCTTCTAATTTCATTTCTGAATAAAGATTGTGGTGGACCTCAGGTGTTACTTCAAGAGTCTACAGAAACTGCCAAGTGTCACCATCCGCAAGAGTCTGATATGTGTCCTGAGTGGTACTACTGAATAGCTAAAGAGAAGTAGAGAGAGCCGCGTGTATTTGATGAATCTGGTAGAAAGTGCCAAGTGTCATTTTTTGGTGCCTTCTAAGTAATAAGAGGATTTTCAAGAAATTGACTAAGTGTCTTCTCCCACTTCAACATAATAGAGTGTTTTATGTATATGTTGCTACAAAGTGAAATGGAGGGAAAATTAGTTGGAGTTAATTCGAGTAGACAGAACAGTTCATCAGGTAGATTTTTGGAGCCCCCAAAGCATTGAAGGTGCCATCTATTTGTCCCCTATGAGAAAAAGATGGAGAAGAATTGCACGGGAAAGGGGGTGATGGAAGGAGTGATCCAAGGCTATAAAAGAAGAAGAATTGTAAGAAGGGGGGATTTTTCCATAGTTTAGACTTGCTAGAGTTTTTGATCAGTAATATCATTTGCTCTTGTCTCAATTTTCTTGAGTTGTAAAGTTGATATAACTATGCATGTTTTTGTGCCTTTTATGTGGCTGGATGAATTAAGAAGATTGAGCTCCATGCCTTGGTTGATGTTATCTGTGTCATTTTCAAAACTAGTTTATACTGTAGATTCTCTGGAGTTGTGATTAAGAATGTCATTTTCTTTTGTCTCATTTTCTTGAATCGGAAGTTCTACATAACTATACGTGATTTATGTGCCTCTTATGTGATTGAAAGATTCTATTAATAAGATTAAACACTATGCCTTTGTTGACATTCTTTGTATCTCAGCAAAAGAATTCCCTGTTGTTAGCCTCTATTTTTGTTATTCCAATCTTTTACATTGATCATGCACTTGCCTACTCTTAAATGTAATTGGATCCTATAATAGTCTCATTGTGCTCAGGTTAGGATTAGGATTGCACTCAGGTGCATCACCATAGTTAGGTTTCATTTCCTGCACTTGCGTTTCTATTTAATTTCTTATCCCTTTTCCCCCTACACTTGATACAAAATAAGAGACCAACTTCTCTAAAATATAAAGGTTGTTTCAAGCCGCAATGTCCCATAGCTTGAAACTTCCCATTGTTGATTGATTAAGATCAAACACAATTTTAAATCATCAACAATTTTTGGCATGCCCAGTGGGACCAGTCTTGAAGATTCTTTCAAGACCGCATGAACCAGAGAGCTATGAGGAGTCAGAGCTGTGGACCAGTCACCAGATCACAATCTGCTACAAATATAGGTATTCTTTTGCCACCTCTAGTAATTAGTCCAAGAATAAGAGCTAACCAATTTGTACTAGTACCAAACATGGGAGTCTTTGTACCCCCAAGAAATTATGCAAGTTGGAACACTAGTAGTCCCTTAATCGTCCCAACACCACCAGCTATTTGGGACCCTATCCCAGTAAATGCTCTAAAAGATCTACCCAAATTTAGTGGGCAAGACTCAAAAACACCCATGGAACATCTTCAAGACACATCAGATGTTTGTGCCATACATGGTGTCACACAGCAAAATGTGGCCCTAAGTTTGTTAGGAGCCTCATTCAAAGGGAAGGCCTTAGAATGGTATCGATATTTGACGCCAAATACCATATCCACATGGGACCAACTCAAAGATCAGTTCTTTGAAAGATTTGTAGAGAAAGGTGATAAGTCTTCTTTATTACAGTAGTTGATCACCATTCAAAGGGGACCACAAGAGGACATGACTGACTTCAACACCAGATTCTAGAAAACTTGGGACAAAATCCCTGTTGCAGCTAAACCACCACCTGGTATGGCCATAGTGTTTTATCTCAAAGCTTTGAATTTAGATATATCTGTTATGATTCATTCACTGGGAGGACCTACTTTGCCAGCAGCTTATGACCTTGCGATTAGTGCTGAGAATCATTTAATTGATGCTGGGAAGTTACCTCCAAGGCCTCCCATGCTTGTATTCCCAAAAATTACCTTGCCCCTACCTCAAGAGGTTCCTAAAGCTGTAAGCCTGCCTGTGTCTATGTATACTTACCCTCCATTATCTGTGAAACAATTGGTCCCTACTCAATCATCTGAGATGGATGATATCAAGAGTATGCTAAGGATATTCTCCAATGAGCTGATTAATATAAAAAGGCAATAGAATACTTTCCCTAAGCCTCCTTACCAAGGCTATCAAGGAAATAGGTTTTCATCCCAACTAAACCAATATCAAGGCCCACCAAGACAAACTAACCATCAACTAGCAAATCAATTAGTTGCAGTTCCCACACCCTCACAGACCATTCCTCCCAACTCAAATACGGAGATGGTCTAGGTCAGAATAATTATGTGGATGATACTAATGCTTGGTGTTTCCCTTGCAATGATGCTCACACACCTAGAGATTGTCCTAGAGGTAATCTACAACAAAGGGTGGCTGAGCAGAGAAGAATGGATGGTCAGTTTGCCAGTACCAGTAACAACTAGGCCTACCAGTCTCCTGACATGCAAAAATTAGTTCTAGTGGCTCAGAGGCAAGGAATGTCCTTGCAACAAGAGGAAGAAATAGCCCTAGAAAATGCTTTTTGCTCATGGGTTGAGGATGAAGAAGTAGTCTTCTTGAACGAAGCATCTACCTCCCAAAGGCCAGTGGTGCAATCTAATTATTACACCAGATCAAAGAGGAGGATGGTGGAGCAGCCTGAGATTGTAAGTGGTCAAGTCAAGAATAATCCTCCATCCCAGGGATAAAATAATGTTACTATTAGACAAGAAGTGCCTCAGCTGGTAAGAGATCAAGAAATTCCTACCCAGATTCAGGAAAAAATGAGGTATCCCTATTACCAAAAAACTCAGTCTTTAGGACCGATCAATGTAGTAGACCAATTAAAGAGGATTCTAGCACAAGTATTGATATGGGATATTTTGGCTATTCCCAAACAAAATACGCTACTACAAGAAGCTCTGTAAGGGCAAGCAGTGCCTAAAGGTGTTGTTACCAAGGAAGGACCTACTGGAAAGGAAAAGCTCAAAGATACAGATCTTCTAAAGACAACAGCCTTCGTGAACGATGCAGCACAAGTAAGTAGATCCAAGCCAAAACCTTTCTATTTGACCCTGATAGTTGGAAAGAAACTCATGCATAATGCATTGATAGATTTAGGAGCCAGTATGACTATGATGCCCAAGCAAATAGTTGATGCTTTGAAAGTAAAATATGAACCCCTTGAAAAGGGATTTATGCAGCTAGATGGCAAAATAGTGCAAACCATAGGGAGAAATAAACAACTCCCCTTGCAGTTATACACATGTCCCAACATAGTGGTCAACCAAGATATAGTTGTCATAGATATCCCTCCTGCCTTTGGTTTATGTTTATCCAAAGATTTTATGGCAAAAATAGGAGGATATATGTCTCTTGATTGGTCTCACATCATCTTGAGAACCAGATATGATTCATAAATAAAAATTCTATTTGGACCACTATCCAAGGACCATATCACCAACAAACCAACAACAAGATTAGAAGCAAATCATGCCATGATAAATAAAGAAGAAAGAATTTTCATCAAAGAACTAAGAGACTGGACTGAGCATGATCAAGAAGAAGAGAACAGCCAGTTGTTGGCTATGATGCATAGCGATCCATATGGGAACTATGAATCTACTGGTTTGGGCACATATGTCATTTTTGATGAAGATCAGGAGATCCCAAATGTTTTAAGGGAAGAGGTACCTACTACTCAAGATTCAGAGCTCTGGACTTTGAACTTTGATGGGGCTAGAAGTAAACATGGTGCTGGAGCATGAATTTGTCTTACTGCTCCAATTTGCTTGCACTAATAATGATGTATAATATGAAACTTTAGTACATGGGCTCCTGTTAGCCAAGAAAAAGGGAATAAAGAACCTAAAAGTAAAAAGAGATTCAGAATTAGTAGTAAAGCAAATTAGGGAAAAGGTAGCAGCCAAAAATGTGAGAATGAGATCCTACAGGCATAGGATTTGGGATTTGATAGAATATTTTGAAGCTTTTAATATTGAGATAATCCCTAGAAGTCAAAACTCTAAGGCTGATAGGATGGCTCAGATTGGCTCACAGTTTAACCCAGCAACTAGCCTATTGGTTAACAATGAGTCAGTGAAATTTATAGTGAGACTAACCATCCCAGACAATGATGAAAATTGGCAAGTGTTTGAAAATGATGCTTAGGTAGTCTCTTTCTTAAAATACTTAGATGAGTTTGCTGATCAGTTGCAAACTAAAATTGAAGAGGCATATGGTGATTAGATTATACAATTAAGGACTAATAAGCTCCCCAAGGGATTGATCACCTTAGAAAACTTGTTTGACCTAGAAGATGTAAGCCTGGAAAAGAAAAGGTTATAGGTAGATAAGGCAAACTATTCTGAAGTAGAGGTGAGTGATGGGAAAAGACTAAAAGTCAAGAATTCCACAACTCAGGAAGAGAAGGAAAGATTAATCAAATTGTGCCAGAGATATGATAGAGTCATAGCTTAGAGCTATGAAGACCATGGATATAATAGAGACATTATCCAACACAAGATAGAATTGATTGAAGGGTCCAAGCCCATTAGATAGAAATAGAGGCCAATAAATCCAAGGATCAAGCCTCTAATGGTAGATGAGTTGTAGAAACTTTTAGATTCCAAAATAATATTTCCAATCAAGCACTCGACCTGGGTATCAAATCTAGTCCTAGTTAGGAAAAAGAATGGAGATGTAAGACTGTGTGTATATTTTAGAGATCTAAATAGAGCATCTCTGAAAGACCACTATCCCTTGCCCTCCATGGAACAAATTCTACAAACTGTGGTTGGATCAGAGAGGTTTTCTTTACTAGATGGTTTCTCTGGATACAATCAGATTTGGCTAGCTGAGGAAGACCAGTACAAAACTACTTTCACTACCAAATGGGGAACATTTGCCTACGCAAAGATGCCATTTAGCTTATTGAATGCAGGAGCCACCTTTGAATGAGCTATGGATATAGCCTTTGGTGAACTTATAAATAAGGTCATCCTAGTCTATCTGGATGACCTCACTATTTTTTCAAAAAATGTTGATGATTATTTTGGTCATTTAAAATCTGTCTTCAAAAAATGTCAGGATTTTGGGATATCATTGAATCCCAGGAAATGTATTTTTGTTGTACCTCAGGGTAAACTATTGGGGCACATAATATCCAAGGAAGGGGTTTCTATAGATCTTGAGATAATTGTAGCTATAATGGACCTACCTCTTCCAGCAAATAAAAAGGCAGTCTAGTCCTTTTTAGGGAAGATCAATTTTGTCAATAAATTCATATCCAATTTTGCAAACTTGGTTAGACCAATGACACTCTTGCTAAAAAAGGACCGGGTCTTCAAGTGGACTACAAAAGGAAGGCAAAATTTTGAGGAGGTCAAGAAGGCTATCTCAGCAGCCCCAGTGCTCAAGAACCTAGATTTTTCCAAGCCCTTCGTAATGTATGTCTATGGAGGAGAGTCAAGTATTGTTGTTGTCTTGACTCAAAAAAATGACAAGCTAGAGGGGGAGCACCCAATAGCCTTGTTCTCAAGAACTCTCAGAGATTATGAGACTAGGTAAAATTTTGTGGAAAGACAAGCCTATGCCATGGTAAAATCCCTCAAGAAAGTAAGGCATCTGATATCAGGGAACAAAATTTTGATACTTGTAGCCCACCCAAGTGTCAAGGAATACATCATGGAGGGTGAGATTACTGAGAAAAGAGCCAATTGGATTACTAAGATCCTTGAATATGATGTAGAAGTCAGACCCACCAAACTAGTTAGAGGTAGGGGTCTATGCCAATATATAACCCAAGAGCTTGAAAAGATGTTACCTGAGGAAGCAGATTCAGAAGGAGAGATAGAGACCATGCTAAAATTACAAGAGGTTGATCAGGAATCCTAGGTCACAAGCAGGATTCAATTTATGAAAAATGGAATTTATCTGAGAGAACTCCCTCGAAACAAGAGGAGATATTATAGGATACAGGGAGTTCATTTTGTTTTAATTAAACAAGTCCTTTTCAAAAGAAATTTTGATGGAAAATTGTTAAGATGTGTAGAATAGGCTGAAGCTAAGAGGATACTACATGAAATGCATCATGGAATATCGAGGGGGCATTTTTTTGAAAAGACCACAACCATAAAGATAAGTGAGGCTAGATATTTCTCACCTACTTTATTTGTAGATTATTATTAGTTGGTTAGAAAATGTCAATCTTGCCAGTATTATATGGGGATGAGGAGGAATGCATCCATGCCCCTTAGTCCTATAGTTGTGGATGAACCTTTTGCTCAATGGGGTCTTGACTTCATTGGAATGATAAATCCAGTGTCCAGCATGGGTCACAAATGGATATTAACTGCCACAGACTATTTCACCAGATGGACCGAGGCAGTCCCACTTAAAGAAGCAATAGAGAATGTGATCCTAGATTTTCTAGGGGGTATCACTACTCACTTTAGATCTCCCTGCACCATCATTTCAGATAATGCTAAAGCATTCTTGGGGTCTAAAGTATCTGAATTTGCCTTGAGACATGGAATATATCTAAAAAATTCATCTAATTATTACCCTCAAGGTAATGGTCTGGTAGAATCAACCAACAAGAACCTGATAAGACTCATCAAAAGAATAGGAGCTGATCATCACAAGGAATGGATAAAGTGCTTAATCTAGCACTATGGGCTGATAAAATCATGCCCAAGCAGGTGATCAAAATGTCTCCATATGAATTGGTATATGGAAAGTCTATCATGATTCTAATAAGCTTGGAAATCCCTGCTCTCTAGCTGATCAAACAAATTGAGATTGAAGAGAATGGCCCCATCCAGGTCAGACTCGTAAAACTTTTGGACGTTCAAGAAAAGAGGGATATAGCCCATGATTCATTATTCAAGCATCAGGGAATGGTTAAGAATTATTTTGATAAAAGGACTTCAAATCCTAATTTTGAAGTAGGCTTGATTGTTTTGAAATGGGATGCAAGGGCCGCCAAGCTGGGTCAGCATACAAAATTTGAAGCGCTATGGACTGGTCCGTATAGAATTCACGCGTGCAAGCAGAAGAATTCTTTCGAGCTAGAGTCGATGGAAGGAGAACCTGAAGAGATTCCTGTAAACATAATCTATTTAAAACATTTCAATTAACTTAGGTCTCTCATATATTATAGTTAAATTTCCCTTTCTCACATTGTTCTTTCGTTGTTTTCCCACTTTGATTTTAAATAAGTGTTTTAAACATATGTCGACGGCTCTTTTGAAGCTGTAATTTTCACAATTTTGATCTAGTGGTAGGTGGAGTTTTCTTTTTGAGCAGGCTTTAAAGTCCTGAGGGTCACCAGTAACTGTAGAGTAGATTTTTACTCTACATTGCATTCAAATTTTTCAGTCGAGCACTGTAGTTTGGGTTCCCACATACCTTGGTCATTGCGACTGAGTCAGGGTAGAGCATGAGTTATTTTTTCTGTCTAAGTGCCAAAGTGAAGTGGAGGCTACCAAGTGTCACTTTCTGAGCGTGGGCCCTCTTTACTCCTCTTTTTTTTATTTCATTTCATTTTGCCTAAGTGTTGCATTCAAGCAGAAGCTGCCAAGTGTCACTTTTTGAGACACGAAGTTGGCCAGCTGGCATCATCTAAGACACTTTTCATAACTTTTAGGAAAGACATGAATCATGCCATTTATCTTATAGCAGTTAAGCAAAATGCACTACGTGTCAGCATCCATGTCTCATTTTGGCAACCATGTTTCATTCTATTTTTTTGACAAAGGTTTTCAATAGGCTAAGGAGCAGGGTGCAGCGGAAGTCACCACATGTCGACATCTGAGGGACAGTCAATTTAACTCTTGGGTTCAATGTTTTGTTTCAACATTTTGGTTTAATACCTCGATTAATGTGTAAATGGCATGCAGTGTTGAACTGTTAGACCATTGAACCAATTTTAGTTCATCAGGCAGTTCAAGGGAGTGTCTCAAAAACCAAAGGGGTCTACACCCTTTTAGAAGGCAGTAAGGCACTTGTTCATTTTGATAAAGTGCCAAAGATGAGCAGAAACTACCAAGTGTCACTCTCCAAGCCCCTCTCTACTCCATCCCTAGGAAAAGTGGAAGCTGCCACATACCCTTAACTAAAGTAGTAGAAGACGCTATGTATCTTCCTCGAAGCTACAGAAGCCTCCACATGTCGACACCTGTGAGATCATCTTTGAATTTCATTTTTGATTAAAGATTGTGGTGGGCCTCGAGTGTTACTTCAAGAGTCTATGGAAACTACCAAGTGTCACCATCCGTAGGAGATTGATATGTGTCTCGAGTGGTACTACCGAACAATGAAAGAGAAGTAGAGAGAGCCGTGTGTATTCGATGAATCTAGCGGAAAGTGCCAAGTGTCATTTTTGGTGCCTTCTAAGTAATAAGAGGATTTTTAGGAAATTGACTATCTTCTCCCACTTTAACATAATAGAGTGTTTTATGTATTTGTTGTTGCAAAGTGAAATGGAGGGAAAGTCAGCTGGAGTTAATTTGAGTAGATGAAATAGTTCATCAGGTAGATTTTTGGAGCCCCCAAAGCATTGGAGGCATCGTCTGTTTGTCCCCTTTGAGAAAAGGATGAAGAAGAATTGTGCAGGAAAGGGGGTGATGGAAGGAGTGATACGAGGCTATAAAAGAAGAAGAATTGTAAGGAGGGGATTTTTCCATAGTTTAGACTTGCTAGAGTTTTTGACCAGTAATATCATTTGCTCTTGTCTCAATTTTCTTGAGTTGTAAAGTTGATATAACTGTGCATGTTTTTGTGCCTTTTATGTGGCTAAATGAATTAAGAAGATTGAGCTCCATGCCTTGGTTGATGTTATCTGTGTCATTTGCAAAAGTAGTTTATATTGTATATTCTTTGGAGTTATGATTAGGAATGTCATTTGCTTTTGTCTCGGTTTTTTGAATCGGAAGTTCTACATAACTGTATGTGATTTCTGTGCCTCTTATGTGATTGAAAGATTCTATTAAGAAGATTGAACACTATGCCTTTGTTGACATTCTCTGTATCTTAGCAAAATAATTCCCTATTGTGAGCCTTTATTTCTATTATTCCAATCTTTTACATTGATGATGCACTTGTTTGCTCTTAAATGTAATTGAATCCTATAATAGTCTCACTATGATCAAGATAGGATTAGGATTACACTCAGGCACATCGCCATAGTTAGGTTTCATTTCCTACACTTGTGTTTCTATTTAATTTCCTATCCCTTTCCCCCAACACTTGATACAAAAGAAGAGACTAGCTTCTCTAAAATCTGGAGGTTGTTTCAAGCCGCAATGTCCCACAGCTTGAAACTTCCCATTGTTGATTGATTAAGATCAAGCGCAATTTTAAATCATCAACACATACCAAGAGAACATTTAACAAAAGGGCTACTGACATAAGCTTAAATGAAGGAGACTTGGTAATTAAATGGGATGTATATAGAGCAAAGGTTGGAAATCATACAAAGTATGACACTATATGGAGCAGCCCATAAATCATAGCCAATTGCAAGCAAGCCAATGTATACCAACTCATTAAGTAGAGAAGTGTTGCCCATCCCTATCAATGGTATTCATCTTAAGCACTATTTTTGATAATCATGAACACTCTTGTAAATTTTAATTTATATGTTTTAATTTACATAAGTGTCATGTGCACATGTTATTGTTTAGTATGGTTTCATTTCATCTAAGCACTTGTGTGCAGTTCTGTTAGTTTAGATTTAACTTTCCTCTAAGCACCATTTGATGTAGTTGTTTACTTTGTTTGACCTTATGAGAGGTATCTTAGTTCCTTCTAGGTTCAAGTGGATTATCAAACCTAATCACAATTAGGAGAAAGAATATCAAGGATTCTAGATGACTCCATTCCTAATGTATTATCCCAAGGCTACTGGATTATCACTTAGTAATCAAGCATCCCATAAAGGTTTCCAAAAAAATTGACTCTCTAAATCACCCCCCAGTAAGCACTGAGCTTAGGATAACCCCATGAAAGGCTTGCATGCTTTTGTAATGTTAGGTTCCTTAAAAAACATTTACGTGTAGAAATTCCCATACATAATTTCACTTGAAAAATTCAATAGATGATCACATATCACTAAGCATTGATCCACACCTATTACACCTTCATCACACTTACATGATATGTAATTCAAAATGTGCAGGTCTCCCAAACTTCAAGTAGTGAAAATAAGAAGTGCATAGGGAGAAGTTACAAATTAAGAGGAGTGAATTCAAGATATTTGACCTACTTGTGTACTCCTACCCAAAGGATTGCTTTTGCCTCCATGATTATTAAGTTTCATGTTAGATCATAGAGTTCCACTTCTGTGCTCTCATAATTATTAGGTTGTGATCTAAGCTACACATGACCTTCTTTGTAGAATAGTACAAGTTCTAGATAAAAGGTACAAACTTTTGAATTTCACCAAAATACATTAAGTGCAAAGGGTATCAATCCCTTATGTGTTTTTACAAGAGAACAACATTTGTACCCTTCACAAGCTTGTAGTTTCACTACATAGCTATCTCTTTATGTAATCTTTAGTGCCCACCCTTTGTGAAGAATGTACTTAGCTATTTGTGTGTAACCACATGTGAGATTCAATAAAGAAGAGAGTGTGCATGGGCTAGCATGTATATGTTACTAAGGGATATGGATGAAAAATACCAACTACATGCATAGGATGATGAGGTATAGCCTAAATATATACTGCACGCTTTCATGTTAGTGGGCTAGTCTAGGTGGATTATCAGGTGGAAGCTATAAACAAATGTGGTAGTTGGGCTAGATTAGACATTAAATTAAGTTCAATTAGGATTGAATGCAAGGGTTGATGTTAGATCATGCACACATGTCTCTTTCAACTACAAAAGTGTATTTTCCATCCTTAATACACACATTGGTTACTAAAATATCTAAGAGTGACCTTCTAGTTATTTTATCAAATTATTAGACCTAAATTAAATGAGCATGGACTATAGTAGTTATTGCAAATAACTTGGTGCTCTTAATCATCCTTAGGCTCTAAGTGTCATTTTTGAATTCAAGTTCCTATCTACCACCTCCAATAGAAAATTGATTACATAGATCCTTTCCCAATGTTATATAAACACTAATTTTTATTATAAAATGGTCGACATTTATAGGTATCATAATGCTTTCAAAATTTGACCTCCAATATCCCTCTCTAGTATAACAAAGCTCTACCCATTCAAGTTTTTAATATTGCCTTAGACCTTAAGATTAATAAAAAATGATTTACTTTTCTTCATGATCTATGTTTTATGTGCATTCATGGTTGTTAATCCTTGTTTGTGGATGTTTGTCCCTCTCATTTCCATCCTCCCTTTGCACTTTTGTGTAGAACCAAAAGTCTCTATAGGTCACATTTTATGTATATATGGATCTATGTAGGTGTTATCTATGGACCATTTGTCACCCCTCTTAATGTTACATTATGTTCCTTTATTCCATGTAAGACACTTGTGCAGTGTGCCTAATTTGAAGATTTTGTATCCATTATATTAGTTTTATTATGTCTTTAATTACGTGAGGTGATCACTCTATTCTTGGTGCATCACCTTTTACATTCTAACAACCCTCTTACCTTTTCTCTCCCTTTTACCCTTATCAAGTTTAGGTTTAGTGCTAGTGGTTGATTTCATTCTAATCTTTATAGGTCTATGCACTGGTCCTAAACTAGGTGCATTTAGAATAGAAGGAATTTGACCTACTCTAGAGGTTTGTCCTAAAGAGTGCAAGAGTCCCACACCTTGGGGGATGATTCTATTGTTGCAATGAGACACTGAATCACTCTCCAATGTAGAAGTGTCATGAACTATTAGGACCTGGGCTCACAAAGCTCTGACACCAATTTGTCAGAATTAAGAGCACAATTGATTACCTTTGTATAAGCAACTAAACACAGAATTAAACCAAAATCACAAGTAACTAGAATTTATAAATAACACAAAATATGAGAGACAATACCCAATTGTATTAATAATCTTCCAGAAGGAATTACAATAAAGAAGTGCCACACTCTTCTTTCCACACCTCTAGGGCTCCCACACCTCTAGGGCATACAATAATCTCCCTCAAGAGTTCTCTCTCTCAACTATGGTCACAACAAATAACTCAAACATAGAGTTGTTGTTCACCTCCAACCAGTCAGTAACAATACTGCCAGTACACCGAGTACGCAATGTACTCCAAGAAGATCTCACCTGATCTTGCTACTTATTGTGTTGCAGATCTCCTTTGATCTTGCTACCTCGCATATCTCCTTTGACCTTGCACACACACACTTGCAGATCAACCAACCTTACTTACTCATGTAGATCTAACTTGATCTTGCTACACCACAGATCAACTTGGCCTTGCACACCTGCCGACCTATATCATACACACCCAGAAGAACCCTTCTAATTCTCCCTTGGATAAAACACTGATTCTACAATAATCCTTGAGAGTCTACAAATTTACAATATAGCCCATGAGTCTATTATATATATCCCATGCCAAACAATAATTAGAATTCCAATTACAATAATTAGAACCGCAGCTCCAAGACTAAAATTAGTCTTTAACATGCAAACAACTAGTTTGTTAACAAACTGTTCATGAACAGACAGTTTTGGAACCGCACAGGCGACCAACGTCAGTCTCTGTCTGTCTGGGGATGACCGGCGTTGGCTGATCCCTGATCGATGTTGACAACTCCCTGTCTCCACTTGACTGACATCGGTTGGCCTGACCAATGTCGGTTACTGTGACTTTCAACAACCTCCTCTATTTGCATCTAGGTGAATCTTTTAGCTCCACAAACTAAAAATCTCCCACTTGGAGATAAACAACTACACCTGTACCTATACCTGTACATCATTTAATTTGTTTCCTGGTTTGTATCCCTCTTCAAGCTCAATCTTGAAGACCAACCACCACAAAACCTGTGATGCTATGCCCGACACCTCCGACTCTGGTATGCACATGACTGACCTCGGCACCTGCCTGTTCGACCTCGATTCCACTTGACCAACATTGGTAACTGTGTTCTCCTATGAGTGATAACTTTTTACCCGTGAGCTCACCTTGGATCATAACCCTGTCCAAACTTCCTTGCTCAAAAATATCTAGCCCCATCTTCTGATCTCTGTCCATCATCTCCTCCATAAACACCAAGGATTTCTAGTTCTTAAGTTTGTCAAACACATCTGACTTCCTCTTAAGAACATGCATCTCCTTCTTACTCATGTGACCATGCCTACAAAGCGACATCTTTGCAACAAAAGGAGAATCAGTAATACAAGTAGGTAGATAAAGAGTACCTACTTTCTTACCACATGCTAATTCAAGTGCATCCACTTTGAGAGTTACTGTGCATCTCTCATCACCCAACTTTCTTGAAGTAATTAGCCTCCTCTTCAGAACTGGGACTTGCATGACATCCTTCAACACCCATGTGTTGGCCGTCTACAATTTCAGCCGCACTTCACCTTTGCCAATACTTTGACAAGGCTCACCAACCCTCAAATAAATCTTTCCAAAGTCTCCATGGACCTTAACATGGAAAAATACTCTATTTGGGGCTGCATGGAAAGAGGCAAAAAATCTATAAACCAAGACTCTACTTTATTAAAGGAACATATAAGAGCAACTAGTGTAACAATACCTGCAACAATACCGGCTTCTTTATTTCCTTCATGTTGATCTTCTACCGACCAACAATCTTTCTTTACCTGCTCTTTCTTTCCTGAACTCCATAATTGATCATTCTTGCTTTTGAATTCCTCCATTCTTAGCTTACTTTATTTTGCCATTGCTATACTCTCACTCAATCAGAAACCCCTAAGAGTGACCTGTAATCAACAAACACTTAACAGATCTGAAACCACCTGTTAGTGAACCTCACTCTGAGAACCTGCAACCTCAACTCTGATACCACTTATTGGTGGTATCACTTGGTTATCCTAGCTCTGATACCACTTGTTAGGACTTGGGCTCACAAAGCTCTGACACCAATTTGTCAGAATTAAGAGCACAATTGATTACCTTTGTATAAGCAAATAAACACGGAATTAAACTAGAATCACAAGTAACTAGAATTCATAAATAACATAGAATATGAGAGACAATACCCAATTGTATTAATAATCTTCCAAAAGGAATTATAATAAATAAGTGCCACACTCTTCTTCTCACACCTCTAGGGCTCCCACACCTCTAGGGTGTACAATAATATCCCTCAAGAGTTCTCTCTCTCAACTACGGTCACAACAAATAATTCAAACACAGAGTTGTTGTTCACCTCTAACCAGTCAGTAACAATACTACCAATACACTGAGTACGCAACATACTCCAAGTAGATCTCACCTGATCTTGCTACCTGTTGTGTTGCAGATCTCCTTTGATCTTGCTACCCCGTAGATCTCCTTTGACCTTGCACACACACCTGCAGATCAACTGACCTTACTTACCCATGTAGATCTAACCTGATCTTGCTATACCATAGATCAACCTGGCCTTGCACACCTACCGACCTAGATCATACACACCCAAAAGAACCCTTCTAATTCTCCCTTGGATAGAACTCTGATTCTATAGAACCGATTCTACAAGAATCCTTGAGAGTCTATAACTTTACAATATAGCTCATGAGTCTATTATATAGATCCCATGCCAAACAATAATTAGACTTCCAATTACAATAATTAGAACCACAGCTCCAAGACTAAAATTAGTATTTAACATGCAAACAACTAGTTTGTTAACAAACTGTTCATGAACCGACAGTTTTGGAACCGTACAGGCGACCGACGTCAGTCCCTGTCTATCTGGGGATGACCGACGTCGGTCGATCCCTGACCGATGTCGACAGCTTCCTGTCTCCACCTGACCGATGTCAGTTGGCCTGACCGATGTCGGTTACTGTGACTTTTAGCAACCTCCTCTGTTTTTATTCGGGTGAAGTTTTTAGCTCCACAACCTAACATGAACTAGTGCACATGGGAGCCTTTCATTTATGGGTGTACATTTTGAGTGATAACATGAAGTACATCCTTATATATGGAAAGGTGAGCATTATCTTGATTTATGGCTTCATGCTTGACTTTGAAATTATGGGATTTAGCTACCTTGTCATAGGCTTATTGAAATTCTTGAATAATACGTTTGTGATTGAATTTGGGTCAAGGAGAAAGTCAAGTGCAAAGTTTTTAAGTTTCCTACAAGTTTCATGAGAGTGTAACAAATTTTAATGATACAAAAAAAACATTTTGGGATAATACCAATGTCTATTAGGGAAATAACTATCAATCTCTCTAGTTGAAGGTTTAGGAATGTATTTCTTAATCTCGGTTAGGGAGACAGGATTGTGATCTTCCACATTGTTTACATAAGCTAATGAAGAGGGAGGAGGATGGAAGGGACTTCTTGTAATAGGGTTTGTAAAGTGTCACTTTGTTAGAGCCACCGAAGAGAACAACATAGATGGTATGAGTGTAATCATATATATTTTTGACACCATCATTGGTATCATGTTTATTTATAATATTCATAAACATATTGGTTCTATATATAGGTTAGGAAGGCCTAAATTATCTTGAGGAAATCTTGGAATTTAACTTGATCAAGGGATTAATTTAATGATTTTTGAGAGATTCCTAAATTGATATTGAATTTTAGGATGGAGAGCATTGGTAAACAATGGAAGAGGTTGTCTTCAGTCATGTTATGTTTGGGATTCTTAAATAAGGTGTTCTAACATTTGGTAAAGGCTTGGGTAGTTTTATATTCCACCTATTTACAATTAATTAAATGAGTTAAGTTATTTTTAAGAAGATCAGTGCTATGAAATTACTAAATTAATGCACTATTTAAGTCTTCTAAGCTATAGATAATGCTAGAGTTGAGTTGGTTGTACCAATCTATGATATCACTTGAAAAGGTTTTGGATATAAGTTTGGTAGCCACAAAGGTGTTTATATTTATTCAATATTTTTAAAGATTACCAAAATATTTCAAATGCAAATTGGGATCAATGTATCCATTATAAATGATAGTAGCAATGATACCACATATGTCCACTATTTAAATTTAAATAATTAATAGTTCATTTATAAGATGATTAATTACTTTATTAAGAAGTGGAGGTTGTGTAATTAGATTACCATGTGCATCTCTAAGGGGAGGTGGGGGGTATTTGGATTTTTCACTCCCCATTAAGATGCACTAGTGGTAGAATTAACATGAACTTTAGTATGAACGCTTTAAGTAGGCCCACTAAAGGAAAGACCTATAATGTTAGTAGAAATATTAGGCATGGTGGAAGAAGAAGGAAATAGGGAAGTCATGTAATGACTTGCCCCAAATATAGTAGAGAATATATTTGTATAGGAAGGAGTATACTCCACATGAAGTGAAATCATTAGATGATATATCATTGTAGGGTTTTTTCCCCTATGCTCATGATGTTCATTAATGTAAATGATAATTTAAGAAGTATATTCAAGATCACTCTCATCCTCTACAATAGGCATGTGTGGATTATAGTTAAGTGAATCAAGAGGCTTGGAAGTAATTGGTTCATAGTTATTCATTCTAGGAGCTACATAACAATAAATCATGTCCTGGTTATCCAAAAAAAATTAAGGGAAATGAGAACTAGATATTTTATGGGAATTGCTCAAGTCCATAATATTTTCTTGGGTTTTCTATTTAGAATAATTAAATATATATTTCATGATGGGAGAGGAGGGTTTTAATTGAATTGGGTTGGTCAGTACAAATAGATTTCATAAAATAGATCGTATCAACAAAAACTAATGTCGTCAAGAAATCATACAAAGATAATAAGACTATATTGAGTTGATAGATGTAGTTAGATTGGTAGGAGAGTAGTGAATATACTATATTAAACTAGTCTATGTAGTTTTTAAAGAGAGACTAAATATAGAATAGACTATATTGATAGGCAGGAAAAAAGAGTCTCATTAAATAGACTATATTAGGTTGGCCAATGCAATCAGGCTAGAAAAAAGTAAATTATAAATGTTTGGCTAATATAGTTTTAGGATGGAAAATAGTCAGACTACATCAAATTAGTTGATGTACACATGCATGAAAACATAAATAATAGTATCGAGTTGATTGATATAGTTCCCACACATAGGTAACTATATTAGGTTGGCCACTGTAGTTGCAATACACAACATAGAATTGTATAGAAGTTCGATGATGTAGTTTGTAATAAAATAAAAATTCAAGCAACAAATTATATCTAACTAATTTTATGAAAACAAGATCAAGTAAATTTACTATAAGAATTTGATTGACAGTGTGAGATCTCAAATATACTTATTCATCAATTAGTGTTACCTTAATTTTTTTGATCAATACTTATAGAGAATAAACCATGATTGTAGTGCACTAACCCCAATTTTGAGGGTACAATGAGATTAACTTTATTGAGTGGCATAATCCTCTCAAGTGCATCACAAAATCAATTAGATGGTTGGTTTATTGAGGTTCAATAAAAATGGAATCTTAAGCATTTCTGATATACTTGTGGATATTAAAATCCATGTTTAGTAATATACTATGGATATGAGTATTTGGAAAAGCCCCTCATGCCATAATGTTTGTAAAAAAAAACCATGTATCCCTGCATGACAATCACTAAGTAGTTTGAAAACTATTGAAACACACTTTCTAGGAGAAAATAAAAAAAATAGAAAACAAATCTCAAAAATCACTTTTAAAAACAAATTTGAAACATTCAACAAATTAAAATAAACATGAAATAAATAGAAATGATCTAATTTTTTTTGAAAATGAAGCAACTAAAACTATATTGATGTTGGTTGATGTAGTTACAAACAAATATCAAAACTATATCAGGTTGGTCGATTAATTTTATGCAAACACAGAGTGGGCTAGGTTGGTCGATGCCACTCATAGAGAAGGAAAAAACTATATAGGGTTAGTTGATACAATTGGCTGAAAGGAAAAAATACCATAGAATTATATTGTATCTGGTAGATACAATTAACTAGAAAAGGGATAAGTTGACATAAAATTATATTACATAAGGTCTATACGGTTAGCCTAAGGATGAAAATTACTACCGAAGTGTATTATGTCTAGACCATATGATTAGATAAAGGATGTACATTGATATAAAATTGTATCTCATCTGGTCAATATAGTTTTTTTGGATGATAAAATTTGAAATAGAATTGTATCAAGCCTAATCAATGTATTTGACTAAGTTAGGGAAGGCAATGGTAAACTTCACATTAAATTCACAAAAATGTATGAAATGAGATAGATTGATCTACAACTATCCTATCTCTAAAGATATAAAGTTAGATAATATTAATTAAATAGAGCCCAATGATACTTAATATTTGGGTTGTGACCATTAGATCCACAGATATAACAAGAGGAGCACCTACATCACCAATGTCAAAGGAAAGGGTTCCAAAGCCTTTAGTCTAAAGACACAATGAGATATCTCTAACTAGAGCTCTAATGTAAGTAATCTATATTACAAACAAGCAATGTAAGTAGTTGTAAAGTAAGTTAAACTAAAGGGGAAGGGTTAACATAATCAAGATGGATAATGAGCCATGGTATACAAATGGGGGTCTCGATTACCTAATAATGGATAAATAAAAATTTTAAGCAATCCTATAGCCACACTAAGTATAAGTGTAGATAAATATTAAATAATGTTACATGCACATTTTTTCATAAAATAACAAGTAACTTCTATCTACTAAATGAAATAAAGGAAATAGCTAAAGTTAGAAATACTTACCTTGATGGGGACATGTGCAGCCTCAAACTCCATCTTGGATAATGGTGCTTTGAAAGATAATTTTATGGTTGTGAAGACATCAAAATATGTACAAATAGGATCTAAGCCAATAAAAGATCTCCTAGAAAAACTTTAAGGATTCCATGAGAGAAGCTTCCTTTAAGAAAAAATTCTAGACTTAAATCCTCCAAATGTGAATTAGGTCAGAAGTGTAAGTGAAATTAGAATGAATAGAGTGTGTATAATATATTGAAATGATAATCTGACTTGTATATATAGTGATCAATTACCCAAACCCACCCTTCAAACTATGCCAACAATATCGGCTTGGTCTGATGTAGTTAAAAGGACTCAATTGACATCGATTTATGTCATCCAAGTTGGAATAATTGTAAATGCCAAAGGATATGCTTAGAACTACATCAACCAAGTAGATATAATACAAAGATGTAATAACTGTAAAAATAAACTGCATCATCCAGGGATGATGTAATAGGAAATAGGTAGAATGATATAGCTAAGTAAGAAATGTTGGAGGGAGATAGGTAGAAATGTAAATATGAGGAAGCTAAATTACAGATAAGAACCATATGATCATGACATAGATAGAAACATATCTTTCAAATCACCAAAGGCCTACCTACCCTTTTCCCATTACACCCTTTAAGACATGCACTCGAGTATATTAAATCTCAACAAGTTATTGTAAGAGAAAGCATTAGTAATGATAAAGTGAAAAATATTATGTGTATACATATTGATCCTATCTTTTTCCCCTATAATGGTAACTTTTACATTTTTCATCCTTTCTTCACATATTGATTCACATTTATAAGGTAGGTAGCATGAGGTTTTCCCCTTTTGGATTTTTACAAAGATATACTCAAGTCACTTATTCTACAACTTGTCAATTTCAATAAAGAAGAAATCTTACATAATTTTACTTTGAGAAAAGCTTCCCTATTTTTATCAATTTTGATTCTAATCATTTGAACTAGTCCTCAGCCAATTCAAAAGCCTATTTTATCTAAGACAAAGAAAAACATGATCAAGTATTCAAGCCATTTTTAGATGCATTCATATATTCAAAGGATCACAATTGCACAAAACACTTTAAGTGGGATAATTATGTGGTCTTGATTCCCTCCTTGGAGTATTGAATACATAAGCAACATTTAGCCATCTTGGGGTGATTGAGGTCAACTCAACCCAATTACACTTCACCTTTTATTATTTCTAATATTTAGTTCATTATAAGCCCTATTAGGGGTTCAGCCCTTAGATAATTTATTTTTAGGTATTTCACATACTTCCAAAGGTTAGATCTATATATGCAGAGCTAATTTAAGATCTCACAAGTGATTGAGCATTGAGTTCTTGATTTTTAGCAAAATATATGATTGATCAGTTTGGGACAATAGTAAAAGTTGATCCTATACCAAATTGGATGATTTTTTTCTTCTTCAATTTCAATTCCCACTACTAAGCACTCACAGAGTGTGGGGTAGATGCAGGATAATGGGGGACAAAAAGAGGGGGTATAAAGCGACATTTTTTTTCTTAAAATAATAATAGTTGAAATTGGAGAGAATGTTAGAGACACTTAGAAAAAGAATTTGATAATGACATAAGAATATGAATTAGAAAATTTTGAATGTAGTTTCTATATATATATATATATATATATATATATATATATATATATATATATATATATATATATATATATATATATATATATATATATATATATATATATATATATATACTTAGATGATAAATGTGTACAAAATAGATGCATTTAAGATAATAGGTTGGTAATTTTTGTGAAAAGATAAGGAGATTGCATGTGTATGAACACTTTTTTTTTAGTAAACAAATAAAATTTTCTATTAAACTTCATATATGGATAGGTGAAATGTCGAAGATTGTTCAAAATATTTTTTATTATATACATAATTTTTAAATAATTTTACAAATCAATATATCTAGAAAATTGAAACTGCAAGTGTACGAAAATAACTTTTTAACCTTAACTTCATGAAAATCATTTTTTTAAAAGTATAGCTGACATTGTATAGATTGTTGAGATATAAGTTTTTTAAAAAAATTGATTAATATTTAAAAAGTTATAATAGAATTTGTGATGATATGTATATAGTCCATAATGAGGTATGTTATGTAGAAATTAAATAATATTTATAAATAATATTCTAACATTTTTTTTAAAAATATATTCTAAAACTACATTGTTCCCTCTACAAACCCATATAATTTATTTTTTAAATGGTAAAATATACCTAATTATATGTGTCGACAAAGATGAAAAAAACTCCTAAATTTCTTAGAAATTAAATTGGTTGGTTCATGACAGGATTTGGACTAGGCTCGAGACCCTCAAGCCTAAAACCAAGGCAATTTTAGAGGGAAAGTGAAAAACAATTTTTTTTAAAATTATAAAGGGTGTATGTCCTTTGTAAACCAATTTTTCACCCTATTTATTATTTTTCTCCATTTTTTTGTGGATCAAAAGGGGTGTATGTGCTTTCAAAAGCATGCATGTCCTTTGTGATTCATGAATTTCTCTTAAATTTCCCAAGAAATTTACTCATTTGTTTTTATTTCTACAAACTATAATCTAGTTTTTTCTATTATAGCTATGCTAATTTGGTAAATTCTCCATTCACTTTGTTTGAATTACTAAAAATTCTTCAATTTCAAATCTACTATTGGCTTATTTTGGTAAAGAAAAATAATGGGTTCAGTAATCATCATATATAGCCAATCAAAGAGCTAACAAATGAGGAAATTGAAGAGAAGAGAGAAAAATAAATAAAAAGATAAGAGAGAATCCATTAGGGCTTCTAGGCAAGGTGAAGGTGTTTCCTCCACATCAGGGAATATTTCAAATGAAAATAACATGCCCAATTCTATAGAATTTAGTTTAGATATGCCTTAAAAATAAATGAGAGAACTCAATCAATCTTTGTTGAATGATGAAATTTAAAATTTAGAGCATGTACTTAATGAATTTGTGATGAGTGATGAAATATATGGATAAACACAATATAATGAAATATACATTCATAATGAAGTTTCTAAGTGTGATGATAATCAACATAAATTAATGACCCCAAATCATGTGTCTTCTAATGAAGATGAATTCAATTCGCCTATAGGTTCTAATGTAAATAGTCAACCCTCTACTATCCCTACTATGGTTGAAGTGGTAACACCACCTAATTTAATACAAAATATAGATCCTACACCCACACCTCCAAGGATAATAATACAAACAACAAGGTATTTGGTTGAAATAGATGAGAAAATAATAGAACCTATGTAAGGTAAAATCTCAAAAAGATCAGTTCAATGTGATGTTCAACATGTATAAGACTACGCATTTGATAATAAAAGCCATACAAAATGATGTCAAATATTTGTTCAATTAATAAAAATGCAAAAAAATGTGTCATGTGATGCATAATTTAGGATTAAAAACATATAACATGAAGGAAAGAAATAATACAATAGTAAAGAATCTATTTAATGCATTTAAATTAATATGCAATAAAAGTCATAAAAAGATAGTAATGTGGCAAGACGAGTAATAATGAAATATATAGTGAGTAAGTCATCATCTAAAGATCAAATTCTTAGTGTAATAAGTAAATCCTTAAAATTAAATATAAAAACTCTAATAAATGCCTCAAAAAGAAGAATAAGGCTAGATGACCCTTCACTCATAGATTATTTGGCATTTAATGGCAAACTCTATGAAAAGATAAGGTATTAATTGAAGGAGTAAGACATTTAATTACAACAATTTGGCATGACAACACAAGGGTGTCATCTAATGTAGAGGATGTTGTTAAAAGAATAAAAGGCTCAGAAAACTATGAGCCACTTGCAAAACATTACTTGGACACGACCCAAACAAAATTTTATAAAAAAATTATTGAAGCAATTAATGGCTAATTGATAATTAGCCAAAACTCTTTTGAGATGTGTAAGCCTTTCTATGTTAAAATCAACCAAACGTGCACCACATGTTATTTTAGGGTACATATTTAATTTTCTATGCATTTTGATGTTTTCATCATATACATTGTACTTTACATACTGATGAGATTTTGCAAGAATGTAAGGTGTTTTCCCCACCTACGACATCAAGATAATTAATCCAAAGTCTTTTATTTAAAAGACCCAATGGAAAATTATTTTTCACCAAATAATGTTTAGATGGAACATGTAATAGTTTTGGTGGTTTGTCAAATTTGAAAAGCTATATTCATGAAAAAAATTCACACGAATTTATAAATCAACTAGTTGATTATAAGAATTACAAATTTGTAAAGTATGTGTTAAAATATGGAAAAGAGTCATCAAGATGTGAGTTGGTTATGACCAAATTTTCTATATCTTATTTCATGTTTGAATTCAAGAAGAATATTATCTACCAAAATGTAACACACACACACACAAAAATCAAAATGGTTAGTTAATCAATTCAAGGTATACAAGGATAACTTCCCAGTTGGCACCATTATTTTAATTATGAAATTTTCTAATAACTACACACTACAACCATAGAATGGGGTTCAATCTAAATACTTTAATTTAATTCAAGTTAGAATTTTCATTCATAATACATCCATACTCCTGATATTACAGGCAACAACATAAAGATTTTGAGGGAGTACCAATTTTATATGAGTGATGATAGGTCACATTCTCTAGTGTTTGTCCAAGGGTGATTTGAGATATTTTATATAAATATGAATGCAAGAGAAATCATGTCTGATACACACTATATTTGGTTAGACAATTGTGCAGAGTAGTTTAATAATTCTTGAATGTTATATTGGTTAAGCAGAATGCATAAGAATAATGGTATTAAACATTTTTGGATCTTCTTTGAGGTTGGGGATGGAAAAGGGAAACATGATGATGCAGGGGAATATGTAAAAATATCCCTTACAAAATAACAAGGAAAGCACAAGCATTGTTCTAATTTGATCTATGTTTTAAGTATTGTGACTTGATGTAATGAAAATATTTGTCACAGATAAGATAAACATTCTCATGTGCAAATATTCTTTTGATTAGTCAAGGAAAAATGCAAAGTAATGTATGAATATTGTATTATAGTTCCTAGATTGATTGTTTTTCACTCCATTCAAATCTCAAATTCAAATTCATGGACTATTTATACTAGGGATATGGCATACTTTTATTCTGTATGTATGGAATTTAATTGGAATGAATGTGAGTCAAAAGAATGTGTTGAAAAATGTTAATATAGACCCATATCACCTATAGAGAGTATCCATTCACTCCAAAAATTAACAAATCATGAAATGAATCATCAGTTAACTTTGACCACATCTCAGATCTTATATAAATAGGTACAATTTATTCTGTAATTAAATATACAAACTTAGTTAGATATTAGTGATATCTTTATTTTTTCCTAGATGTGCTTATAATTTGATTGTACTTTAACTACAAAGCATGTTTTTTCCATCATTGCACTAAAGGGAAATGATGAGGGAATAGACTACTACTTGTGTCATTATGTACAGGCCAAAAAAAATTAACCACAAATGTTATGGATGGATAAGACCTGATTTATCATACTATATCCATAGTGGTTACTGGAACCTAGCTTTGTAGGTACTGTCATAAAAAATAAAACAATTTTTATTTGAGGACTTTGAAACACATAGGGTGGTGCTTCATTATTCAAATATGATTATTGTTATAAATATTCAAATGATCAAATATCATGGAAAGCCTCACAATAGAATTTTGTGGAAAGTGCATGAATCTAACCACAGAGATTCTTGAAACACTTACAAACAAAATTGATCCTGAAGGTACATTAGATTTAATTGGTAAGTTTATCTTGTAATTAAAATTAATATAGTTAACTTATTTTATTTAATGTATTTTAATTTTCAATTATTTTATCAATATGTGTTTTTTTGTTTAAATTTTTTACTAACAATTTTAATGTAGGTTAGTGGCATCAGATGAGATTCCACTTTCATGTGGTTGGTACGATGAATAGATAAAATTATCTTATTAAAACAAAGAGAATCCAAAAATCAATTCATATTAATGTTATCTACCTCAAGAAAATAGGTTTTCACCTTCTCTCTATTTGTCCTTTCAATAAAACATTCTTATCTAGGATTTAATTATGGTCTCAAGTGAGCGAGGATCCTCCCAAGATTTCTTAGAGGATTAATCCATGTACATGTGGGATATGAAGGCTCATCTTTATCCCTCATGGTTATCCTAAAATGTGGGATGGAAGTTCACTCAGTTTTCACACTCAGGGATGAGGATATCATCTTAAGGGATGCATCCGACCAACTATAACATTCATTCCCAAGGCACAATCAAAACTAAACAATGGTTGTTCTAGCCTTACAATTCCCAACCAGACATGTCTAAATAGATGGTTCATCAATTGGGATAACAATTCATAATATACTCCCCCCACTAACCAACTTTTGGCCCATTCTAATAGATTTGGCTGCAATAGAAAACTCATTGCCACATCTCATCTATCTCAAGTTAGAGAGAATCCTCTTGGGATTTTTTAGAGGACTCATTTTTACACATGTGATAGCTAATAGATGATCTTTATCCCTCACTTTTATCCTATACTGTGTGATGGAATTTTGATCAATTTGAACACTTAGGGATGTGGAGATTCCCTTAAGGGATGCATCCGATCAATTGTAACCTTCACTCCCAACTTGCGCTTGAGACTAGACAATGGTCATTCTAGCCTTAAAACACTAATTCAAATATATTTATGCAGATGGTTCATCAATTGGGATAAAAATATAGAATATATTCCCCCTAATGATTAAATTTTTGCCTATTTTGAGAGATTTGGCTATGAAATAAACCTCATTATCGTATCTTAACCATATCAAGTTAGAGAGAATCCTCCTCAGATTTCTTAGAGAACCCATCCTTTCAAGTGTGGGAGATAAAAACTTGTATCTATCCCTCATGGTTATCCTACAATGCATGATGGAATTTCATTTAGTTTTCACACTTAGGGATGAGGAGATTCTCTTAAGGGATGCATCCAATCAACTACAACCTTTGCTCCTAGGGCCTAATTGAGACTAAAAAATAGTTTTTTTAGCCTTAAAATTCCCATTTGGATGTGTCCTCATAGATGGTTCATAAATTGGGATAATGAGTCATAATATACGATCCACATTGACCAAATTTTGGCTTATTTTGATAGATTTGGTTGTGAGAGAAACCTCATTGTCATATCTCACTTGTATCAATTTAGAGAGAATACTCCTAGGATTTGTTAGAGGAATCATCTATGAAAGTGTGGGAGATAAAGTATGGTATATATGTCTTATCTTTATCCCTCATGGTTCTCCTATAATGCATAATGGAAGTTCACTCTATTTTCACACTTAGGAATGAGGATATTCTCTTAAGGGATGTGTCTGATCAACTATAGCCTTCACTCTTAAGGCCTGATCGAGACTGGATAATTATTGTTCTAGCCTTAAAATTACCATTTGGATATGTCCACATAGATATTTCATAGATTAGGATAATGAGTCACAATATATGGCTCCCATTAACCAACTATTAGCTTGCTTTGAGATATTTGGCTATGAGACAAACCTCATTACCACGTCTCATCCATATTGACTTAGAGATAATCCTCTAGGGATTTCTTAGAGGACTCATCCATGTAAGTGTGAGAGATAATATCTCATCTCTAACCCTCACACTTCTGTACTACGTGATCAAAGTTGGAAGATGATCTTAAATAAAATTTGGTATTGTAATCTTGGTAAAGCTTTGAACTATTTGATATGCATAGAATCCATTAAGAGGGAGATGTTGAAGATCTTTAACAAGCATAAAAGAATAAAATTCTCATCATTGGATGGACTAATGAAGTGTCTACAATGCAAAATATAAGTTTGTGTAATGTGTGAAGGATTAATTTGGGTTATAATGATGGATTAATGTTTTTAGCAGGTGTAAAATAGGTCTAAGAAGATGTGTGAAGGTCCTTCAATGTGAAATTAGTGGCTAAAGGCAACAGAGACCAAGAAATGATAAGTATAACTACCATGTAACATGAGAATGGAAAGAAAAAGGAAGTTTCTTGTATATTTTAACATATAAAGGGTTGAAATTGTGTGAGAGAGGATTTGTAGTGTTGTAAGTAGGGATAAACTCATATAATAGAGGTATAGAGTTTCAAGAAAGACCAAGAAAATATTTATTTGTGAAGAAACTCTACTATTCTATAGAACTCTATAGAAGATTATTTTGTATACAATACGATCTATGTTGTGATGTGTTCTATGTTCAAGTCATTTTTTTGAGGAATAAAAATCAAGAAAACATTGCATGTAAATACCACCCACGTTGGGTTTTCAAGATAAGAATAAGTTATTTTCATGAAGAAAAATAAAAAGACAAACTGTGTGCTCTCAGGTTATAGGCTGCAATGAAACCCTGGGTCATTCTAAAATCCTTGTATCTTGTGATTTATCCAATCAAATGCTCTCAAATTTATAGGAAAGCTAGGATATTATGTATATAAACTCTCCAAGAAGGTTATAAGTGATTTGGAGGTCTAAGAAGTGATTAATAGCAGTTTCAAGACTATTTATCTTAAAAAACCTTGTTCTTCTTAAAAAAAAATTGTCAAGTAAGATTTTAGTAGTTTTGGATACCTATAAAATAAGGAGAACTTTTGAAACATGAAAGTTAAGGTGTGTAGGTATGAATGGTATCTTTATAAGTAATGGATAATCTTTTCAAGAGAAGGATGGTGTCAAGAAGTCTCAAAACATATTTGTATTAGCACAAAACTTTGAAAATATGCCTTGGATGGATATTTAGTGTTGAATAAAGGATTGAAACATTTTGGAGGAGGTAAATAAAGGGTAAAAAAACTTTAAATAGGTCTCAAAGGTGATTGAAGTGTTTTAAAAAACAAACTATCTAATTTTCTAGCATCTCAGCCTTGCATAGGTCTATCTAAGTTTAACCTAAGCTTTCGAAATTGTATCTAGAAAATCTTTTGTTTTAACCCTTCACAATTCTTAAAATCTTAGAATCTAGTGTAACTTATTAATTTATTGAATATTAATGAGTTTTTGGACTAGTACAAGTACATAATGTATGATTTTCAAAATTGTGTCATTATATTAGACCTAAAGACACCTAATTGGCAAAAGAATGAGTTGTGTTAGTTGGGTTCCATGGAGAGTTAGATGATAAAACTTGGCATGGAGTTGAATAAGGATAATGGGTACTTGAAATGTATTTTTTCTGATCATAAACTTTGTTTCTTATCTTTACCTACTAGTTTTACATTTTTTGAGGATTACTAGAGAAGGAGGCTTGAAGAAGGAAGGTGTAGTTGAGTTGGGAGTTCTAACTTGAGGACTGTTTTGTTGGATTGGATGTATGTAAGAGATCTAATAAGTAGGTATATGTCCCTATATGCACTAAAAGGATGTCTAGATTCATTGAACTATGAATGAGATATTTAGGCCTTTAAATTGTGATAAAGAATAAATAAGCTTAGAGGAAGATTAGAGAGTACATTTATGAGAGTAGTTTATTAGATTATGGGGATGATGATAAGAAGCAGAGAATGTAAAAAAAGGTAAAGAGTGACAGATATTGAAAGAGAGAGTGAGAATTATATGTATTATATGCATGAAGGAAGCTATTGAGTTCATTATGTGTGTGAGAGGATGATATTTTCAGTGAAGATGATGAGTTGAAAGAAGGGATAATAAGTTTCATGATCAAGAAGGAGGTCTAGAACTAGAGAAATAGGTCAAAGTGAATCAATCCTTAGAGTAGGCCTAGAGGAACTTGAGAGTGTAGAGATGAGCATAAGAGGAGAGAGTGCAGAGGGATATACGGGTGATATGTCTTGTAGAGAGAGAATAAGACTATGTGGGCAAGAATTTTATGAACCTAGTGAATTTGAGAGTGAGCAAGGGTGTTCAAGGGAGAAGTAAAGGACATGCTATCCATGAAATGATCAGACCAAGTAGAGAAGAGACTCAAATCAGATATTAGAACTAGATGAATGTCTATTGTAAGTGTTTGTTTCATTTACATCAAGTATTTATTTTTCAATTACATCATAAGACCTTAAGCATAATAAATTCAATGCTAATTCATGCATTATAATACATTGCTATGAATATCAAGACACAAGACCATAAATGATCCTTTCTAATAGTCATGTACCTTTAATAGGTGAGGAATTTCTCTAAGAACATCAAACACTCCTTATTACAAATTTAAATTCAATTTTGGAGGGAAAATATAAACACCCCTAATTGAGCTATTGTAAATAATTTGAAAGCATGATAGGATATTTATTACCAAAAGCATACTATATACACCCTGATGGATGATGCTCTTGCATCACTAGAACTCCTAAAAACTATGATCAAGTAAAACTTATAATATTTGCATCCCTAAAATTGATCATGAGTCGACTTACATCACAATTGTAAATTGATATGTAATTTAATGTAAATGAAACAAGTAAATAATAAATATCACATGTAAATTTAAAATATACATAATGATGAAGCACCTAAATTAGATTAAAATGTGTTTTTTCTATCCCCATGTGAAGTAATAATGATCATTACCCAATAATATTTGTAAACATTAAATGATCAAAATAGAAAATATGCATAGGTAAAGGAATCTTATTTCCAAATAGTATATATGTGTATATAAAAAGTTTTATGTCATAATTGAATATAAATAATAGGACATATATCAAGAGAAAATGTAGACCATAACATGTACATAGACAAAATGTGTCATATAGGCATACAATGTGAGCCATATAGGCATACAAAATCGATTGTGCCTACAAATAGAACCCTAGCACCACAAATAGCTCTCCTACTTTTCATTGACTCCAAATAAATTTTGATTTTTTAGTATACTCATAGATTCAAGGGTGTTGGATGAATCAATAAGAGGAGAGACTCTCCTCTCAGCATGTGATTCATCCCTTATTTCATCCACAACCTCTAAAAATTGTTGTGTTTGCATAACATATGAAATATAAAAATTAATGCATTAAAATTATATATTGAAAATGATAATTTTTTCAAGAAAACAAATTTGAAAAATGATTCTAAACTCACCATTTCCCATATAAATTATTTTCTAGGGATGAGAGACCACATATACACCCATGATGGAAAATCATATGGATCATACATATATTATTAGATCTATATGTGCATACATTTATGTAAATATGACATAAAATATAATTATTTGAAGCTAAAAAACAATTTCATTGTGTTCTCACCAGTTTTCATCCCTAATTCATGACGTGATACAGAGATATTGGATCCTTAGATGTAGATGCAACATCATAAAAACCTTCTTGTCATCCATGAGGGGTTCCCATAACATCCCTCATCATCTATAAAACCAATAAATTAATAACATGTGAATCTAATGAACATGATTAAAATATATGACTATAATATATATCTTAAAACATATATTTTTGTTCAAGGGATAATAAACATACATGTATAAATATGTAATTTAAAAATTTCTAAACCTATGTATAGGGCACACCATGCTAATTACAAACTCTATAATAAAGTCAAGGCCTATTAAACTACCCAAAATATCACCAATCATCTATAGAAGCAAAAAATAACAAGTTCGGTCAAATAATTAGTCAATTAAGTAAACACATAATATAAAATAAACTTCATATTCTTTTATAAACATAAAAAATATATATAATTAAAATTAAACCTTTGTATCAAATACAGATGGTGAAGTCGATAACTCTTGCACAATATGTTGACATATCCTTAGAGGATTTGGTGAAGCTAGTACATCTAGAATAGTGTCTATCATGTTAGTGTCATGCACTTCTAAAGCATCTATATGTGGTGTATGCTCTGGTATGCTAGTATTATAAGCTCTTGAATCATCTATAGGTGGAATATGATCTTACATGCTAGTCTCCATAGATTTACCCTATGTATGTCACACTCTAATAGGATGTCACATACACTTCATCCCACATCATGTGAAACAATGCATATGAACTGTAACATGAGTAGGAGGAGGGACATTATCACCTATATAAACAACACCAAAACAACTACCACCACTACCATTTATACCAATAACACTACTACCATCACCACTAGTGTCACTACCACTACCACCACTTTTAGGTTGAGTAGACTTATTCAATGTATGCATACCATGCTCAATCATAACTTATGTTAGACTCATAACCACCTCAAGGTTGTCCATCTATATGTTATGATACAATATTTTAGAAATATAGTAATGTGATATTGTCCTTTTGTTTCTTTGATCTTAGTTATGATGATTTTGGTCTCCCATAATACTAGGACTATCAAATAAAGACCCACCTCACCTACCTTGGGAGGCCTTCATGTCAAAATATTTTAGAATTTCTTGTAGCACAAACTCAAAATATATTTTTATCAAAATTTTTAATATAACCTCATTATTTTTTCATGGAGGCTCATCGAACACCATCCACCACCTATCCTAAAAGTTATTTTTCATCTCCTCATGATCACACCAATCAATACTAATATGTTTGTAATTCGTTGGTGGATATTGGTTGGTTCTAGGCTTAAGAAACAAAGCACAAATAGATTATTTTGTTATTATTTTCTTAACATCTTCATATGATAATTTTTTTGAATAAAATTATTTCATGGCCTCTCTTTAATGCAACATTACATCAAGTTTTGAAGTTACAGTTTTCACTTCATAAAAAATAGTCTCTAGTGTATTGGAAAGTGAAATGTGTGCACTATCAGCTAAGGATTGACTTAAACCATCGATGACTATTTATAATTATTGATGTTTTTAATTATATTTTTCATATAATTAAACTTTTTGTGCAAAATTAAATTGTTTAGGTTTTTATCTAACATTTTCTACACGTAATGGATCCATTGTTTAAATGTGCATCTATATTTAAATAGAAATATAGGTTTTTTTAGGAAATACAAGAGAATATAATTCAAATATAAACTCAAAACCTTAATTTAATAAATAAATAAAAATAAAAATAAAAATAAAATTTAAAACTCATCATACCTAAGTTAAAAACTTGAATGCCAAATCCTATTGGTGGGATACAAATCCAAAGTACGTACGTAGAGCTATAAGAGAAATACCAAGACAAAAAAATGCTAAAAATTGTTGTATATTTAAGCTTGATAGAGCAAATTAAATGAAAAAATAATAGGGTGAAAACCCATTATGTTTTACAAAGGGTGTATGCCCTTGAGGCTCGGGCACAAGCCTGAGCCTAGACAATTTAAAAAAGAGCATAAGCCCTTTTTCAAAGGGTGTACACCTTTTGTAAAAAACTTCAAAGTTGGAATAATGTCACATTTTTTGTCCCCCAACTTTTTGAATCAACCACATGTTCCTATTTTATGTTTCAACCATCTATCAGTCAACAAAGTCAAATATGAAATATAAATAACTAATTTTGCTATTTCATTTCATAGTTAGTCTTCTTTCAATTGATTATACTTTTTGAAATTCAATATTTTAATTTCATTTCCAGAATTCTAGTTTATTCCATTCAATTTATCTTAATTAGGATTAATTCACCTTTTAGTTCAAATTTCAATAAAACATATTGTTGAACATGTTTTTCATTCGAGCATTGCCTTAAAAAAAATTCCAAGGGTTTAGATAAATTCTTGAACATTCAAAACTAATATTATTTCAACTTTGTATCTAAATATGACACTAAAATAATTTATTTTAACATCATATTTAAGATTTGGCATTGAAATCATTTTATTTTGACCTTGGGTCTGAAATTTGACACTGAAAGCACCTTCTTTTGACCTTGAATTTGTTGGGCAGACGATACATCGAGAGGGGTGTGAGCTAGTTTATAATAAAAATTTAACTTTCAAAAATTAATGTTCACAAAGAAAGCATTCACAAAAGATATAATAATTAATAAACACAAGATTTACGTGGCGAACCCTCTTTCAGGAAAAACCATAAAATAGAGATGCTTGGATCTACCGTCGAAATCTAACCATAAAATAATAATCCTTTAACAAAATTTTGTAGGCATCACCCTACTTAGATATACCAATCCCCATATTTAAGCAATGACTTAGAAAGAGACACCAATATCTTTGTTTTGAGCCATCGACCTCCCCTAAAACAATCTTCTGCCTTACTATTGTTACTTCATCAATGAATTATGGAAAGAATTGTTTCTCAAATATTTTCCAATATTCTTTCTATCGTATATAGCCTCCTAAGGTTCTTCATAAATGAGGCATCCCATCCAAGAGGCACCTCTTAACCAAAATATGTGTCTATTGACATTTTCTCTGACATTTTGACATTTATGTTGACATTTCCATCAACATTTTGACATTTTTGTAGACAATTCCATTGATATTTCTGTTGATAATTCTTTTGACTTTCATTACATTAATTATAATGCCTTTGAAATCAATGACAATATTCCAATAATCTCCACCTTTGTCATTGATGGCAATCTTGTAGGAAAATACTACATGAACTCCCCCTTGTTGTAGTTCTCCTCTTTTTCTCCCCTTTTATTCAATTCTCCCCCTTTGACATCAATTTCAAAGAGACATACAACACAATCACAATTTATATCACAAAATATCCATGTAGATGAATAATGCAATGATTATCTCCCCCTTAATCCATGCTTCTCTTGACAGATTTAATGACTAGATGAAGAATGGATCACTCTCAATTTCTGCCTTAGAAACTCAAAATTTTATTTTAGGAGGGGAATTATGAAGATATATGTTATTTGTTCCTTTGTTTCAATGTACTACATATTTACTTGCTAAGTTGTATCCTTTTTTCTCAAGAAGTGATACTTGATTGGAATGTGTTTTGTTCTAGAATCCATAGTCAGGTTCTTCAAAATGTTTATTGCACTAGTGTTATCATAGAGTATTGAGATTGGATGTTCATATTCTATCTTAAAATCTTACAATGTCTACTTCATTCAAAGGATTTGTCTATAACAAGACACTTCTACTATGTATTCTACTTTAGCTGTAGATAAAGAAATGGAAGGCTACTTTTTGCTTAGCCATGACACTATATTTTTGCCTAAAAAGAATGCTATTCCACTTGTACTCTTTATTTTATCAACACTTCCTACCCAGTTTACATCTGTGTATGCTATTAATGTGAAATATTCACATCTTAGGTACCACAAGCCATAATCCAAAGTGATTTTTAGATATTTGAATATTCTCTTAACTGCTTGCATATGTGATTATTTTAGGGCTGCTTCAAAACACTATACCAAGCCTATTGCTTGAATGATGTCTAGCCTTGATGTCATGGTGTATAACACTCTACTAATCATGTATCTATAAAGAGTTTGATTCACTTCAAGGGATTCATAATCTTTACTTAACTTGCATCCTATAACCATGGGTGTGCTAATAGGTGTGCAATCTTCTATTCTAAACTTTTTTAACATCTCCTTTATATGCTTGGTTTGGGAGATAAATATTCCTTTTTAGATTAAGAAATTTTCAACAACAATAAAAAATGACAACTCACCCAACATGGAAATTTCAAACTCTTTTTGTATATCTTTTGAAAATGCTTGGGATATTCATTCATTATCTCCTCAAAAAATGATATCATCCATATATACCATAATAATCAATTTATTATCACCTTTAGTCTTGATATGGATATTACTATCAGCAACTCGCCTTTTAAAACCTTGTTCTTGTAGATATTTATCAAGCCGTGAATACCAGGATCTGGGAGCTTGCTTTAGCCCATGTAGTTCTTCAATCTGCATAGATAGTTCTTATATTCTGATAGAAGGAAACCTTATAATTTTTTAATATATATTTATTCCTCTATTTTGCTATTTATAAAAGAAAATTTCCATTTCATAAACTTTGAAGTTATAAAAACCAACATATGCCAATAATATTCTAATGGCTTCTAATCTCACAATAGGAGTAAAGGTTTCTTCAAAATCAATACCTTCCACTTGACCATACCCCTTGCAAACAAACCTTGCTTTATTTATTGTTTCTTGTCCATCTTCATTCAGATTATTCCTAAACACCCACTTGGTACCAATTACATTCTTGTTTTTTGGTCTAGGATTGAGATCCCATGTCTCATTGTTTTCAATTTGATTCAATTCCTCTTCCATATCATCGATCAAGTGATTGTCATTACTAGCTTCTAGAAAAATTTTGGGCTCTATTTTGGATAACAATAAAAATTTTACTTTCTCAAGTGTACTCACAAATTTTCTTCTAGTTTGTACCCCATTATCAATATCACTAGTAATTTGACTTTCAAAATGATGATTTTGAAAAAATCAAGATGGTGCCTTTGTATCTTCCTTCTCCATTTCTTCTTGTTTTTATACTTCTTCTTTGAAGTTTGGTTCCTCTAAACATTCATTTGTTTGTGAAATTATTTTTAAATTCATTATTTCATCCATCTTTACACTAGCACTTTCTTTTATTTTTTTCAACCTTTTATTATAACATCTATATGCTTTACTTTTTGAGGAATATCCAAGAAAAATACCTTCATCAACTCTTGAGTTGAACTTTCCCAAGTTTTTTCCATCTCTCTTAATGAAGCATTTTCTCCTAAACACTTTCAAATATTTGACTAATATTTGTATACTCTTCTGTAAATCATAAGGGGTTTTATTTTTGGTTTACTCTGAGTTATCCTCTATTCAAAATGTAGAATACACTATTAACCTATTCTCTCCAAAACCTATTTGATATCTTAGATTCATTTAACATTATTTTATCCATTTTTTGAATAGCTCGATTCTCTTTTTCTACAACTCCATTTTTTTGTGGAGTCCTTGAAGATGTGATATACCTTTTTATTCCATGTGGCTCAAAAAAATCATTGATTTAATTTGATATGAACTCACCTCCTTGATATAATCTCAAGCACTTGATCTTTAAATTTGTTTCATATTTAACCAAAGATTTAAAATATTTAAACTTATTGAAAGTCTTAGATTTTGCTTTTAGAAAGGCAGCCCATGTCATTATAGAATAATCATCAATGAAAAACATAATGTAGCTCTCACCTTGTATTCTTTACATCCTTGTACACCTGTAGAGGTTTATATGAATCAGTTATAATGGCTTGGTGGTTGATTACTCCTTTGACCTAAAACTCACTCTCATCTATTTTCTATAATGACACTGCTTGCAAAGAATTTTTGACAATTTTGTAATCTTTGGCATATCTCTTACGGCTTGCCTAGTGTTTATTTTCACTAGATTATCTAAGTTAATATGGCCCATCCTTCTATTCTATATCCATATTTCATCAATTTGACTCATGTATCATTTATTTTCCTACACTTTATTAAGTATGTATAGGTTATTTTTGTTATGTTTTCATCTACAACTAATTTTCTTGTGTCTATTTTATTGATCTCACAACTTTGAGCATAAAACATCAGAGTGTTTCCTTGATCACACATTTGACTAACACTTATAAGGTTATGTTTTAATACTTCAACATAAAATACATTTTTTTTTCCATTATAAATGATAAGGGTACCTTTTCCATCTATTATTATTGTGGCATTATCTCCAAATTTTATCATGCCTTTACTCATTTCCTTCAAGGAGATAAATTTCCCCTTATCCCCAGTCATGTGACTTGAGCATCCACTATCAATATACCATTGTTTCCCTTCATCTTGTGAATGAAGTGTTGTTTTCACAAGTATATATGTCTCCTTGATCTAATTAACTTCCTCTTGTTTCTATTTTTAGATTGTTTTAGGTTCTCTTTTCTTTATAACAAGAGCATTCAATTACTTATTCTGTCTAGGGGGTCTAAAAAAACACTTCTACAAAATCATGCTATATGTCCATAGTTATTACAATTATAACATATAATTTTATTCTCTTTGTAATTCAATAATAAGGTAATTCAATTAACATATAACTTAAAACTCCATAAGTACTTCTACCATTATCCTATGCATACCTATTTATTGCATGTGTCCTACACTCCATTGCTCTATGCCCAAAATGATTGCATAAATAAAAATAACCATAGGAGAAACTTGTGTACTTGATCACATTATATTATCTTGGAGGGAATATCCTTATGAAATTTTTTATGGGTATGTTCTTACCTTTGTTGTCTTTTGGAGGAGTAACATGCTCTTTATTAACATGTTCTTTCTTCTTATCACTTCCATAATTTATGGATCCCTTTAGTGCGTCCATGTAGCTTTTGGGATTCTCTACATAAACTTTATTTGGTGGTTTTATAATCTTTGAACTCTAGACTTATTTAGTGCCCTTCTAGTTCACTTCATAACCAAGACCAATTTTAATGAATGGTGACCTTTGACAATTTAGGATGTCACCCAATTCTTTTATATTCTTTTCAAAATTGAAGCTATTTTTTATCTGGGTAGTGGTCTTCTCCAATTATATTCTTAACTATTGGGAGAAGAACTTGTATTATATAGTTACATAGGATATTTGTCTAATTTTCATGTGTTATATACTCATTTTTTTGTGTATAAGTCTATTTTGTCCTATATCCACGACTTGTATTAGGTTAGAATATGAATATACTCACTTTTGGCACCAAGTACGAGAAGAAGATGAACAATCATAGACTGGAAATGTCTATATATACTTTTATTTTAATATGAATAGAGTTCCAATTTTGAAGAGATCAATAGAGACTTATCTGGTTATGGTTATTTGTATGATTTCTTACTTTGTTCCTTGCATGCATAATCATGTATAATATTTGATTAATTTCTATCTAATTTAATTTGAATACCTTATTTATGTTAATTAAATCACTGATTATTATTTCCTCCTACTTAACACAAGATAATTCACATTGTCTATGTTTCTTTTATCCAACATCTTGTATGAATATGATACATTATTCTATGCACTAAAGTATATCTTATATATCCTCATCCTTAGCATGTTCTCATGCTTCAATATCCTCTACTAATAATGGTGTGGTGAGCATGGAACAGTCTTTCTAGATAAAATTATGCTAATATGGCTACCAGAGTAGAGAGATATTGAGACATGATTAGACCAAAGAATATGTAATTTTGTAGAATAAGAATCAAAATAGACTAGTCTTACCATACAAAAAATCATATGAGAGCATATTTATGGAAAGATTTATGAAATTTTTTGGTGTGATTTGTTTAAAATTTTAGATAAATGGCTAGCATGGTTGGAATATTATTGTTTTAACCTAATAATAAAAGAAACAATAATCTGGACTGAAGAAAAGATAGACCAATTATAGAAATTAGAAACTGACTGGATAAGAGCAATAGATTATTAGGTTACTACTATAGTAAATGGATATATAACTAAGTTTAAATTACAAGGATACATAGATTTTAAAGCTACGAAGGACTTTTTCATCATATTAATTTGAGGAAATTTTTTGTAGTGACTACCTATCCTTGTGAAGATGTTGGTTGTGGACAAGGCCATGATGTCCACTCCAGCTAATATAGAGCAGTCATTTCAGGCATATAGAGGTGTGTGAAACATGATAGTGAATGATGATAAGATGATTGGATAAGGCTTGAATATAAATATAGAATGGAGACATAAGGGAAGAATAGTTAGAATAAAAGTCTAGATTTAAAACATGTGTTGTAATAATAGAATAGATGGAGGAAATAGAAGAATACCCAGGTAGCTACAAGTAGAGTTAAGAGTAGCTGTGAAATAGATGATGAATGAGTCCAAATACATGATAAATGAGATGAAAGAGATGAAAAATTAAGGATGAATAAAGAAGATGAAAAATTCCAACAAAAAAAAAGAGTGATGAAGAACAAGAAGAAGAAGAAGAAGAGATGTTCGAAGAAGAAGGAAATAATAGTGTAGAAGTAGAGCAATTATATGATAGATGTAGTGTGTAACTATAATAATGGGTATTATAAAAAGAAAGGCATGAAGAATTATTCAAATAATTAGAAAAAAATTATAGAGTAATCATAGGTTCAAGCATAGAAGAAGAAGTCCCAGGAAATAATTATTCACTAAAAGAGCACAAGTCCCTATAGCCCAATTTATTATATTTCAATAGAAGTTTTCAACTAGGTGGATAGGAAGACATTAGTTAGAAAGGTCCATTTTTAGAACAAGTGCATCATTGGGGTAATGAAATTGAAACATCATCAATTCAAAAGGCTTTGAAAGCTATAAGATTTGTTGAAACCAAGAAGCAAAAAGAAGGAAACATAGAAAAATAGAGTGCACAGGTTTACTCTCCTAGTGCCCAAATAAATCTTCATGGTATGAAAGTAGGATCACATATAACATAACTTCCTATTTTAATAAATGTATAAAATGTCTCCTTGACACTAATTTACACAATAGGTGCTACAGAAAATTCCACCCAAGGTTTCCACCTTATGTCACAAATAAATTATTAAAATTCTTGATGCTAAGTTTATCAAACTAGTGGATTATTATGAATGGGTTTCTACCATAGTTCCCATTCCAAAATAGGTCACTATGATCATTTGAATCTATATTGATTTCTATAATCTTAATCTTGCTTGTCCCAAAGAAAATTTCCCTCTACCTTCAATAGATGCCATTGCCAATTTCACAGTTGGTTATGAAATGTTATCTCTTATGGATGGCTTCTCAAGCTACAATCAACTTCACATTGCTCTTGAGAACCAACATAAGACCACTTTCACTACATAATGGGGTACCTATTGAAATTTTAAGATTCCCTTCAGCTCAAAAATGTTAGAGCCACTTATCAATGGGAAATGACTCATATCTTGCATGATCTTATCCATAAAGTTGTAGAAACCTATGTGGATGAACTCATTACTAAATATAAAAGTCACAAGACTCATCTTTTTGATCTTACCATAATCTTTGACCATCTTCTCAAATATTGGGTTAGACTCAATCCTTCCAAATGTGTCTTTGGTGTTACATCTAGAAAACTATTAGGATTCTTAATCTCTCTTCATGGCGTTGATGTTGATTTTGCTAAGATTAGTGCTATCATCAACATGCCCATCCCTTAATCTATTCTAGATATTCACACTTATCTTGGTAAAATTGGGGAAATTAGATGATTCATCTCTAAAATGACTCAACATATCCACTCCATCAATTCTCTTATTAGAAAGGTAATGCTTTATAATGGATAGATCCTGGTCAAAAAGTATTTGATAACATGAAAGAATCATTGCTTCACCCACCTACACTTCATCTTCCTTCAAATGATCAAATTTTGATCTTATATACTTATTTCATACCCATATCAGTTGGGAAAATACTTTACCAACAAGATGATATCATAAAAGAGTATGTCATCTACTATATCAATTGAGGCCTCATCTATTATGAGAAACATTACATAAAAGTCAAACGTGATTTCCTCATCATATATTTTATAGTTAAAAAGATTTGACATTACATGCTTTATCAGACCACTAATGTCATCATTCATTCAAACCCCTTTCATCACTTCTTCTCCAAAGTCTTTTTTTTTGGAGATAGAATTGCCAAGTGGATGGTCCTCATGGAATTTGATCTCTAAATTATTACTCAAAAATCTATTAAAGGACAAATAATAGCTGATCAACTTGTCGTAGCTCTTATGCTTACTACCAATCACCTTCAAGATAGTCTTCATAATGACAATATTCTCTATATTGAAGGTCTCAATCAAGCCATATCTCTTAAAGATTAATTTCATAACTTCACTACTGATCTTGAATTAAGTAATCTTGATGAATCTATTATCCTCCTTGATACTAGTAAACCAAAAGTAGTTATCAAAGAACTTCCTAAAATTAATGTCGACATAAATTAAGATACTTAGACCCTTCACTTTGATGGTGATAAATGCCTTTAAGGAGTTGGGGCAAGTTGTATTCTTACAAATCCTCTTGGAATAATCATCCCTTTATCTTTTTTCTTAACATTTTATGTCACTAACAACATGGTAGAGTATGAAAATTTAATCGTAAGCATGAGAGTTATTCTTGATTTATGTATCTAATACCTACATGATTTAGATGATTCTCAGCTCATTTGTTGCCAAGTCAATGGTGATTACCAATGCAAAAGTGAGAACCTCATTTCTTATCATCGAATTACAACTACTCTCTCCAAATATTTCATTTTATCACTATCCATCCTATCACTTGAGATCAAAATTCTATTTTTGATTCCCTTGCTTATTTAGCATCTCTTTTTCATCCACACCAAGTTCTTACTGATCCCACTTTTCTTATCCAAATAATAAAATATCCAATCTCTATTCAACCACATGATTCACTAATCTTCCACATTGAGGCTATCACCATTCACCAAAGACTGTGGTACAAAGACATCATTCCATTTTTGTAACACCAAACTTATCTTCCCAACTTTGACTCCTATAAAAAGACTCACATTCACAAATAAGCTTTTAAGTATTTATTTTTATATAACATCCTTTATTATCATAATGCTAAAGGTACCATATTCAATTGTTTTATGCAAGATAAGGTTCATGCTCTCCTTGAAAAAGCACATGGGGGAATTTGTGGTGGCCACTATAGAGGACATGTTATATTCCATAAATGAATACATATGGGATACTTTTAGCCCAATCTCAAAAAGGATTCCATCAAATTTGCTAAAAATTGTACTCCTTTCTAGTTTCATGATGATTTAATTCATTCACCTCCAACTGAGATTCAAACTGTCGAATCTCCCTGGCCATTCTCCATGTGGGGATTAGATCTCATAGGCAAACTCCCTCGATCTCAAGATGGGCATGTATTTAGAATCACATGCATAGAATATTTTACCAAATGGGTTGAGTATATGCCCCTTTTTAATGTCACTGACACCACTATCTCTAAATTTATCCTTAATCAAATCATTTTCCACTTTAGTGTCCCTCATTCTATCATTTCAGACAATGGTGGTAATTTCAAAAATAAGGATGTCAAACAACTATGTGCTAAATTTAAAATCAATCACAAATTATCCACACCCTATCATCCACAATGTAATGGCCAAGCTAAGGCCACCAATAAAATACTTAATAAAATTATCCAAAAGATAATTCATGAAACCTGTATAGATTGGCACCTTCATCTCTATCATGCACTTTGGGCCTATCTCACTATCATACGTACTACCATTATGACAATGTCATTCTATCTAGTCTATGGTTTGAGTCAGTATTTCCATTAGAAGTTGAGTTTCCCTCTCTCCATTTATCTCTTCATGGCATCATACCTAATGAATAATTACATGAAGATCATCTTCATACTCTTGATCTTATTGATGAACATCATCTTTCTGCTTTGCAACACAATCACCAATACAAGGCATGTATTGCCAAATAACATAACAAATGTGTTAAAGTTCACACATTTAATGTTGGTTATATCATCTTTAAATTAGATTACACTCATTAAAAGAAAGTAAATACATCCAAAAATGGTGGGGGCTCTATTTAGTCAAAAATATTCTTGGTCCAAGTACCTATCACCTTCAAACCAATAAAGGCTATATTTCCAAAGAGCCCACCAACATGAAATTCCTCAAGAAGTATTTTTCCTAATCCTTCCTTTATTTACATGTTTTCTATATGTTATCTATCTAACACTTTTTTAAGGTTACTTGCATGGGTCTACCCTTTGCAGTAGTTTTATCTCTTTCACAAACCTTAGTCCTCCCTTTTTGGTCTTTTGGTTTACCTTTTTCTCATGAATTGCATTGTAAAACCATAGATAAGACCCAACCTTCCTTATGATGTACTATAATCCTCTTTATTTTATCACCTTTTTAAACACCTTTTGGCACCCTTGTGGGTTTCTCTTTTATGAGTTACAGTGCAATACCATGGATAAGACCTAGCCTTCCTCACAAATACCATATTTCTATTATCTCATTTATTTTTCCAATACTTTTTGGCACCCTTGTGGGTTTCTCTTTTATGAGTTGTAGTGTAAGAACATGGATAAGACCTGGCCTTCCTCATAAAATCACCATCTCATCAATCCTTTTCTAGAATGTGTTTAGCAATGGTTCCATGTTTTTGATCTTTGTTCTCAACTTTAGCTTTTGATTTTTTTGATAGATGAAATTTGCATAACAACCTATGTTAACATGTTTTCCTACATATCCCTCATTATTATGATAAGGAATCAAAATTTTACTGTCATTGTATCCCTTTTCTCCCTTTATCACATTTTTTGTGATTTGAAGTAATTAAAATTGTTTCATGTTTCATTCCTCTTGATTTCCTTTCCTTTCACTCCACATTGCATAAAACAAGGTTGAAGTTAAGATAACACTTTTATTTCACCTATATTTATGAGACTTTTAGACACCATACTCTCTGAAGTTATCTCTCTTAGCAACCTAGTCCCATGTATTCAAATAAAATTCATCTTTAGCACGCATGTTTGGTTTTCCAAATCCATATGGAAGAGGAATAAAAAAATCCATCAAGAAATGTAAAAGCCAAGTCATTTTAAATAAAAGGCAATGATGTACAAAAGGTAACATACAAATCTCAAAAGTTAAAATCACACCAAAATAAATGATTTCGAGAACATCTCCTATCTCCAATCAAATATCAAACTCCACAGTTTGCCTGACAATAGAGCTGAGGTCTATTGGGGTGTGGTAGGCTAGTAGATTGGAATAGGAGAATTCAATAAACTCTATGGTGCTACCTACTTTATCATGTAAGTACCCAATATTTTTAGTATATCTATAACTCCATAAGGGGTCCTGAGGAATGGGGAACATGTTGTGAGAAGGTGGGTCCACTTTAATTTTTATGTATTTGTTGACCTAAGACTTGTGTGGCTAAGAGAATTTCTTCAGAGTCCTTAAGGTTGAAATTCCTCTTGTTTTTATAGACCTAATTTGAGTGACTTGCCTTCAATAAAGAGTTCTTTCTACCTTTGTTTTTATTTCATTATACCCTCTACCCATTTCATTTCCCCCTTGATAGGCATGTGTGATTCTAAATTTGTTTTCCCTATTCTATACTTCCTTTTTATTCATATCTTAAAAACATGATAGAACTACTTTGTTTTAGTTTTATCTATCTTTAGAATAAAACAGCATGTTTGAACAACTATGGATTACTTTCTTTACAACATGGCTTTACATTTATAGACATGATTTGCTTTCTTTTAACATTTGTCATTTTTTTACTACCCTTTTGGTGAACACCTGAGTCTTTTTCTACTTTCATGAAATTTTTCCATTGTTGAGTGAGGTTGTCTTGTTACTTCTCACTCACCAATGTTATTTTTCCTTTTATGCATTGTTTTCCATTAATGATTGAGTAAGGATTGTTACTTCTCACTCATCAATGTTGTTTACCATTTATGGCTTGCCCATCTTTATTTAAGTAAGGATTGTTATTGATTTCACATTAATGTTTGATTACCATCCTTTTTGACATGTATCCCTGGTTTGATTTGGTGAGTTTTTATTTCTTACTTAAGGTTTACTTATTTAGTTTTTTGATCTTTAGTAGCCTTAGATTTTTGGTTACCTGATTTAATCTAAATTTTGACTTGGTTATTTGGTCTAACATAGCACTTGTCACCCTAGCTTGCCAAATTTCCATGTACGTCTCATCCACATAGCATAGTTATCTCATTTTTCTTACATTTGATTTTTTTTGCTCTTTATTTTTGTATTCTTAGGCTTGTCAAAAGTAGTCTCTGTGACCTCCACACGCAAAACTACAAACATAATAGAAAACCATCCAATGAAAAAGGTAAGTCAAGGTACTCATACATTTACTTTTCAGTTATTTCCTTTTTAGTAATTTAATTTCAATTATTTTTTCTTTAAAATACTACAACTTTTTGTTAACCTCAACATTGTGTTACTATGTTATTTTCTCAAAGCACCATCCTCTATTGCACCTAAGTGACACATGATGAGTTTAAAGTGGGAATATGTATACACTTAATATTTTAAAATTTTATCAAATATTTATGCTTTCTATCTTTTAGGAACCTATCGAGTCTCAATCTCTCTGAGTGCATGCCCTAAGGGGTGTACCAAAAAAGGGGTGGGTAGGCCATTGGTGCTTTATAGGATTGTTGTCCATTATTAACAGTTATTACCAATCCAACTAGTTCCTAAAAATATTAACCTAAGCTATTACTCCTCTTTTGCATACTCCTCTAGTATTTTACCATCTTTCATACCCATTTTACTAAACTAAAACCCATTTTGATAGTTTACAGTACTAGGTCAACTGGGACAACCTTGTACCCTTATTGGTGAGCCCCATTTAGGGTCTAGGTCAGCTCTTGGTTGAACTATTCCATGGCCTCGTAATTTTTTTTCAATATCATTACTAGGTCGACCCTATCAGTTAAAACTTTTAGAAGGGTTTAAGGTTAAATCTATCTATATGTACAAGATCATTTTTCCATTATTAGGGAGAACTCAAGAGTTATTATTCATTTACGCTTCTTTACAATTTGTTCTTCTACCATTCTACTTGAGGAGTCTTAGATTAGGGTTTCTAATTGGATAATATAGTCTTGTTAATAAGTCTTTAGATGCTTTGGCCTTTCATAGTGATCCTTAAAAACCATAATAACCTCTTACAAATCCCCTTTGGCCAAGGGAGGGCTTGAATCTTGAAATTTTCATCTTTCAGGTAAGTATTCTCGAACTTTCCTTTTCTCTTTAGTAGATAGAAGTAACATAAGTATTAGCTTTTTAATAATACCACTCTTCTTCTCCATACATTAGGGTCTTACTCATAAATATCTTAATTAAGATTCTATTATGCATGTTTATTTCCATTTGTTTATTAACTCTCATATTGTGCCATAAGCTTTGGTGAGCACTAGATTAGATTTATTTACTTTACTTATTATTAGTTTAGTGAATATGAAAATATAGGGCTTATTTAGGGTTATTACATGATTTTACTTGACTAGAGGTGTTGGAACCCTCCCTAGAATTATTTTATTACAAGAGATCCCCTAATTAGGTCTAACAAATCCACATATTGGTCATGTTCTTGATTATCTAATGTATCCCCAATTGGAAGTGTAACTAGGATCTACCTTCTCAAAGTTATTATTGATTTATTGATGGTGCTTTGTTTAATATGATTTAGATTTTAAATTTATTGATGGCTTTTTCCATTCCTCCTCCATATGGATGTGGAAAACCAAACATGGGTGCTAAAGATGACTATAATTTGAATAATTTGGACTAGGTTACTAAGAGAGAGAACTTCAAAGAACATGGTTTCTAAGAGTCTCAAAACTATAAGTAAAATAAAAGTGCTATCAGTGATCCTTAAAAACCATAACAACCTCTTACAAATCCCCTTTGGCCAAGGGAGGGCTTGAATCTTGAAATTTTCATATTTCAGGTAAGTATTCTCAAACTTTCCTTCTCTCTTTAGTAGATAGAAGTAACATAAGTATTAGATTTTTAATAATACCACTCTTCTTCTCCATACATTAGGGTCTTACTCATAAATATCTTAATTAAGATTATATTATGCATGTTTATTTCCATTTGTTTATTAACTCTCATATTGTGCCATAAGCTTTGGTGAGCACTAGATTAGATTTATTTACTTTACTTGTTATTAGTTTAGTGAATATGAAAATATAAGTCTTATTTAGGGTTATTTAATGATTTTACTTGACTATAGGCGTTGGAATCCTCCCTAGCATTATTTTTTTGATAAGAGATCCCCTAATTAGGTCTAGCAAATCCACATATTGGTCATGTTCCTGATTATCTAATGTATCCCCAATTGGAAGTGTAAGTAGGATATATCTTCTCTAAGTTAAAATTGATTTATTGATGGTACTTTGTTTCAAATGATTTGGATTTTAAATTTCTTGATGGATTTTTCTATTCCTCCTCCATATTGATGTGGAAAACCAAACATGGGTACTAAAGATAACTATAATTTGAATACTTTGGACTAGGTTACTAAGACAGAGAACTTCAGAGAACATGGTTTCTAAGAGTCTCATAACTATAGGTAAAATAAAAGTGCTATCTGTGATCCTTAAAAACCATAATAACCTCTTAAAAATCCCATTTGGCCAAGGGAGGGCTTGAATCTTGAAAATTTCATCTTTCAGGTAAGTATTCTCGAACTTTCCTTCTCTCTTTAGTCGATAGAAGTAACATAAGTATTAGCTTTTTAATAATACCACCCTTCTTCTCCATACATTAGGGTCTTACTCATAAATTTATTAATTAATATTCTATTATGCATGCTTATTTCCATTTGTTTATTAACTCTCATACTGTGCCATAAGCTTTGGTGAGCACTAGATTAGATTTATTTACTTTACTTGTTATTAGTTTAGTGAATATGAAAATATAGGGCTTATTTAGGGTTATTCCATGATTTTACTTGACTAGAGGTGTTGGAACCCTCCCTAGAATTATTTTTTTGATAAGAGATCTCCTAATTAGGTCTATCAAATCCACATATTGGTCATGTTCCTGATTATCTAATGTATCCCCAATTGGAAGTGTAAGTAGGATCTATCTTCTCTAATTTATTATAGATTTATTGATGGTACTTTGTTTCAAATTATTTGGATTTTAATTTTCTTGATGGATTTTTCTATTCCTCCATATGGATGTGGAAAACCAAACATGGGTGCTAGAGATGACTATAATTTGAATACTTTGGACTAGGTTACTAAGAGAGAGAACATCAGAGAACATGGTTTCTAAGAGTCTCATACCTATAGGTAAAATAAAAGTGCTATCTATGATCCTTAAAAACCATAATAACCTCTTACAAATAAAAATTTGGCCAAGGGAGGGCTTGAATCTTTAAAATTTCATCTTTCAGGTAAGTATTCTAAAACTTTCATTCTCTCTTTAGTAGATAGAAGTAACATAAGTATTAGATTTTTAATAATACCACTCTTCTTCTCTATACATTAGGGTATTACTCATAAATATCTTAATTAAGATTATATTATGCATGTTTATTTCCATTTGTTTATTAACTCTCATATTGTGCCATAAGCTTTGGTGAGCACTAGATTAGATTTATTTACTTTACTTGTTATTAGTTTAGTGAATATGAGAATATAGGGCTTATTTAGGGTTATTCCATGATTCTACTTGACTAGAGGCGTTGGAACCCTCCCTAGCATTATTTTTTTGATAAGAGATCCCCTAATTAGGTCTAGCAAATCCACATATTGGTCATGTTCCTGATTATCTAATGTATCCCCAATTGGAAGTGTAAGTAGGATCTATCTTCTCTAAGTTATTATTAATTTAGTGATGGTACTTTGTTTCAAATGATTTGGCTTTAAACTTTCTTGATGGCTTTTTCTATTCCTCCTCCATATTGATGTGGAAAACCAAACATGGGTGCTAAAGATGACTATAATTTGAATACATTGGACTAGGTTACTAAGAGAGAGAACTTCAAAGAACATGGTTTATAAGAGTCTCATAACTATATGTAAAATAAAAGTGTTATCTATGATGCTTAAAAACCATAATAACCTCTTACAAATCCCCTTTTTCCAAGGGAGGGCTTGAATCTTGAAAATTTCATCTTTCAGGTATGTATTCTCAAACTTTCCTTCACTCTTTAGTAGATAGAAGTAACATAAGTATTAGCTTTTTAATATTACCACTCTTCTTCCCCATACATTAGGGTCTTACTCATAAATATCTTAATTAAGATTTGATTATGCATGTTTATTTCCATTTGTTTATTAACTCTCATATTGTGCCATAAATTTTGGTGAGCACTAGATTAGATTTATTTACTTTACTTGTTATTAGTTTAGTGAATATGAAAATATAGGGCTTATTTAGGGTTATTCCATGATTTTACTTGACTAGAGGCATTAGAACCCTCCCTAGCATTATTTTTTTGATAAGAGATCCCCTAATTAAGTCTAGCAAATCCAGATATTGGTCATGTTCCTGATTATCTAATGTATCCCCAATTGGAAGTGTAAGTAGGATATATCTTCTCTAAGTTATTATTGATTTAATGAATGTACTTTGTTTCAAATGATTTGGCTTTTAAATTTATTGATGGCTTTTTCTATTCCTCCTCCATATGGATGTGGAAAACCAAACATGGGTGCTAAAGATGACTATAATTTGAATACTTTGGACTAGGTTACTAAGAGAGAGAACTTTAGAGAACATGGTTTCTAAGAGTCTCATATCTATAGGTAAAATAAAAGTGCTATCTGTGATCCTTAAAAACAATAATAACCTCTTACAAATCCCCTTTGGCCAAGGGAGGGCTTGAATCTTGAAAATTTCATCCTTCAGATAAGTATTCTCAAACTTTCCTTCTCTCTTTAGTAGATAGAAGTAACATAAGTATTAGCTTTTTAATAATACCACTCTTCTTCTCCATACATTAGGGTGTAAATCATAAATATATTAATTCAGATTCTATTATGCATGTTTATTTCCATTTGTTTATTAACTCGCATATTGTGCCATAAACTTTGGTGAGCACTAGATTAGATTTATTTAATTTACTTTTTATTAGTTTAGTGAATATAAAAATATAGGGCTTATTTAGGGTTATTCCATGATTTTACTTGACTAGAGGTGTTGGAACCCTCCCTAGCATTATTTTTTTGATAAGAGATCTCCTAATTAGGTCTATCAAATCCACATATTGGTCATGTTCCTGATTATCTAATGTATACCCAATTGGAAGTGTAAGTAGGATCTATCTTCTCTAAATTATAATTGATTTATTGATGGTAATTTGTTTCAAATGATTTGGCTTTTAACTTTCTTGGTGGATTTTTATATTCCTCCTCGATATGGATGTGGAAAACCAAACATGGGTGATAAAGATGACTATAATTTGAATACTTTGGACTAGGTTACTAAGACAGAGAACTTCAGAGAACATAGTTTCTAAGAGTCTCATAACTATAGGTAACATAAAAGTGTTATCTGTGATCCTTAAAAACCATAATAACCTCTTACAAATCCCTTTTGGCCAAGTGAGGGCTTGAATCCTTAAAATTTCATCTTTCAGGTAAGTATTCTAAAACTTTCCTTCTCTCTTTAGTGGATAGAAGTAACATAAGTATTAGATTTTTAATAATACCACTCTTCTTCTCGATACATTAGGGTCTTACTCATAAATATCTTAATTAATATTCTATTATGCATGTTTATTTCCATTTGTTTATTAACTCTCATATTGTGACATAAGCTTTGGTGAGCACTAGATTAGATTTATTTACTTGTTATTAGTTTAGTGAATATGAAAATATAGGGCTTATTCAGGGTTATTCCATGATTTTACTTGACTAGAGGTGTTGGAACCCTCCCTATAATTATTTTTTGATAAGAGATCCCCTAATTAGGTCTAGCAAATCCACATATTGGTCACGTTCCTAATTATCTAATGTATCCCCAATTGGAAGTGTAAGTAGGATCTGTCTTCTCTAAGTTATTATTGATTTATTGATGGTCCTTTGTTTCAAATGATTTGGATTTTAGCTTTCTTGATGGCTTTTTCTATTCCTCCTCCATATGAATGTGGGAAACCAAACATGGGTGCTAAAGATAACTATAATTTGAATGGTTTGGACTAGGTTACTAAGAGAGAGAACTTCAGAGAACATGGTTTCTAACTGTCTCATAGCTATAGGTAAAATAAAAGTGTTATATGTGATCCTTAAAAACCATAATAACCTCTTACGAATCCCCTTTGGCCAAGGGAGGGCTTGAATCTTGAAAATATCATCTTTCAGGTAAGTATTCTCAAACTTTCCTTCCCTCTTTAGTAGATAGAAGTAACATAAGTATTAGCTTTTTAATAATACCACTCTTCTTCTCCATACATTAGGGTCTTACTCATAAATATCTTAATTAATATTCTATTATGCATGTTTATTTGCATTTGTTTATTAACTCTAATATTGTGCCATAAGCTTTAGTGAGCACTAGATTAGATTTATTTACTTTACTTGTTATTAGTTTAGTGAATATGAAAATATAGGGCTTATTTAGGGTTATTCCATGATTTTACTTCACTAGAGGCATTGGAAACCTCCCTAGAATTATTTTTTTGATAAGAGATCAACTAATTAGGTCTAGTAAATCCACATATTGGTCATGTTCTTGATTATCTAATGTATCCCCAATTGGAAGTGTAAGTAGGACCTATCTTCTCTAAGTTATTATTGATTTATTGATGGTACATTGTTTCAAATGATTTGGCTTTTAACTTTCTTGATGGCTTTTTCTATTCCTCCTCCATATGGATGTGGAAAACCAAACATGGGTGCCGAAGATAACTATAATATGAATACTTTGGACTAGGTTACTAAGAGAGAGAACTTCAGAGAACATGGTTTCTAAGAGTCTTATAACTATAGGTAAAATAAAAGTGCTATCTGTGATCCTTAAAAACCATAATAACCTCTTACAAATCCTATTTGGCCAAGGGAGGGCTTGAATCTTTAAAATTTCATCTTTTAGGTAAGTATTCTCGAACTTTCCTTCTCTCTTTAGTAGATAGAAGTAACATAAGTATTAGATTTTTAATAATACCACTCTTCTTCTCCATACATTAGAGTCTTACTCATAAATATTCTAATTAAGATTTTATTATTCATGTTTATCTCCATTTGTTTATTAACTCTCATATTGTGCCATAAGCTTTGGTGAGCACTAGATTAGACTTATTCACTTTACTTCTTATTAGTTTAGTGAATATGAAAATGTAGGGATTATTTAGGGTTATTCCATGATTTTACTTGAATAGAGGTGTTGGAACCCTCCCTAGCATTATCCTTTTGATAAGAGATCCACTAATTAGGTCTAGCATATCCACATATTAGTCATGTTCTTGGTTATCTAATGTATCCCCAATTGGAAGTGTAACTAGGATCTATCTTCTCTAAGTTATTATTTATTTATTGAGGGTAATTTCTTTCAAATGATTTGTCTTTTAACTTTCTTGATGGCTTTTTCTATTCCTCCTCCATATGGAAGTGGAAAACAAAAAATGGTGCTAAAGATGACTATAATTTGAATACTTTGGACTAGGTTATTAAGAGAGAGAACTTCAAAGAACATGGTTTATAAGAGTCTCATAACTATAGGTAAAATAAAAGTGCTATCTATGATCCTTAAAAACCATAATAACCTCTTACAAATCCTCTTTGGCCAAGGGAGGGCTTGAATTTTGAAAATTTCATCTTTCAGGTAAGTAATCTCGAACTTTCCTTCTCTCTTTAGTAGATAGAAGTAACATAAGTATTAGATTTTTAATAATACCACTCTTCTTCTCCATACTTTAGGTTCTTACTCATAAATATCTTAATTAAGGTTCTATTATGCATGTTTATTTCCATTTGTCTATTAACTCTCATATTGTGCCATAAGCTTTGGTGAGCACTAGATTACATTTATTTACTTTACTTGTTATTAATTTAGTGAATACAAAAATATAGGACTTATTTAGGGTTATTCCATGATTTAACTTGGCTAGAGGCGTTGGAACCCTCCCTAGCATTATCTTTTTGATAAGAGATCCCGTAATTTGGTCTAGCAAATCCACATATTGGTCATGTTCCTAATTATCTAATGTATCCCCAATTGGAAGTGTAAGTAGGATCTATCTTCTCTAAGTTATTATTGATTTATTGATGGTAATTTGTTTCAAATTATTTGGGTTTTAACTTTCTTGATGGCTTTTTCTATTCCTCCTCCATATGGATGTGGAAAACCAAACATGGGTGCTAAATATGACTATAATTTGAATACTTTGGACTAGGTTACTAAGAGAGAGAACTTCAGAGAACATGGTTTCTAAGAGTCTCATTACTATAGGTAAAGTAAAATTTATGTGATCCTTATAAACCATAATAACCTCTTACAAATCCCCTTTGGCCAAGAGAGGGCTTGATTCTTGAAAATTTCATCTTTTAGGTAAGTATTCTCAAACTTTCCTTCTCTCTTTAGTAGATAGAAGTAACATAAGTATTAGCTTTTTAATAATACCACTCTTCTTCTCCATACATTAGGGTCTTACTCATAAATATCTTAATTAAGAAACTATTATGCATGTTTATTTCCATTTGTTTATTAACTCTAATATTGTGCCATAAGCTTTGGTGAGCACTATATTATATTTATTTACTTTACTTGTTATTAGTTTAGTGAATATGAAAATATAGGGCTTATTTAGGGTTATTACATGATTTTACTTGACTAGAGGTGTTGGAACCCTCCCTAGAATTATTTTTTTGATAAGAGATCCCCTAATTAGGTCTAGCAAATCCACATATTGGTCATGTTCCTGATTATCTAATGTATCCCCAATTGGAAGTGTAAGTAGGATCTATGTTCTCTAAGTTATTATTGATTAATTAAAGGTACTTTGTTTCAAATTATTTGGATTTTAAATTTCTTGATGGATTTTTCAATTCCTCCTCCATATGGAAGTGGAAAACCAAACATGGGGGATAAATATGACTATAATTTGAATACTTTTGACTAGGTTACTAAAAGAGAGAACTTTAGAGAACATGGTTTCTATGAGTCTCATAACTATAGGTAAAATAAAAGTGCTATCTATGATACTTAAAAACCATAATAACCTCTTACAAATCCCATTTGGCAAAGGGAGGGGTTGAATCATTGAAAATTTCATCTTTCAGGTAATTATTCTCGAACTTTCCTTCTCTCTTTACTAGATAGAAGTAACATAAGTATTAGCTTTTTAATAATACCACTCTTCCTCTCCATACATTAGGGTCTTACTCATAAATATCTTAATTAATATTCTATTATGCATGTTTATTTCTATTTGTTCATTAACTCTCATATTGTGACATAAGCTTTGGTGAGCACAAGATTAGATTTATTTACTTTACTTGTTATTAGTTTAGTGAATATGAAAATATAGGGTTTATTTAGGGTTATTACATGATTTTACTTGACTAGAGGCATTGGAACCCTCCCTAGCATTATTTTTTTGATAATAGGTCCCTTAATTATGTCTAGTAAATCCACATATTGGTCATGTTCCTGATTATCTAATGTATCCCCAATTGGAAGTGTAAGTAGGATCTATCTTCTCTAAGTTATTATTGATTTATTGATGGTATTTTGTTTCATATTATTTGGATTTTAACTTTCTTGTTGGCTTTTTCTGTTCCTCCTCCATATGGTTGTGGAAAACCAAACACGGGTGCTAAAGATGACTATAATTCGAATGCATTGGACAAGGTTACTAAGAGAGATAACTTCAAAGAACATGGTTTATAAGAGTCTCATAACTATAGGTAAAATAAAAATTCTATATGTGATCCTTAAAAACCATAATAACCTCTTACAAATCCCCTTTGGCCAAGGGAAGGCTTGAATCTTGAAAATTTCATCTTTCAGGTAAGTATTCTAGAACTTTCCTTCTCTCTTTAGTAGATAGAAGTAACATAAGTATTAGATTTTTAATAATACCACTCTTCTTCTCCATACATTAGGGTATTACTCATAAATATCTTAATTAAGATTCTATTATGCATGTTTATTTCCATTTGTTTATTAACTCTCATATTGTGCCATAAGCTTTGGTGAGCACTAGATTAGATTTATTTACTTTATTTGTTATTAGTTTAGTGAATATGAAAATATAGGGCTTTTTTAGGGTTATTCCATGATTTTACTTGACTAGAGGCATTAGAACCCTCCCTAGCATTATTTTTTTGATAAGAGATCCCCTAATTACGTCTAGCAAATCCACATATTGGTCATGTTCCTGATTATCTAATGTATCCCCAATTGGAAGTGTAAGTAGGATCTATCTTCTCTAAGTTATTATTGATTTATTGATGGTATTTTGTTTCATATTATTTGGATTTTAACTTTCTTGATGGCTTTTTCTATTCCTCCTCCATATGGTTGTGGAAAACCAAACATGGGTGCTAAAGATGACTATAATTTGAATACATTGGACAAGGTTACTAAGAGAGATAACTTCAAAGAACATGGTTTCTAAGAGTCTCATAAATATAGGTAAAATAAAAATTCTATATGTGATCCTTAAAAACCATAATAACCTCTTACAAATCCCCTTTGGCCAAGGGAGGGCTTGAATCTTTAAATTTTCATCTTTTAGGTAAGTATTCTAGAACTTTCCTTCTCTCTTTAGTAGATAGAAGTAACATAATATTAGCTTTTTAATAATACCACTCTTCTTCTCAATACATTAGGGTCTTACTCATAAATATCTTAATTAAGATTCTATTATGCATGTTTATTTCCATTTGTTTATTAACTCTCATATTGTGCCATAAGCTTTGGTGAGCACTAGATTAGATTTATTTACTTTACTTGTTATTAGTTTAGTGAATATGAAAATATAGGGCTTAGTTAGGGTTATTCCATGATTTCACTTGACTAGAGTCATTGGAACCCTCCCTAGCATTGTTTTTTTGATAAGAGATCCCCTAATTAGGTCTAGAAAATCCACATATTGATCATGTTTCTGATTATCTAATGTATCCCTAATTGGAAGCGTAAGTAGGATCTATATTCTCTAAGTTATTATTTATTTATTGATGGTAATTTGTTTCAAATTATTTGGATTTTAACTTTATTGATGGCTTTTTCTATTCCTCCTCCATATGGATGTGGAAAACCAAACATCGGTGCTAAATGTGACTATAATTTGAATACTTTGGACTAGGTTACTAAGAGAGAGAACTTCAGAGAACATGGTTTCTAATAGTCTCATAAATATAGGTAAAATAAAAGTGCTGTCTATGATCCTTAAAAACCATAATAACCTCTTACAAATCCCCTTTGGCCAAGGGAGGGCTTGAATCATTCAAAATTTCATCTTTCAGGTAAGTATTCTCGAACTTTCCTTCTCTCTTTATTAGATAGAAGCAACATAAGTATTAGCTTTTTAATAATACCACTCTTCTTCTCCATACATTAGGGTCTTACTCATAAATAACTTAATTAATATTCTATTATGCATGTTTATTTCCATTCCTTTATTAACTCTCAAATTATGCCATAAGCTTTGGTGAGCACTAGATTAGATTTATTTACTTTACTTCTTATTAGATTAGTGAATATGAAAATATAGGGCTTATTTAGGGTTATTCCATGATTTTACTTGAATAGAGGTGTTGGAACTCTCCATAGCATTATTTTTTTGATAAGAGATCCCCTAATTAGGTCTAGTAAATCCACATATTGGTCATGTTCTTGATTATCTAATGTATCCCCAATTGGAAGTGTAAGTAGGATCTATCTTCTCTAAATTATTATTGATTTATTAATGATACTTTGTTTCAAATGATTTGGCTTTTAACTTTCTTTATGGATTTTTCTATTCCTCGTCCATATGGATGAGGCAAACCAAACATGGGTGCTAAAGATGACTAAGATTTGAATACTTTGGACTAGGTTACTAAGAGAGAGAACTTTAGAGAACATGGTTTTTAAGAGTCTAATACCAATAGTTAAAATAAAAGTGCTATCTGTGATGCTTAAAAACCATAATAATCTCTTAGAAATCACCTTTAGCCAAGGGAGGGCTTGAATCTTGTAATTTTCATCTTTCAGGTAAGTATTCTCAAACTTTCCTTCTCTCTTTAGTAGATAGAAGTAAAATAAGTATTATATTTTTAATAATACCACGCTTCCTCTCCATACATTAGGGTATTACTCATAAATATCTTAATTAAGATTCTATTATGAATGTTTATTTCCATTTGTTTATTAACTCTCATATTGTGCCATAAGCTTTGGCGAGCACTAGATTAGATTTATTTACTTGTTATTAGTTTAGTGAATATTAAAATATAGGGCTTATTTAGGGTTATTCCATGATTTTACTTGACTAGAGGCGTTGGAACCCTCCCTAGCATTATTATTTTGATAAGAGATCCCATAATTAGGTCTAGCAAATCCACATATTGGTCATGTTCCTGATTATCTAATGTATCCCCAATTGGAAGTGTAAGTAGGATCTATATTCTCTAAGTTATTATTGATTTATTGATGGTGTTTTGTTTCAAATGATTTGGATTTTAACTTTATTGATGGATTTTTGTATTCCTCCTCCATATGGATGTGGAAAACCAAACATGGGTGCTAAAGATGACTATAATTTGAATACTTTGGACTAGGTTACTAAGAGAGAGAATTTCAAAGAACATGGTTTCTAAGAGTCTCATAACTATAGGTAAAATAAAAGTGCTATCTGTGATCCTTAAAAGCCATAGTATCCTCTTACGAATCCCCTTTGGCCAAGGGACAGTTTGAATCTTGAAAATTTCATCTTTCAGGTAAGTATTCTCGAACTTTCCTTCTCTCTTTAGTAGATAGAAGTAACATAAGTATTAGCTTTTTAATAATACCACTCTTCTTCTCCATACATTAGGGTCTTACTCATAATTATCTTAATTAAGATTCTATTATGCATGTTTATTTCCATTTGTTTATTAACTCTCATATTGTGCGATAAGCTTTGGTGAGCACTAGATTAGATTTATTTACTTTACTTGTTATTAGTTTAGTGAATATGAAAATATAGGGCTTATTTAGGGTTATTCCGTGATTTTACTTGACTAGAGGTGTTGGAACCCTCCCTAGCATTATTTTTTTGATAAGAGATCCCCTAATTAGGTCTAGCAAATCCACATATTGGTCATGTTCCCGATTATCTAATGTATCCCCAATTGGAAATGTAAGTAGGATCTATCTTCTCTAAGTTATTATTGATTTATTGATGGTACTTTGTTTCAAATGATTTGGATTTTAACTTTCTTGATGGCTTTTTCAATTTCTCCTCCAATTGTATGTGGAAAACCAAACATGGGTGCTAAAGATGACTATAATTTGAATACTTTGGACTAGGTTACTAAGAGAGAGAACTTCAGAGCACATGGTTTCTAAGAGTCTCATACCTATAGGTAAAATAAAAGTGCTATCTATGATCCTTAAAAACCATAATAACCTCTTACAAATCCCCTTTGGCCAAGGGAGGGCTTGAATCTTGAAATTTTCATCTTTCAGGTAATTATTCTCAAACTTTCCTTCTCTCTTTATTAGATAGAAGTAACATAAGTATTAGCTTTTTAATAATACCACTCTTCTTCTCCATACATTAGGGTCTTGCTCATAAATATCTTAATTAAGATTCTATTATGCATGTTTATTTCCATTTATTTATTGACTCTTATATTGTGCCATAAGCTTTGGTGAGCACTAGATTAGATTTATTTACTTTACTTGTTATTAGTTTAGTGAATATAAAAATATAGGGCTTATTTAGGGTTATTACATGATTTTACTTGATTAGAGGCATTGGAACCCTCCCTAGCATTATTTTTTTGATAAGATATCCCATAATTAGGTCTAGCTAATCCACATATTGGTCATGTTCCTGATTATCTAATGTATCCTCAATTGGAAGTGTAAGTAGGATATATATTCTCTAAGTTATTATTGATTCATTGATGGTACTTTGTTTCAAATGATTTGGATTTTAACTTTCTTGATGGATTTTTCTATTCCTCCTCCATATGTATGTGGAAAACCAAACATGGGTACTAAAGATGACTATAATTTGAATACTTTGGACTAGGTTACTAAGAGAGAGAAATTCAAAGAACATGGTTTCTAAGAGTCTCATACCTATAGGTAAAATAAAAGTGATATATGTGATCCTTAAAAACCATAATAACCTCTTAAAAATCCCCTTTGGCCAAGGGAGGGCTTGAATCTTGAAATTTTCATCTTTCAGGTAAGTAATCTCATACTTTCCTTCTCTCTTTAGTATATAGAAGTAACATAAGTATTAGCTTTGTAATAATACCACTCTTCTTCTCTATACATTAGGGTCTTAATAATAAATATCTTAATTAAGATTCTCTTATGCATGTTTATTTCCATTTGTTTATTAACTCTCGTTTTGTGCCATAAGCTTTGGTGAGTAGTAGATTAGATTTATTCACTTTACTTGTTATTAGTTTAGTGAATATGAAAATGTAGGGATTATTTAGGGTTATTCCATGATTTTACTTGACTAGAGGCGTTGGAACCCTCCCTAGCATTATTTTTTTGATAATAGATCCCCTAATTAGGTCTAGCAAATCCACATATTGGTCATGTTCCTGGTTATCTAATGTATCTCCAATTGGAAGTGTAAGTAGGATCTATCTTCTCTAAGTTATTATTCATTTATTGAGGGTACTTTATTTCAAATGATTTGGCTTTTGACTTTCTTGATGTCTTTTTCTATTCCTCCTCCATATGGATGTGGAAAACCAAACATGGGTGCTAAAGATGACTATAATTTGAATACTTTTGACTAGGTTACTAAGAGAGAGAAATTCAAAGAACATGGTTTCTAAGAGTCTCATATCTATAGGTAAAATAAAAGTGCTATCTGTGATCCTTAAAGCCATAATAACCTCTTACAAATCCCCTTTGGCCAAGGGAGGGCTCGAATCTTGAAAATTTCATCTTTCAAGTAAGTAATCTTGAACTTTCCTTCTCTCTTTAGTAGATAGAAGTAAAATAAGTATTAGATTTTTAATAATACCACGCTTCTTCTCCATACATTAGGTTCTTAATCATAAATATCTTAATTAAGATTCTATTATGCATGTTTATTTCCATTTGTTTATTAACTCTCATATTGTGCCATAAGCTTTGGTGAGCACTAGATTAGATTTATTTACTTTACTTGTTATTAGTTTAGTGAATATGAAAATATAGGTCTTATTTAGGGTTATTTAATGATTTTACTTGACTAGAGGCATTGGAACCCTCCCTATCATTATTTTTTTGATAAAATATCCCCTAATTAGGTCTAGAAAATCCACATATTGGTCATGTTCTTGATTATCTAATGTACCCCCAATTGGAAGTGTAAGTATGTTCTATCTTCTCTAAGTTATTATTGATTTATTGATGGTACTTTGTTTCAAATGATTTGGCTTTTATCTTTCTTGATGGATTTTTCTATTCCTCCTCCATATGGATGTGGAAAACCAAACATGGGTGCTAAAGATGACTATAATTTGAATACTTTGGACTAGGTTACTAAGAGAGAGAACTTCAGAGAACATGGTTTCTAAGAGTCTCATAACTATAGGTAAAATAAAAGTGCTATCTGTGATCCTTAATTACCCATAATAACCTCTTACAAATCCCCTTTGGCCAAGGGAGGGCTTGAATCTTGAAAATTTCATCTTTCAGGTAAGTATTCTCGAACTTTCATTCTCTCTTTAGTAGATAAAAGTAACATAAGTATTAGGTTTTTAATAATACCACTCTTATTCTCCATAAATTAGGGTCTTACTCATAAATATCTTAATTAAGATTAGATTATGCATGTTTATTAACTCTCATATTGTGCCATAAGCTTTGGTGAGCACTATATTAGATTTATTTACTTTACTTATTATTAGTTTAGTGAATATGAAAATATAGGGCTTATTTAGGGTTATTCCATGATTTTAATTGACTAGAGGTGTTGGAACCCTCCCTATCATTATTTTTTTGATAAGAGATCCCCTATTTAGGTCTAGCAAATCCACATATTGGTCATGTTCCTGATTATCTAATGTATCCCCAATTGGAAGTGTAAGTAAGATCTATCTTCTCTAAGTTATTATTGATTTATTGATGGTACTTTATTTCAAATGATTTGAATTTTAACTTTCTTGATGGCTTTTTCAATTTCTCCTCGATATGTATGTGGAAAACCAAACATGGGTGCTAAAGATGACTATAATTTGAATACTTTGGACTAGGTTTCTAAGAGAGAGAACTTCAGAGAACATGGTTTCTAAGAGTCTCATAACTATAGGTTAAATAAAAGTGCTATCTGTGATCCTTAAAAATCATAATAACCTCTTACAAATCCCCTTTGGCCAAGGGAGGGCTTGAATCTTGAAATTTTCATCTTTCAGGTAAGTATTCTTGAACTTTCCTTCTCTCTTTATTAGATAGAAGTAACATAAGTATTAGCTTTTTAATAATACCACTCTTCTTCTCCATACATTAGGGTCTTACTCATAAATATCTTAATTAAGATTTTATTATGCATGTTTATTTCCATTTGTTTATTAACTCTCATATTGTGCCATAAGCTTTGGTGAGCACTAGATTAGATTTATTTACTTTACTTGTTATTAGTTTAGTGAATATGAAAATATAGGGCTTATTTAGGGTTATTCCATGATTTTACTTGACTAGAGGTGTTGGAACCCTCCCTAGAATTATTTTTTTGATAAGAGATCCCCTAATTAGGTCTAGCAAATCCACATATTGGTCATGTTCCTGATTATCTAATGTATCCCCAATTGAAAGTGTAAGTAGGATCTATCTTCTCTATGTTATTATTGATTTAGTGATGGTACTTTATTTCAAATGATTTGGCTTTTAACTTTCTTGATGGATTTTTCTATTCCTCCTCCATATTGATGTGGAAAACCAAACATGGGTGATAAAGATGACTATTATTTGAATACTTTGGACTAGGTTACTAAGAGAGAGAACTTCAGAGAACATGGTTTCTAAGAGTCTCATAACTATAGGTAATATAAAAGTTCTATCTTGACTTTGACCTTGTTTTATCCATTATGGAGTGAAAGGAAAGGAAATAAAGAGGATGAAACATGAAATAATTTGATTTACTTTAAATCACAAAAAATATGATAAAGGGAAAAAAGGGATGCAATGATAGTAAAAGTGTAATTCCTTATCATAAGAATGAGGGAGATGTAGGAGAACATTTTAACACAAGTTGTTATGAAAATTACTTCTATCAAAAGAATCAAAAGATTAAAGTTGAGAATAAAGATCAAAAACTTGTAACCATTGCTAAACACATTCTAGAAAAGGAATGACAAGATAGTGATTTTATGAGGAAGGAAAAGTCTTATCCATGATCTTACGCTAAATGTCATGAAAGAGAAACCCATGAGGGTGCCAAAATGTATTGAAAAATTAAATGAGATCAGAGAAAGATGGTATTTGTGAAGAAGGCCAAGTCCTATCCATGGTCTTACACTGCAACTCATAAAAGAAAAACTTGTGAGGGTGCCAAAAAGTGTATAAAAGGTGAGAAAATAAAGAGGATTATAGTACATAATGACGAAGGCCAAGTCTTATATGTGGTTTTACAATGCAATTCATAAGAAAAAGGAAAACTAAAAGACCAAAAAGGGAGGACAAGGTTTGTGAAATAGATAGAACCACTGCAAAGGGTGAGACCCATACAAGTAACTTGAAAAAAGTGCTAGATATATAACATATATAAAGCCTGAAAATAAGGGAAGTACTAGGAGAAATACTTATTGAGGAACTACGCATTGGTGGGCTTTTTGAAAATATGATCAAGTACACCCTAAACCACGATAGCCTATTTATTACCAAAAACACACTATATACACCCTGATGGATGATGCTCTTGCATCACTAGACCTCCTAACAACTATGATCAAGTAAAAATTATAATATTTACATCCCTAAAATTGATCACGAGTCCACTTACATCACAATTGAAAATTGATATGTAATTAAATGTAAATGAAACAAGTAAATAATAAGTATCACATGTAAATGTAAAATATACATAATGATGAAGCACCTAACTTAGATTAAAATGTGGTTTTTCTATCCCCATATGAAGTAATAATGATCATTATCAAATAATATTTGTAAACATTAAATGATCAAAATAGAAAATATGCATAGGTAAAGAAATCCTATTGTTAACTTGTATATATGTGTATATGAAAAAATTTATGTCATAATTCAACAAAAATAATATGACATATATCAAGAAAAAATGTAGACCAGAACATGTACATAGACAAAATGTGTCATATAGGTATACAATGTGAGCCATATCATCATATAAAATTGATTGTGCCTACAACTAGACCCCTAACATCACTACTAACTCTCTTGCTCCTCATTGCCTCCAAATAAATTTTGCTTTGTTAGTATAGACGTATATTTAGGGGTGTTTTATGCCTCAGTAAGAGGAGAGACTCTCCTCTCAGCATGTGATTCATCCCTTATTTTATCCACAACCTCTAAAAATTGTTGTGTTTGCATAACACATGAAATATAAAAATTAAAGCATTGAAATTATATATTGAAAATGATAATTTTTTCAAGAAAAAAAAATTGAAAAATGATTCTACACTCATCATATTCCATATAAATGGTTTTCTAAGGATGAGAGACCACATATACACCCATGATGGAGAATCATATGGATCATATATATTATTAGATCTAGATGTGCATACATTTATGTAAATATGATATAGAATATCATTATTTTATCTAAAAAATAATTTCACCATGTGTTCTCCCTAGTCTTCATCCATAAATCATGACTTGATGGGGAGATATTGGATCCTCAGATGTAGATGCAACATCAGAAAAACCTTCTTGTCATCCATGAGGGGTGTCCATAACATCCCTCATCATCTATAAAACCAATAAATGAATAATGTGTGAATCCATTGAACATGATAAAAATATATGACTATAATATATATCTTAAAACATAGATTTTTGTTCAATGGATAATAAATATACATGGATAAATATGTAATTTCAAATATTTTAAACCTATGTGTAGGGCACACCATGCCAATTGCAGACTCTACAATAGAGTCAAGGCCTACTGAGCTACCCAAAATATCACTAATCATATATACAAACAAAAAATAATAAGTTTAGTCAAATAAATTAGTTAATTAAGTAAAATATAATATAAAATAAACTTAATATTATTTTATAAACATAAACAAACTATAATTAAAATTAAACTTATGTATCGAATATAGATGGTGAAGTCAATAACTCTTGCATAATATATTGACATATCCTAAGAGTATTTGGTAAAGCTAGTACATCTAGAATAGTGTCTAGCATGTTAGTGTCATTCAATTTGAAAGCATCTATAGGTGGTGTATGCTCTGGCATGTTGGTATCCTAAGCTCTTGAAGCATCTATAGGTGGCATATGTTCTTACATGGTAGTCTCCATAGATGTACTATTTGTACGTCACACTTGAATAGGATGTGCTAAAAACTTCATCCCATATGATGTGCAACATTGAAAAGGTACTATAACATGAGTAAGAGGAGGGACATGAGCACCTATACGAACACCACCAAAACCATGACCAATATTACCACTTCCAACAATAACACTACCACCAACACCACTAGTGTCCACCACCACTTATAGGCTGAGTAAAAGTATTTAATGTATGTGTACCATGATCAATAATAACTTGTGTCAAACTCATAAACACCTTAAGGTTATCCATCTGTACATTATGATGATTTTTTTTATAAATAGAGGCATGTGATATTATCCTTTTATTTCTCAAAGCTCAGTTATGATGGTTTTAGTCTCACATAGCATCAAGGCTATCAAATGAAGACCCACCTCCCCCACTTTGGGAGGTTTTCAAGTCAAAATATTTTGAAATTTATTGCAACACAAACTCATAATATAATTTTCTCAAAAATTATAATAGAACCTCATTATTGTTTCATGGAGGCTCATCAAACACCATCTACCACCTATCCCAAAAGTTATTTTTCATCTCCTCATGAACACACCAATCAATACTGATATGTTTGTAATTTGTTGGTAGAAGTTGGTTGGTTCTAGGCTCAACAAACAAATCACAAACAAATTCTTTTGTTATTATTTTCTTAAAATCTTCATATGATAATTTTTCTTTATTTCATGGCCTCTCTTTGATGCAACATTGCATGAAGTTTTGAAGTTGCATTTTTTACTTCATTAAAAATAGTCTATAGTGTATTGGCAAATGAAATGTGTGCACTATCAGCTAAGAAGTGACATAAACCATTGATGATTAATTATAATTATTGATGATTTGAATTGTATTGTTCATATAATTAAACTTTTTGTGCAAAATCAAATTGTTTAGGGTTTTTATCTAACATTTTCTACATGCAATGGATCCATCATTCAAATGTGCATCTAAATTTAAATATAAATATAGGTTTTTTTAGGCAATACAAGAGAATATAATGAAAATATAAACTCAAAACCCTACTAGCATAAATAAATATAAATATAAATGTAAAAAATAAAATTAAAAAATTAGCATACCTGAGGTAGAAACCTGAATGTCGAATCCCATAGGCGGGATGTAAATCCAAAGTACACACGTGGATCTACAAGAGAAATTCAAAGACATAAAAATGCTAAAATGGACATGGATTTGATCTTGAAATAAAAATTGAAATGAAAAAAAAATAGGGTGCATACCCTTCATGTTTTACAAAGGGTGTATGCCCTTTAGGCTCAGGCACAAACCTAAGTCTAAACAATTTTAAAAAGGTTGTATGCTCTTTTTCAAAGGGTGTACACCTTTTGTAAAAAAACTTCAAATTTGGAGTAATGTCACATTTTTTTCCCCCAAATTTGTGCATCGACCACATATTCCTATTTTATGTTTCAACTATCTATCAGTTAACAAAGTTAGATATGAAATAGAAATAGGTAATTTTGTCATTTCATTTCATAATTAGTCTTCTTTCAATTGATTATACTTTGTGAAATTTAATATTTTACTTTCATTATGATTATCAAAATTTCATTTCCAACATTCTAATTTAGTCTATTCAATTTATCTTAATTATGATTGATTCACCTTTTAATTCAAATTTCAATAAAACATATTGGTGAATGTGTTTTTCATTCGAGCATTACTTCAAAAAAAATTCTTAGGTTTTAGTTAAATTCTTGAACATTCAACACTAATATTATTTTGACTTTGGATCTAAATATGACACTAAAATAAATTACGTCAACATCATATTTAAGATCTAACACTAAAATCATTTTATTTTGACCTTAGATCTGAAATTTGACACTGAAAGCTCTTTCATTTGACCTTGAATTTGTTAAGCACATGATACACCGAGAGGGGGGTGAATCAGTGTATAATAAAACTTTAAATTTGAGAAATTATTGTCCACAAAGAAAGCATTCACACAATATCTAACAATTAAGAAACACAATATTTACATAAAAAACCCTCTTTCAAGAAAAACCATAAAATAGAGATTATTGGATCCACTGTCCAAATCTAGCCATAAAATAATAATCCTTTTATAAAATTTTGTAGGCACCAACCTACTTAGATATGTCAATCCCCACCACTAAGAACTGACTTAGAAAGAGACACCAATCTCTTTCTTTTGAGACCTCGACCTCCCTTAAAATAATATTGTACCTTACTATTGTTGCTTCATCAACGAATTATGGTAAATTCAATCTCCTCTTCTTGTCCACAAAAATCTGCTTATGCTTGAATGATGGTAAGAATTATTTCTCAAATAGTTTCCAATCTTCTACCCACCTTATATAGCCTCCAAATGCTCTTCATAAAGGAGACGTGTTATTAAAGAGGCACCTCTTCACCAAAAGATGTGTCTATTGACAATTTTGTTGACATTTTGACATTTTAGTTGACATTTTTTGTTGGCATTTGCATCGACATTTTAACATTTCTATTGACAATTCCATTGATATTTCTATTGATAATTATTTTGACTTTCATTACATTAATTATACTGCCTTTAAAATCAATGAAAATATTCCAACAATCTCCACCTTTGTCATTGATGGAAATCTTGTAGAAAAATATTACATGAACTCCCCCTTGTTGTAGTTCTCCTCTTTTGATCCCCTTTTATTTAATTATCCCCCTTTGACATCAATGGAAAAGAGACATACAACACAATCACAATTTATATCACCAAAATATCCATGTAGATGAATAATGCAATGATTATATCCCCCTTAGTCCATGCTTCTCTTGATGGATTTAATGACTAGATGAAGAATGGATCACTCTCAAATTCTACCTTAGAAAAAATCAAAAGTTTATTTTAGGAGGGGAATCATGAAGATATATGTTATTTGTTCCTTTGTGGTAATGTAATGCATATTTACTTGATAATTTGTAACTTATTCTCTCAAGAAGTGATACTTGATTGGAATGTGTTTTGTTCTAGAATGCATAATCGGGTTCTTCAAAATGTTTATTGCACTAGTGTTAACATAGAGTATTGAGATTGGATGTTCATATTCTATCTTAAAATCTTTCAATGTCTACTTTGTCCAAATGACTTGTGTATAACAAGACACTTCTGCTATGTATTCTACTTTAGTTGTAGATAAATAAATGGAAGGCTACTTTTTCTTTAGCCATGACACTATATTTTTGCCTAAAAAGAATGCTCTTCCACTTGTACTCTTTATTTCATGAACACTTCCTACCCAATTTACATCCATGTATGCTATTAATGTGAAATATCCACCTCTTAAATACCACAATCCATAATCTAAAGTTATTTTTAGATATTTGAATATTCTTTTGACTGCTTGTACATGTGTTTATTTTAGGGCTGCTTCAAAACACTCTATGAAGCCTACAGCTTGCATGATGTCTGGCCATGATGTCATGGAGTATAACACTCTTCCAATCATGTATATATAAAAAGTTTGATTCACTTCAAGCGATTTGTAATATTTACTTAACTTGCATCCTATAACCATGGGTGTGTTAATAGGTGTACAATCTTATATTCTAAACTTTTTTAACATCTGCTTTATATGCTTGGTTTGGGAAATAAATATTCCTTTGTTAGATTGAGAAATTAGTAAACAAATAAAAAATGACAACTCATCCAACATGGACATTTCAAACTTAGTTTGTATATCTTTCAAAAATTCTTGGGACATTCATTCACTATCTCCTCCAAAAATGATTTCATCCACATATACCACAATAATCAACCGATTCTCACCTTCAATTTAGATATAGAGATTAATATCAGTAACCCCCCTTTTAAAACCTTGTTATTGTATATATTTATCAAGCCTTGAATACCAGGCTCTGAGGGCTTGCTTTAGCCCATATATTTCTTCAATCTACACACATAGTCCTTGTTTTCTGATAGAAGGAAAACTTCTAGTTGTTTAATATATATTTATTCCTCTAATTTTCCATTTATAAAAGTAGATTTCACATCCATTTGATAAAATTTGAAGTTATTAAAACCAGCATATGCCAATAACATTCTGATGTATTCTAATCTCACAACTGGGGCAAAGGTTTCTTCAAAATTAATACCTTCCACTTGAGCATACCATTTGCAAACCAACCTTGCTTTATTTATTGTTTCTTGTCCATCTTCATTTAGCTTATTCCTAAACACCCACTTGGTACCAATTACATTCTTGTATTTTGATCTAGGAATGAGTTCCCATGTCTCACTATTTTCAATTTGATTCAATTCTTATTCCATATCATCGATCAAATGATTTTCATTGCTAGCTTCTACAAAAAATTTGGGCTCTATTTAGGATAACAAGAAAAAGTTTGCTTGCTCAAGTGTACTCAAAAATCTTCTTCTAGTTTGTACCCCATCATCAATATCACCAATAATTTGAATTTTAGAATGATACTTTTAAACAAATCAATATGGTGCCTTCATATCTTCCTTATCCATTTCTTCATATTTTTGTACTTCTTCTTCTTTGAATTTTGGTTACTCTGAACAATCATTTGTTTGTGCATTTATTTTTAAAGTCTTTGTTTCATCCATCTTTACACTATCACTTTCTCTTATTTTTGGTATCCTTTTATTATAAAATATATATGCTTTACTTTTTGAGGAATATCCAAGAAAAATACCTTCATCATTTCTTGAGTCAAACTTTCCTAAGTCTTCACCATTTCTCTTAATGAAGCATTTTCTCTCGAACACTTTCAAACATTTGAATGATGTTGGTCTACTCTTCCATAAATCATAAGGGGTTTTTTTATTGTTTACTCTGAGTTATCCTCTATTCAAAAGGTAGATTGTGGTGTTAACCTATTCTCTCTAAAACCTATCTGATAGTTTAGATTCATTTAACATCATTTTATCTATTTTTTAAACAGTTTGATTCTTTCTTTCTATAACTCCATTTTGTTGTGGAGTCCTTGTAGATGATAAATGAATTTTTATTCCATGTGGTTCACAAAAATCATTGAATTAATTTGAGATGAACTCACCTCCTCAATATAATCTCAAGCACTTGATCTTTAAATTTGTTTCATTTTCAACCAAACCTTTAAAAGATTTAAACTTATTGAATACCTCAAATTTTTCTTTAAGAAAGGCAACCCATGTCATTCTAAAATAATCATCAATGGAAAACATAAAGTATATCTCACCTTTTATTCTTTTCATTCTTGTAGGCTCATAGAGGTCTATATGAATCAGTTCCAATGGCTTGGTGGTTGAGTACTCCTTTCACTTGAAACTCACTCTTTTCTATTTTCTATGATGATACTGATTGTAGAGGATGTTTAATGATTTTTTAATCTTTGGCATATCTATTATGGCTTGCCTAGTGTTTATTTTCAAAAGATTATCTAAGTCAATATGGCCCATCCTTCTATTCCATATCCATCTTTCATAAATTTGACTCATGTAGCATTTATCTCCCTTAACTTCACTAAGTATGTACAAGTTGTGTGTTATTTTGTTTGCATCTACAACTAATTTTATTGTGTCTATTTTAATGATCTCACAACCTTGATCATAAAACATTAGAGTGTTTCCTTGATCACACATTTTAATAACACTTAGAAGGTTATGCTTCAATCCTTCAACATACAATACAATTTTTGTTTTTATTTTTTTATTATCAAGGACAAGGGTGCATTTTTAGCTATTATTATTGTGTCATTATCTCCAAATTTTACTGTGCCTTCACTCATTTATTTCAAGGAGAGAAATTTTATCTTATCCCTAGTCATGTGATTTGAGCATCCACTATTAATATACCATTGTTTCCCTTCATCTTGTGCATGAAATGTTGTTTTCACAAGCATAGATTTCTCCTTGTCCTGATTAACTTCCTCTTGCTTTTATTTTTAGAATTTTATAGGTTATATTTTATTTATAATAGGAGCATTCATTTTCTTATTCTATCTAGGGGGCTATACAACAACACTTCTACAAGATCATTCTATATGTCCATAGTTATTACAATTTTAACATTTAATGTTATTTTATTTGTAATTTGATAACAAGGCAAATGATTTATAGTTTGTACTTAAAACTCCATAAGTACTCCCACCATTTTCCAATGCATATCTACTTCTTGCATGTGTCCTACACTCCATTGCTCTATGACCAAATTGATTACATAAATAATAATAACCATAAGAGGAACTAGTGTACTTGATCACATTATACTATCTTGGAGGGAATATCCTTATGAAATTTTCTATGGGTATGTTCTTACCTTTGTTTTCTTTTGGAGGAGTAACATGTTCTTTATTAACATGCTCTTTATTCTTATCACTTCCACAATTTATGGACCCCTTTAGTGCATCCATGCAGCTTTTGGGTTTCTCTGCATATACTTAATTTGGTGGTTCTATAATCTTTGAAATATAGCCCTATTTAGTTCCCTTCTAGTTCACTTCATAACCAAGACCAATTTTAATGAATGGTGACCTTTGACAATTTAGGATGTCACCCAATTTTTTTGTTCTTTTTTCAAACTTTAATCTATTTTTTATCTGGGTAGTGCTCTTCTCCAATTATATTCTTAACTTTTGGGAGAATAATTTGGATTGTATAGTTGTATAGGATAATTTTCTAATATTCATGTGTTATGTACTCATTTTGTCATATATAAGTATATTTTGTCCTATATCCATGACTTGTAGTAGGTTAGAATATGAACATATTCCATTTTTGGCACTAAGTACATCAAGAAGATCAACATTCATAGATTGAAAACATCTATATATACTTTTGATTGAAATAATAATAGAGTTCCACTTTTGAAGAGATCAATAGAGACTTATCTAGTTATGGTTATCTGTGTGATTTCTTACTTTGTTCTTTGTGTGCATTATAATGTATAATGTTTAATACTATATGTCTAATTTAATCTGAATACTTTATTTATGTTAATGAAATCACTAAATTTGATTTCCTCCTACTTAATGCAAGATGATTCACACTTTCTATGTTTCTATTATCCAAACTCTTGTATGAATATGATACATTATTTTACGCATTAAAGTATATCCTAGTTATCCTCATCCTTAGCATGTTTTAATGATTCAAGAACCTTTAATAATAATGGTTTGATGAGTGTGGAACACTCCTTATAGAGAAAATTTTGCTAAGATGGTTACCAGGGTAGAGAGATATTGAGACATGGTTAGACCAAAGAATATGTAATGTTGTAGAAGAAGAATCGAAATGGACTAGTCTTACCATACAATAAATCATTTGAGAGCATATTTATGGAGATTTTTTTGAAATTTTGTTGTATGATTTGCTTGAAATACTAATTAATTGGTTAGCATAGTTAGAATATTATTTTTTTAGCCCAAGAATAGAAGAAACAATAATCTAGATTGAAGAAAAGATAGACTGGTTACAGAAATTGGAAACTGACTGGATAAAAGCAATAGATTATTAGGTTTCTACTATAGTAGACAAATATATAATTGATTTTAAATTATAAGGATACATATCTTTTGAAGCTGTGAAGGACTTGTTCATCAGAGGAATTCAAAGGAAATTTCTATAGTGACTACATATCCTTATGAAGATGTTAGTTATGGACAAGGCTATGGTGCCCAGTCCAGCTAATATGGAGTAGTCATTTAAGTCATATAGAGGTGTGTGTGACATGAGACTAAATGATAATTATATGATTAGACAAGGCTTAAAATTGAATCCAGAATAGAGACATGAGGAAAGAAGAGTCAGAATAAAAGCTTGGATTTAGAATGTGAGTTGCGATAACGGAATAGATGGAGTAAATAGAACAATACCCAAGTAGATACAAGTAGATTTAAGAGTATCAGTAAAATAGATGATGAATGAGTAAGAATACATGAAGAGTGATATGAAAGAGATGAAAAATGAAGGATGACAAAAGATGAGAAGAAAGAAGATGACAAATTCCAACATAAAGAAAAGAGTGATGAAGAACAAGAAGAAGAAGAGGTGTTTAAAGAAGAAGGTGATAATAGTGTAGAAGTAGATAATTTAGATGACAGATGTAGTGTGTAACTATAAGAATGGGTGTTATCAAAATAAGGGCATGAATAATTAGTCAAAGAATTAGAATAAAGTCATAGAGTTATCATAGGTTCAAGCATAGAAGAAGATGTCCCAAGAAAGAATTATTCACTAGAAGAGCACAAGTCCCTACAACCCAATTTATTATATTATTGTAGAGGTTTTCAACCAAGTGGATAAGAAGACAGTAGTTGGGAAGGTCCATTTTTATAACAAGTGCATCGTTGGGGTAATAAAATTAAAACATCATCAATTCAAAAGGCTTTGAAGGCTATAAGATTTATTGAAACCAAGTAGATAAAAGAAGGAAACATATAAAAATAGAATGTGCAAGTCCACTTTCCTGGTGCTCAAATAAATCTTCATGGTATGTAAGCAAGATTGCATAAAACACAAGTTCCTCTTGTAACAACTACACAAAAGATCCCCTCGACACTAATTTAAACAAAGCATGTGCCAGTAACCTACAAAAATTGTTTGATAGATAACATATAGAAAGCATAAAAATAAGGGAATTATTAAGCAAAATACTTCTTGAGGAATTGTTCATTGGTGGGATCTTTAAAAATATGGCCTTAATTAGTTTTACCTTCTTTAAAAATATGGCATTAATTAGTTGGACCAAGAATATATTTGACTAAATAGGGGCCCCATCATTTTTGGGTGTATTTACCTTATTTTTCATGAGTTTAATATAATTTAGTGACAAGATCACCAACATTAAATGTGTGAACTTTAAAATGTTTGTTATGTTTTTTGGCAATACAGGCCTTGTATTAATGATTATCTTGCAAAAAAAAGATGGTGTTCATCAAGAAGATCAAGAGCATAAAGACGAGATTCATGTAATTTTTCATTAGGTATGATACCATGAAGAGATATATAGAGAGAGGGAAGCTCAACTTCTAATGGAAGTACTAACTCAGAACCATGGACTAGAGAGAATGATGTTTCCCTAGTGGTAGTACGTATGCTAGTGCAATAGGCACAAAGAACAGGATAGAGATGAAGGTTTCAATATGTGTGGATTACATGAATTATCTTTTGGATAATTTTATTAATAATTTTGTTGGTGGCCTCAGCTTAGCCATTAAATTTTGTATTATAAGGTGTGGAGAATTTATGATCGATTTTAAATTTAGCACAGAGTTGTTTCACATCTTTGTTTTTGAAATTACCACCACTGTTTTAAATGAGAGTATGAGAGACACAAAAGTGGAAAATGATGTGATTAAGGATAAATTTGGAAATGGTGGTATCGGTGACATTAAAAAGGGGCATAGCCTTAACCCATTTGGTAAAATATTATGTGGTTATGATTATAAATACATGCCCATCTTGAGATTAAGTCAGTTTTCCTTTGAGATCTAATCCACACATGGAGAATGGCTAGGAAGATTTTATGGTTTGAAGATTGATTAGAGTTGAATAAATTAAATAATCATGAATCTATCAATAAGTACACTTTTTATCAAATTTAATGGCAACATTTTCAAGAGTGGGATAAAATTATCCCATATGTAAGCATTTGCAAGTTGTAGACTATTTGTTTTAGTGGCCACCATAAATACCCCCATGTGCTTGTTCAAAGAGAGGAATAACCTCATCCTATATAACACAATGTAGAAAGGTAACTTTAACATTATGATAATAAAGGATGTTATTTTTAAATACATACTTAAAATCATTTTTGAGAATGTAAGTCTTTTTATAGGAGTCAAAGTTGGGAGGATAAGTTTGGTGTTCCAAAAATTAAATGATGTCTTTGGTGAATGGTGACAGCATCAATGTGGTAGATTAGTAAATCGTGTGGTTGAATAAAAGATGGATATTTTATTATTTGGATAAGAAAATTGGGATCTATAATAGCTTGGTATGGATGAAAAAGAGATGTTGAATAAGAAATAGAATTTTGATCTCGATGGATAGGCTTGATAGTGAAAAAAATGTAATATTTAGTGAGATTAGTTATAATTTGATGATAATAAATGAGGTTATCACTTTTACATTGATAATAACTATTTAATTGGTGGTAAAAGAGATGAAAATCAACTAAAGCATGTAGGTATTTGATATCCAAATCAAGAGCAACTGTCATGCCTAAGATTAAAACTTCATACTCTACCATGTTGTTAATGATGTCAAATGTTAAGCAAAAATCTAAAGGGATTATTTTTCCAAGAGAACTTGTAATAATACAACCTGTCCCATCTCATTAAAGGAATTTAGCACCATCAAAGTTAAGGGTCCAAGTATCCTCATGTAAGTCGATATTAATTTCATGAAGTTCTTTAATAACTACTTTTGGCTTAGTAGTATCAGGGAGGATAGAGGATTCATAAAGATTTCTTACTTCAAGATCATTAGTGAAGTTATGAAATTAATCTTTACGAGATATGAATTGGTTGAGACCTTCAATATATAAAATATTGTCATCAAGAAGACTATCTTAAAGGTGATTGGTAGCAGGCACAAGAGGTGCGTCAAGTTGACCAATTATAATTTGTCCTTTGACAACTTTTTGAGTAATAATTAAAAGATAAAATTCCATAAAGAGGACCATCCACTTACCAATTATATCTCCAAGAAGAAAGGATTTGTAGAATAAGTGATGAAGGGGGTCTGAATGAATGATGACATAAGTGGTCTGATAAATCATGTAATGTCAAAGCTTTTTAGTTTCAAAATATATGGTGAGGCAATTACATTCAAATTTTGTGTAACATTTCTCATAATCAATGAGGACTCATATGATATAATAGATAGAATACTCTCTTTTAATGTCGTCTTGTTGGGAAATAATTTCCCTAACTAATATGGGTGTGGAATAAGTATATAAGATCAAAGGTCGATCATTTGAAGGAGGATGAAGTGTAGTTAGGTGAATCAATGATTATTTCATGTAATCAAATGAATTTTGACAAGAATCCATCCATTATAAATCATAACCTTTATTAAGATGAGAATTGATGTAGTGGATCTGATAAGACATTTCAGGAATGAATCATCTTATTTCCCTAAGTTTATCAAGATAAGTATGAATGTCTAGAATGGATCAATGAATGGGCATGTTGAAGATAACACTTATCCTAGTAGGGTCAACATCAATGCCACAAAGAGAGACTAAGAATCCTAATAGTTTTCTAGATGTAACACCAAAGACACATTTGTAAGGATTGAGTCTAACTCAGTATTTGAGAAGACAGTCGAAGTTGATGGCAAGATTAGAAAGATGAGTCTTGTGACTTTTATATTTAGCAATGAAGTCATCCACATAGGTTTCTAAAATTTTATAGATGAGATCATGAAAGATATTATTCATTTATTGTTGATAAGTGGTTCTGGCATTTTTGAGGCCGAAGGGTATCCTACCATAGTAATAGGTACCTCATTCCATAGTGCAAGTGGACTTATATTTATCCTAAAGAGTAATGTGAATTTGATTGTAAGATAAGAATCCATTTATAAGAGATAACATTTCATAATTAGTTGTGGAATCAACAATGGCATCTATTGAAGATAGAGGTAAATTATCATTGAGACAATCAAGATTAAGATTATGAAAATAAAAGCATATGTGAATGACCATAGTTACCTTTTTCTAAACGGGAACTATGTTAGAAACCCATTCAGAATAATCCACTAGTTTTATAAACTTAGCATCAAGAAGTTTAATAATTTCTTTATGACAAGGCCTAAACCTTGAGTAGGAATTTCCATTACTTTTGATGAATAGGTTTTGCATCGAGATAAGTGATGATGTTATGCACCACAATGCTAGGGTCAATACCAGGAATGTCCTAATAGGACCAAGCAAAAATATCATGATATTGATTAAAAAATAGACTAAAGTTATCATGTTTGGTAGGTGAGAGATGGTAATAAGTCGAGGGCATGATGGAGTACCATATTTAATGCAAGTACTTTATTTGATAAACACAACATTTTCATATTAAAAGTGGTATGGTGCATTAGGTAAAGAAGAAATTGGATTAGCTTTAGGGTCGATCCTAGCAATAAAGTTGTTGAAACAAGGGGTTTTATTTTTGAAATTCCCAAGTTTGTGATGTTGTCAACAAAATTGAGGTTTCGGGGCATGAAGTATTTCAATAATAGCTTCACCATTAGGCAAAGTGGGAAGAGGACCATAATACTCAACATCTAATTCAAGATCAATGATTTGATTACCATGGTGATCATATTTAGGGTGTATCTGATGAATGTTTATGGCCCTGACATCTAATGTAATATCAAGAGTAGGATAAGTAGATAGATCAGATGGCATTGATGTATCATTAATTTATTTGATGGGGGAAGAATTGGATGTAGTGATGGGATCTATAGGTGGTAGAGAAGATGCAATAATTTGCAGAGGTTCAGAAGGTGTGATTTTTTCTACCACCAAAGGAGTATCAAGAAGTGGAGAATTAACAAGAGGTACATGACCTTCAAGATATAAGTCATACTTATATCTTAGTCGAAAGCATGAATTTCAGCTAAAATATTTTGATAATGTTAATCTAAGTCTCTATATTGAGCTTGGGCCATTATGTAGTTATCATCATAGGTTAGAGAAATGATACATTCTTGAGATTTAGGAGGAGTTTTAGAAGGTGAATTCTTAATATTACTAAATTTACATGGAGACATGATTAAAGGGTCTTGAAATAATTTGTCCACTCCCTAGTCATTTCATGTGAAGGCATCTTATGGTAAAGAAGGTTCTTGATCATTGTATGGAGTGGGAAAATTAGTAATCTCACCAATGAGAGGAATAGTGCAATCACAAGGTAATAAAAGAGGAAGCCACTTTGAGATATAAGGAGGTAGCTTGGTAGCATTACAAGTATGTTTCAATTCATTAGGTTCATCATCATCAAAATTATCAAGAGTGACTTGTAGGCTGGGATTGATGTTGATGAACTCAAGTAAGAGAGCACTATTGATGGTACGAATGGTAGGGATACGATATTGAGATTTTGGACTACGATGTTGAATACTCCAAGTTTGGGATCAGCCTCATGCTTATAATGTTTACCTTTATGTAAGAGTTTGATGTATTGGCTATCAAAATAAGTGATATCCCTCATTTTATAAGTCCAAGGGTGACCAAGGAGTATTTTATAATATAAGGGCAAATCAAGGACCATAAGCTCAGTTCGAATGGTCTTAGGTCCAATTTTTAGGGGAGCTAGATACAACCAAGTGGATTTTGATTAATTTTATAAAATACATGATAGGTAAGGAAAGTTTGTTTGAGCTGATCCTTATTATAACCAAGTTGTTTGATGAGACACAAAGATGTCACATTAATACCAGAGCCGTCATCAACTAAGAATTTACAGATAATTTTAGTATTAATGGCTATTTTAATGAATTATGGAGGATCATCAGTATGAAAAAGGATCTCATAATTAATCATGTCTTATTAGATAAATTTAATAGATAGTTTGGAAGGACACATGGTTTCGATGGTATGTACATTGGTAGGTTGAGGTTCAATAAAATGTGGTTCTTAATCTATAGAAGATGGATCTTCAATTTCTTGTAATTATTGCATAAATAAATTGTGATGATAAGGGTAGTTACAAACTAACTCCATAAGTGTAATCTTGCAGGGCATGGAGTTAAGTTCTTTGAGAAAGTTCCAATGAGATTTAGAAGAAGAAGAAGTGTGAGTTTTAGAAGGTAAGGTAGTTTTTGAAGGAATAGAAGTTTTTGGGGGTTCAGAAGGAGGTGGTGGTTTATCATGGGATTTTGAAGATCGAATAGTGGTTGTGGTATCTTTGAGAACTTGTTCTTCTAAAGATGGTTTATTAGGTTTTGTGATAGGATCTTTGTGAGATGGTTTGTGATGATAATTAACCTTAGTTGTGTTAACATATTAATAATTATTATAATATTGGTTATAGTCAGCATTAATATCACAAACAACCTTGGTATGTTGTTGGTTATTATTTATGAAATTTTTTTTTTGGTTATTAGAAGAAGCTTTAAAAACTTGTCATTTTTTAGAAGTGATATTATACTCTTGATGATGAAGGTTGATCATGGCTTCATGATTAAAGGAATAACCAAGTATGTAGGAAACAAAAAAATTAATAAGCTCTCTACAAGATTCATGGGAATGACCAATGTCAATTTGGAACCAACAAAATTGATTAGGGTCATACCACTTAGGAGGATTATTAGGATAAGTAAAGGGTTTAAAGTGTGGTAAAAATTGTTTCATTTGATGCACAGTGAATGGTGTGTGAGAACATGAAGGAATGTTGGCTTTGTCAACTCCTATTTTGGTTTGTGGATTATTTCTAGTGATAGAATCTATATAATTTTGAAAATATCCTTTAAGGAATTTGGGATTAGGTTTAAATTGGTTTATGAGAAAGTCTTGACGTTTAGCTTGGTCAAGAGCTTCATTAAGTGTTTGTGGAGTAAAAGTTCAAACCTTATATTGAAGAGAAGAAGTTAAAGTAGTGATGAAGAGTTTGAAAAAATTATCACCACTCATGTTATGGTTGGATTTATGGGCTAGATATTTTCATCATTTGATAAAATCATGAGTTGATTCAGTGGGAGATTGATTAGCATTGATAAAATGACTAAGGCAATTTTTAGGAAGGTCTTTGTGTTGAAATTTTTTAACTAAAGGATTGACTAAATCCTCAAGATGCCAAATGGAATGTTTGGGAATTTGTTTATACCATTCAAATACATCGCTAGTGATGTTTTTAACTAGAAGTTTAGTTGTGGTGAAAGTACTAGTTTGGATCCACTCTTTGTAAAGATTGTCAAAGGTTTTAAGAAAGGATACATGATCTTTAGTCCCATCATTCTTGATAGTTGGAGATATATTACTAATATTAATAGACATGATGAAATGAGATAAAGACTCATTTTTTATGTTTTGAATCATTTTGTTATTCATAATAGGTTAAGGAATAACATTTCTTGAGGCATCTCTAAGAGGTGGAAAAATGAAGTTTGGATTGGATTGAGGATGGATAGTTGGAGGTTGATTATCCATATTGATAAAATGACATTGTAATTGCATTATTTGAGAGGTGTTATAAGTTTGCATATTTTCATTTAATGTATGACTTGTGCAAGAAGTTGAGTCATATCAATTGGTGGGTTGGTGTTTGTAGGATCACTCTTTGAATTGGTATTAGGAGGAGGGTTATTAGAATATGGATTATTAGTGGGATTATTGGATAGACTTGTGTTAATTTCTCCCACATTATGTTAAGGGTTTGAATATGAGAATTGTCTTGATAGTTATAAAAATTATTAGACCCTCCTACTTCATCTTGAGGTGTGATTTGCACCATGCTACAAGCCACAAATGAAGGAGGGGAAGAAGTGCTCCAAGAGTGAGGTTTTTATTGGGAGGAAAAGAGAGGAAGAAATGAACATATAATATAGTATCTAAATGGATTTAGGTTGTCCAAGAATATTTTGATAGGGGACTTCATTATGAATTGAGATAAATGAATAAAATGCTAATGAAAAAAACCTAAAAATAGAGTTGGACATACAGGATAGATAGTAAGAGTATAGAGTCGACTAGGTTGACCTAGTACTACAAAGTGAGGAAATTAGAGTTTGATAAGAGTGTAGAGTCAATTGGGTCAACCTAATACTATTATCTAATTAGTAAAAGAGCTATAGGGTTGACTAATATAACCTAGTACTATAGGCAAAGAGAAAAATAGTCTATAAGACTGTGTCAAATAGATAGACAATGCAATGAAAATAGATAAAGATTCTATAATATAATTGAAATTAATAAATGGAAGGAAACACACAAGAAATTATATCAATGAGGATGATCCAATTGAGGCACATAACAAAAAACCTTGCACCAACGCTAGCCAATGCAAGTTTTTACAATACAACATACAATGAACAAAGAGCAAGTAGTCAACTAAAAAGTAAATGCTAACTAAGTGGTCATCCTGAATGTTGTTAGATTATTAGATTGTTATTTTAAGTGTGATAAATAAGTTGGCTAAAATTAGGGAACTAAAAATTAATATATGGATAGTTTTAGGACATTTAAGCTGAAAGGGATCTGTGTTGGTAGTTATACTAGCTTAGTATTGGGGCCTACCCACTCACTTCACAATCCCACAATGATAAGGGTGTCAGGTGTTTTTCCAATATATACCATTAACCATTTATTTATACTTGGCTAGAAAACCAACTCAACTTCCCCCTTAGTGATGAAATCCAAGTAGGTAGGCCTTGGGTAAACAATTATTTAAATGTGTTTTGAAATTATGTGATTTGGTAGTGTGTGCAAGAAAGAAAAAAATAGTGCAACTAAATGGTTTATTGAAAAACTAATTAGAATATGTGATCTAATCTAGGTATGTAAATAAGTGAAAGTGAAAGTGTGAAGCAATTAATAGCATATAGATGTTAATTTATAATTTGAAACATAGTACAGTGTTGTTTCATGTGATAGTGTATGTAGACATTACAAAATAGAGTCGATAGTGTCACTATTGTAATACAGAAGATGGCATATTTAATAACTATGTTGACATGGTCAACTTAGTCTTTTAGATAGAAGATTTAATACATAACTAGGTCGACTAGGTTGACCTAACTTATTATATGATGGCAGTTGTAAAGACTGCAAACTGTGCAAAATAATATTATGAGGAATAATTAAAATGAAAGAGAAAGAGAGAAATGAACCTTAGTATGTTGGAAGATGTAGAGGAATGTGATAATGTTTTTTAAGTGTCTTGAATATTACAAATTCTACAAATTGTGTCAACTGGGTTGACCTAGCTATGCAATTCCCTATTTTCTAAAACCTATGAAGATGACTATATCGGCCTGGTCAACCTAGTATATTTTTTGGAAGCCTATAAGATGAATATATTGGCTTGATCAACCTGGTATGTTTTCTAGAGCTTAGTAATATTATTATGTTGATGTGTTCAACCCAATTACCTATATATGATGAAGACCTACACAAATAGAATAGAGTCATTTTTGATGTGATTATGTGTTAAACTTATGCACAAAAGTTAGAAACTATACCGGCCCTATCGATTTAATATCACAAATATAGAAAATTAATAAATAAAATGATAGAAAACATCAAGTTTACCAAAATGTATGTAATCATAAATTCATTAGATACATAAATCAAACCTAACTCAAAGAAGATAGATCTTACTTACGATTCTGATTAGGGATACATTAGATAATTGATAACATGACCAATATGTGGATCTATTAAACCTAAATAGAAAATCTCTTATCACAATAATAATACTAAGGAGGGTTCTAAATCCTCCAGTCAAGCAAAATCATGTAATAACCCTAACTAAACCCTATGTTTTCATATTCACTATATTAATAACAAGTAAATCAAAGTCTAATCTAGTACTCACTAAAGCTTATGGCACAATATGGGGGTTAATTAAAAATGGAAATAAACATGCATAAGAAAATCTCAATTAAGTTATGTATGAGTAAGACTTAAAGCATGGAGAAGAAGAGTAATATTATTCAAAATCCAATACTTATGCTACTCATATTTACTAAAGAGAGGGAAAAAGTTAGAGAATACTTACCTAACAGACAAACCTGTTGAGACTAAAGGGGCTTCACAAGAGCTTGATGTTTTTTTGTAAGGATCACTAAGAAAGGCTAAAGCATCCAAGACTTTTTCACAAGACTAGATTCTCCAAATAGAAACCCTAAGCCAAGACTCCTCAAGTAGAATGGTGGAAGAACAAATTGTAAAGAAGAACAAATGAATAATATATAGGTGGATTTATCCTTAAACCCTTCCAAAATTTTTGGCTAACAAGGTTAACCCAATCAACCTGATACTAATATTGATAAAAACTTACTAGGTCACAAGCTAAGTTAGCCTAGACTCCAAATGAGTTTCGCCAATAAGAGTACAAGGTCAACCCAGTCGACCTAGTATTGCAAACTATCAAAAGGGGTTTTAGGTTAGGAAGATGGGTATGGAAGGTGGTAAAGTATTGGAGGAGAGTGAAAAAGAGGATTAATAGCTTAGGGTAATGTTTTTAGGAGCTGGTTAGATTGGTAATAAGTGGTAATAAGGGCCAATAATCTTGAAAAGCACCAACTATCTACCCACCCTTTTCCTGGTGTACCCTTTAGGGCATGTAGTCAAAGAGATTGAGACTTGATAGGTTCCTCCAAGATAGATATAATCAATATTTGATACAAGTTGAAAATATTATGTGTATACATGTATTACTAATGAGGCTATCAAGAAGTGTGAGTTAATAGGGGCACTGAATGGAAGAGCACTTGAGTTTATATAACATATAGAAGTTGTGTAGGCAAGTCCATAATAGGCTAAGGAATGGATTATTTCAAAGTTCAAGATAAATAAATCTACAAGTTAGACTATTCAAGACTTGAAAGAGATAAGGTAGAAGTTGGGATAATCATTCTATGACTATGATCATAGGTTCTCTAATATTATGAACAAGGTGTAATTTGTCACAGAAGACAAAAATAAAGTTGCATGGTTTTTCAAAGGACTACATTCTAGAATCAGGTTTGCTATAGTGCAGACTCAATAGGCTACTAAGGTAGATGCTAGAGTTACTACCCTATGAGTGGAGAAAATTGAAGACTATAGGGAAGATCTCATCATAAGTTCTAAGATTGAAAATACATTGCAAGATTTTATGAAGAGAATGGAGCAATATCATGAGATAGATAAACCTAAGCTAAATGCATGATGCATAGAGTGTGGGAAAGAAGGACATCATATGAATAATTATCCTAAGATAAAAATAGAATTATATGAAATTTGTCGAATAGTAGGGTATGCAACAACACAGTGTCATCTCTTACAATAGTATGTCAAAAAACCAAAGAATTTATATTGTAATTTCTATAAGTCACATAATCATGATGAAATGAATTGTAGGGATTTGAAGGATCTAAAATAAGACATCACCAAATATGTATTCACCATCACTACATAGCAAGTGCCCTTGGCAAAGCTAATAATTCTAGGCCCAAAGTTCAATAAAGGTTGTGTGACCCAAGCATATCCGCAATGGATTCCTAGTTCACCTCAATATCAACCTCAACGTCTAGCTAGTTGGAGCCTTCCATCACTGAGTTAGACACCACCATCACTTTAATACCAATATGCAACACCCTAGAGTCCAACAATGATGAAACAATAATAAACTAGTTAGACCCCACTAGTTTGACAATAATAATTTGGGATTGGAGATAATACCCAACAACATCAGCATTGGAATATAATGCAGTAACAAGGAGGGTATATAGGAAGTTAGTAGTCAAATAGAGGAGGATCTTAGGGTGGATACAAAGGAGGTTACCAAGGTGGCAGAGGAAATAATTATCAATGCCCTCCTTTGCAATGTTATTTATGTGGAGAGTATAATCATGCGAAACATAATTTCCCTTTGAATCCTCAAAGATAGTCTTACTTTCCTACTACAGAGTATATGACCAGCATGAGATAGAAGACTATCCTATCTTGGAAAAGCAATGAAAGGATAAGACATTCAATAATGTTAATATGGTGAATGTGTAGCTTAAGGAGGATGCATTCCTGAATAATGTTATAAGACACCAACACACAAAGAGAGGATTGTCTCCTCTAGAAATGCCTCAAGACCAAGGAATCTAGAAATAAAAATATGACAAATACTTGGACCCAACTATAGAAAATTTGATCATGTATGAAACTATGCAGATGTTGAAAAATATTCAACATTAAGACACTACTTAAGGAGATGCTATAATAATAGATGCCCAAATGTATTATCAGATTGTGCACATTATGAATCATGATAGATTTTTTACTATGCTGACAGATTTATTGAAGATTTTAAGTATACTACATAATGAAGACATCTCTCAAAACATCAAAAACTTACTACATAATCTATTAAATTTTGTGTAGTGGAGGAAATAGAAGATATAAAAGCTTGTTTGCTATGTCAAAAAAAATAATCCATGAGATGTAGATGTATGAATCAACAATGAAGTTGTGGGACATGAAATTCCAAATGTTATCTTTGATTTTGGTGGCACAGTCAACATGATTCTTAGGTCTGCGTGGGAGGTTATTGGATAACTAGTTCTAATTTATAGTCCACTAACTCTGAACTTAGCCAACTATGGAAGAGTTGAGCCCATTGGTAGATTATAATATGTTGAGATCAAAGTTGTATAACTGACCCTATGAGGTGACTTTGAAATCATTGATATGAAGATAGCAATAACACATTACCCTGCTCTAATCAGCAAGAAATGGTCATATGATGGTCAGATGACTATCAATAATGTAAAAAATCAAATAGAGGCACATCAAGAAGATAATTTTTTCATTATTACTTTGGATAGGCTGCACACACCCTACATCATTTTGGTTAAATAAAATCTCCTTATGTCATGCAAGAAACCAGCTAGATGAAGGTAAACCCTGAAGAAAACCCAAAATCCCTATGCACAATTAAGTGTAACTTATTGTATGAGCATACTAAACCTCAAGTAAAATATTTACTTAGTCAATAGTTGAAGACATAAAAATAATGGAAGCCTAAACTAGTAGTTACTTAGTCATTGGCAACATAGTTTATCATGGAGGATTGTGCGTCCATGTCTACTAAATACTTAACCCATTCAGAAGTTGATTTTATCTATCAAATAGATGATCATATAAGGATTATATATAACTAACCAAATAAGGCACTTTGCCTTGGGAAATATCTTCATATATCAGTAGATACTTAGACATGCACCTACTCAATTGGGCTTGTGGTGATCATGAACTCTGACCTATGAGAATGATCTTCACACATGAGAGACAACTTCCTATGTACTATGTGACTAAGGATATCAATCAATTAATTCTACACCTATAAGTTCATATACCTACCATTAGTTAGTAGTTTAGTCCTTTGAATTATGATCTAAAGGGATTTGTAGTGACATGATGGGAAATTCATAGAAATGATCAGCTCGATTAGGATGATGTGTTCAAACTCGTGATTAGCAGATTATAACTACCATAGGTCATCATGAGTAATTGGCCTTTCTTCCAAGAAGATGAGTGTCCTAAAATCCATATTTACAAATGTGTTGAAGTTTGGACTAAAGAATGTGTGGCACTAAAGTACTGGGTTTAAATCTTTCATTATACACTGGCTCCTTTACCACCATAACGGTATATGCATCAAGAATGTAGGAAGGAGACTAAGCATTGGGAATAGGTGTAGAATGACATCATATATACATTTATTTTTGAATATGAGAAACCTCTAGTTCATAACATGCTGCTAAAAATCAAACATTTTCTATGCCATGGGTGTGCAAGAGATTTAAGCACCATGATAAAATCTACTGCATAGAAGAACATAGCTTATGATCTAAATATAACATTATAAAGATATAAAGCTACAAAGATAGAAGAAAAATATCTCATACAACCATGCCACTAAATACAAGATCAATAAAAGGACATTCAAGATTTATATATTGATGGTGATATCGATATGACTAATTTATTTGAACCTGAACAACTAGTAGAACCAATAAAGGACCCTATCATAGAACCTACTAAAGAAGACAAGTTGCGCAACATATAAATTCTAGAATATGAATGATAATGAATGTTCCAAGAATATGTTGCTAAATAAAATTGTAATATTTACCATCAACCCATTAAAAATCATGTAACAAACATTAGAAGTGAGGAGATTCCTAAATTGGCACATATAGGTGATTATTGGACTGAATCTAAAGTTTTTAAAGCTATGCAACTCTTACCATATTATCAAGATGTGTTTCCCACTAAATTTTTAGAGGTCAGAGGATTTAATCCATCTTTACGTGAAATGCATATCAAACTTAAGGAGTGTGCATGACCCATAAATAAATGGCCATATAAGTTGCATCCAAACATGAAGTTGAAAGTGAAGACTGAACTCGATAGAATGTAAGATGCAAGTATCATATATTTCATAGAAAAGGAAGATTGGGTTAGTCTAATGGTAGTGAAACCTAATAAAATAGGGGAGATTAGAATATGTGGTATTTTTTTGAATGTTGAATGATGCATGTGTGAATGATCCATTTCCAATTCCCTTCATAGATAAAGTTTTGGAATTGGTCACAGGGCATGACATTTACTCTTTCATGAATGGATTCAGTGGATATCATCAAAAACCCATCATAAAATAAGATAGATATAAAATGACTTTTGCCACATAATAGGAATCCTTTACATACAAGGTAATGCCTTTTGTCCTCAAGAATGCACCTAAAATTTTTTCTTGTGCAGTGGTGATTGTGTTTAAATATTTCATTCATGACTTCCTAAAAGTATATCTAAATGATTGGGAAGTATTTTATTTGTTTAAAGAACATTTGTCTAAACTACACTTCATGTTAGAATGTTATTGAGCTCTACGCATTACATTGAATTTTTAAAAAAGTTTATTTTTTTACACCTTTTGGTATCCTACTAGGTCACATAGTGTGCAGTGATGGAATTTTGGTAGACTAGGCTAAAATTATAATTATTCTGAGTATGCCTCCACTAGTCAAATCTATGGAAGTATGATCCTTTCTTTGCCATACAGGGTACTATCAAAATTTTACCAAGGGATATGCATCCATTTCATCCCCACTGGAATATTTACTATACAAAGGTGTGAAGTTTGTCTGGACTATTGAGTGCCAAGTAGCCTTCATAAACTAAAGCAAAGATTGGTCACTATGCATATCCTCATCTTTTTAGATTGGATCAAGCCCTTTAATGTGCATGTTGATGCTTTGGGTATCATAATCAGTGTTGTGCTTGTGCAATCAGGAGAGGGTGGATTGGACCACTCCATAGATTTTACAAGATGAAAGTTGTCTAATGCAGAAAATAATTACATGATAATTAAAAGAGAGGCATTGGATATTATATTTACACTACAAAAAAAATTCCATTATCTTCTTGTAACACCATTTGTAGATTTCATGGATCATCAATATATGCACTACCTTATCAATAAGGCAATGATGGGAGGACATATTTCTTGATGGTTAATGTTATTTCAAGAATTTCAATTTCATATTAATGTGAAGCTAGGAAGAGAAAATGTGGGATTAGACCATCTCAATCGCATCATAAATGGAGAATAACTAGAAGAATTATAGGAAGATTCTCTAGATGCCCATCTATTTCAAGTTTCTTCAATCCACAAAATTTTTGAAGCAATTGGCAACTTCCTCAAATAAGGAGTATTCCCTATACACTACTAAGAAAGATACAAGAATTAATTTATCACCAGAGATTCTCCATATACCATCATAAATGGGTTGTTATATCATTTGGGGAAGGATGAATTACTACGCAAGGTAGTTCTGAAACATGAATGACCATAACTCTTCCAAGAGGCACACCAAGGAATAGTAGGAGGACATTTTATCAAAGAAACTACTAATAGGAAGTTGTTATAGAATGGATTATGTGTCTGAATATTTTTTAGGATGCACAGAGAGTAGCATAGCACTATGATGTATGTCAATGCATGGGTAAACCATTACAAAGAAATAAAATGCCCTTTCATCCTCTGTTAGACAAACAATCTTTTAAACAATGGGGCATTGATTTTTTCAGACCTATTAATCCACCAAGTAAATGTAGTAAAGAAAGGTATATTATCACTATGACAGATTACTTTAAAAAATGGGTTAAAGATGTTGCAACACTTAGTTGTGGTATGAAGGACACAATAAATTTTTTGTACGAGAATATTATTACAAGATATATATTCTCCATAAAGCTCATTAGTGATTGAGGGATACACTTCCTGAACAACAACATTAAAGTATTACTAAATAATTCATTATTTTTATCATAAAAGCATTACATACCATCTGCAAGCTAATGGCCAAGCTGAGGCTTCTAACAAAGTGTTGGGAAAAATGTTGAAAATTATCTACGATGTCAAGAGAGATGATTGGGAAGATCACATTACTATGATTCTATGGGCATATTACACATACTATAAGAGAGCCACAAGATTTACTCCATTATAATTAGTTTATGGGATTGAAGCAACTACGCCAATGGAATATTTAGTACCTAGTCTATGCATTGTAATGTCCATGAGACTAGCAGATTGTGAGTCTCTCACCAAAAAACTTCTCAAACTAAATAGGATGGATGAGTATCGATGTAAAACATCTTAGATGTATGAAGTTAATAAGTAGATCCAAAAGTCATGGCATGATATGAATATATGCCATAAGGAATTTCATAAAGATCAACCAATTTTGTTATATGATAGTCATTTCAGAACATTTCTAGGTAAATTATAGTTAGATGGAAAGGGCCTTATGTTATACATGAAATATCACATCAATGAACCATTATTTTGAGACATGTGTAGGGAACTATTTTGCTATGGTAGGTGAATGGCTATAGGCCTAAGCCCTACCTCCAATAGTTTTAATTGATCTATTTCTACAAACTAGGTGTTGAGTAGCACTGAGTAGATTATGAGTTCTCATTTCTACATGTTTTCTTATGTGTTTCTTTTTCTCTCTGTGTGTTTCTGTAGATGATCTCTTCACTAACATTTGGGAACCAAGATACCAAGTATAGCATGTGACAACCATGCATAGGAGAATTCATGTGTTCCATTGTGGATATCAGTAGGAGAAAAAGAAAGAAATTAAGTATAGGAAATGTATAGATAAGTCACATCAACTAAGACATTCATCATATAATAGTCATCCCCAAGTAGTTAATGCCAGATCCAAGGTTTGATTGACTTAATCTTCAATAAATTAGTAACTAGTCAACATCATCCACTCATACTCTTGTATGGAAAACAAAGAACATAACAACATATCTCTACACATGTGCCAATGACTAACTATTTTAATTGCTAGATCAGATAAGATTTTCCACATCAACAATTGCATTCATGTTAAATGGATAGCTCAACACATAATTTATGTAGAAACCAATAGGTACAAAATATATAAAGGCATTAGCTTATGAACCAAGTATGCATTTCATCCTTGTAAATATTTTCATGAGTTGTAACTTCAAAGAGTTAAACTAATTTTACTATGTAGAGATCCAATAGAGTTTCAATTTCATCACTCAGCAATCATAGATACTTCACAACTCATTAGGGGTTTGACATACACTCAAAAAGAAACAATGGGCATCGATCTAGCCCTTTAACAAAAAAAATTAAATGATCCATATCCCTTCAATTTTATTTGAGTAGTAGAGAAAAAACTATTTTGCCTAGACCCTGTTGATGTTATGTAACTATTGGCTCTCACAATTCCCCACCACTTCCACAACATAGATGTTGAGTGCCTGCTTTGAATGCCTAGTTTTGACAACTTGGGGGAGATTTTAAAAGTCTTACTCGACCATTACAATGATGGAAACATCAACATTGGGCCCAACACTATGATTATCATTAACATAGAAGCAATGGCCTGAGATTTGGACATGTCTGTCTGAGGAGATTCTCTTACCCCATACAAGATGAGAATGCCACCCATTCTTCAAGAGGTCTGAGATTTATATGTTTGTGGATCCATAGGGATCCAAATTGAATAAATAAATGATGAACCAATGCACATCTTGGTAGAATGCATCACACAAAGGTTTTGGCAGATGACCAAGTCTACCAAGCAAATTCCAAAAGGGGTCATGGACATTGCCCACCACATGATCCACCAAAATGAACAGTTTAATTGGACTAAATACTTCATTCAAGAGATGCTAGTGAATATTTACAAGTGATGCACATATCCCAATTAGACATTCTAGTACCAATTCCTCACTTTTTTGTTGTGATTCACATAGTAAAAATCCCCTAATGGAGAAGTGCACCCTGACATCGATTACTAGATATAAAAATAATTCCATAACCTGATATGGACACATAAGTGCAAATCCCTAGCCTATAAGGGCAAATTTAAGACATGGTGAGGAGTTCTTAGAGTTGATCACCACACATCCTCAGTACCATTGGATGTAATGCAATACTTGGGCTAATACATTGTTGTCACCTTGTTGTTAAAAGTGTATTCATCCATATCCATGAGTTATCGAGGTCACCCTTTAGACCTCTACCATGGTCATGACACAAGATAAAGTTTCCAAATAGAAATCCTTCACAGCTAGGTGTACGACATCACTCCAAGCTATACCACCTAGCATAGCCATCCCTACAACACAATAACAAGAGGAAGTCACTACTTCATATCCATAGAAAGGAAAGTGTAAGCTCTCCACCGAGCATCAATCTGTGTCTCCTCCATTGAAGTGCAAGACAAGGAGTACTATAACCTGGTTAAATGATCCTAAGGTGCCCCAAATCATAAGCTCATGTGACCTACCATAAATGGGAATAGATGAACAAGAAGTATTCTAAGTAATGTTTGATGATATGGTCAGGGACTTCTATGATAGAGAGGAAGAGAATAAATTATTATTCTATAAGGCTATGCGCATGGTCCAAGTGTGCAAGAAGGTTCCTTCAGATTTATGGGTAGACCTACCACCATACCCTACATCCATCATCATCAACATTATGTGGGAAGAAACCGAGAAGCTATAGTGAAGGGTTGACTTCTTCCAGTAGCAACATTCTACCACCTTCACTGCTGAATATGTCTTTGCACCACTTCTAGAAAGCCTAAAAAACTCCACAAGGATCAGGCTCAACAAGTAATTCAACAAGTCAAAGAAGTTGAGGCTTCATAAAAGGCCCAAGACATTGAGGTTGATCATTATAAGGATCTCAAGGTGGTTAATAAGGCACAATAATCTGCTAATGTAGTTAAGTAAGCATATGAGGCACAATATCAAAAGAGCAAATAAGATGATCTCATTGTAAAGGCTAAGGCCGAAGAGGAAAAGTAAACACAAGATGCAATAGTGCAAGCCAAGAAGGCCATGGAAGATGCCACTCACACACAACATCAAGTCAAGGAATATGCAAATAATAATAAATAATATGAAGATGAAATCATACATAAATAGTAGGCCCAAGCATATGCAAAATAAGAAAGTGTAGCCAAGGCATAGGCACAGACATAAGTACAAGCACAAGTGCATGCATAGGTTACAAATGAACATGCCAAGGTTATTGCTATGGAGGAATAGAAGAAAGAAGAAGCATGTTTGTAGAAACTATAGGAGGAAGAATAGGTGAAATAGAAAGCTACATAAGATGAGCTTATTAGAAAACTAGAGGAGGATGATAAAATAAAACAAGTTGAAGACATTGTGCAGAAACTCAACCTCACTATAGAGGCCATGATATAGTAATAGTAGATACTTGAGTAATAATAAGATAAATAAAAGTATCTATAATAAGAATAAGAACTAGCTACCACTCCAATGGGTCCACAACTACCAAAATTGCCTTTATGAGGATTCTAGCTATGGGACATCATGATTATGGGTGCTCGATGCACCACCTTTTCTCTTCCACTTGTGACCATACCATGACCTAACCCTTTAACAACTTCAAGAACATTAGTATCATTCCCTCTCTAGTAGGAATCATCATTGGATATTTCTATACTACCATTGAAGAAACAACTAGAGGGCATGAAAGCATTCTACGAGTCCATTGTATAGAAGGTCACCTCTCTAGAATAAGAAATGGATCAATATAAAGTTTAAAATGTTGATTTGAAGGCTCACGTCCATGAAGCTACCAAACTTATCCAAAATGCCTATTCTAATTTGGTCACTTGAGAATTAATGACCAAATCCTGTTCGACCATCGCAGACTCAAGACTTGGTCTCTGAGTTAACCAAGGACTAGTGTGCAGCACATAAACTCTGTGTAGTTGGCACATTGGGATAGGATGTTAAAATTGAGGATGTAACTCTCATCACTTTCCTATAAGAGTATTAAGTCATGTTGGACACTGATACACTTCAAGCATAATAGGTCACACATAGTTTGATGGACTAGAAACATCAATTAGATAATTCCCTATCCAATTCTAGTGTAGACTTTTCATTGGCTACCACCACCAAAGCAACCATGGTCAACCACACTACCACTAGGGAGGATAAATATTGAGAACTCTAGGAGTCACTTAATTATAGGGAAAATATGTGTGACAACCTCCTCAACTGGTAGAATCAAATATTTCACAATTCCTTTATCGACCTCCAAGCTCAATGTCACATAGACAAGATGAAGTATCTGAGTGGTGAGATTCAAATAAGGGTCACCAACACCAAGGCAGCCATGAGTATAACTAACAACATATAACTCAAAAAAATCATTGGTTACCATACTTAGTTGTGTACCCTTCTGTAGATGATCCAAAAAATCATGTTGGATTGGCATGCCTACAAGACCAGTTTGACTCCCTTTTCTAGTGAAGTTTCCCATATTATCAACACATATATGTACAATCCACCTTTGAATCTCCAACATATCATCACTCAGTGTAAGGCTATGTAATCCAAGTCCAAGGACTCATCTAGTTAGTCATTTTCTATGACTATGCCACCTCCATCAAGTTAAGTATTATGTAGAGTATAAATTTTGAATAATTTAGTATAAACATTTTATATTGGGGATTATTTAGTAAGACAAGCAGGGCCAAGTTGGTTAAAAACACATAAAGGGTGGCCACCTGGTTATGCTAGCCTACTAAAAACCCATAAAGGGTGTTAGGTTGGTACGCTAATTAGTTGAAAACCCAAAAGGGTGGGTAAGTAGTGCACAAGAGGTGAAAACCAAAAATGGTGCCTTGAGTGATTACTATGATTCTTACTAGTTTAACCATTTTTTCAACCTCTGCTCACTTGTGTAATTTTGGAAGATCCTATGATGTTATCTTGAGATGAGATAAAATTTTAAGTCTGAAAAAGTGTTGGGAGAATAGTTCAGATTGTATAATTGTGCAAGATATTTATCTAATATTTGTGCATTATGTACTCATTTTATCATGTATAAGTCTACTTTATCCTATATCCATGACTTGTAATAGGTAAGAATATGAACAAACTCCAACTTTAGTGTCATGTATGAGAATAATATGAACAGTCATAGATTGTAAACATCTATATATACTTTTGATTGTAAGAAGAATAGAGTTCTACTTTAGAAGAGATCTATAAAGACTTATCTGGTTATGGTTACCTATGTGATTTCTTACTTTATTCATTGCGTACATTATCATGTATAATGTTTGATTATTTTTTATCTAATTTAATCTGAAGATTCTATTTATGTTAATTAAATCATTGGTTGTTCTCTCCTTCTACTTAATGCATGATAATTTACACATACTATGTTTCTATTATCCAACCTCTTGTATGAATATGATACACTATTCTCACTAGCTATCCTCATCCTTATCATGTTTTGATTCTTCAAGAACCTCTACTAACATCAACACAACCATTTCAAATTCTAACTTTTTACATTCATCTTCCTTTGTCTTTAGTTGGAATCTCACCTCCACCTCTATCGTTTTTACTTATTCTAATTGAGTCTTTAAGCCGTTTATTACCTTTTATGATTCTTTAAAATTTTGTGACATTCTTGTTTTCTAAGCACAATCTTCTTCTTCATATTTTTGAGCTTGTAATCTTTGTTTTATATTATTTTTCTTAAGCACTTTCATCTCTCCTAAAGCATATATGAGTTCTTCTTCAAGATATACCTCTCCTTCATCTTCAACATCTTCTTCCTCTTCCAAAGTGTCTTCATTTGTAGAGGCATCATTTTTTTATTTCTATAGATATGAATAGAGTTTATTCTCTTATCACTGTCTGATATGATTTCATAGCTCACCTCAGTTGAGCTACTATATTTTTTGGAATAGAGGATTTTCTTGTGCTTACCAAACTTTTTATTATATTCATTTTGTTTAAATCTTTTCTTGTATTGAGGTTTACTTTCCTTCTAATTCCTTTCCTCATTATGATTTTCTCCATCATTTATATCATCCATATGTGGACATTTATTAAAAAAATGTCTTATTTTACCATAATTGAAACACTTGAAAGGTAACTTACCTTTGTATTTTTCAGATCCCTTTTAAGATTTCTTATATAAAGGGCCTCCTTTTCATCTTGTTCATCACTGGTTTCATTTCTTAATTTAAATTCTTTATTTTTTAGTTTATTTGAAGCTTTAAAAGTTGCTTCCTTCTAGATGGTTTTTCTTTTTCATTTCTCATTTCATACGTCTTAAGAATCCCATACAAATCATCCATTGTTAATGAGTCTATGCCCTTTATTTATTCAATATCCAAAACTTTTACATCAAATCTCAAGGGAAGTGACCTTATCTCTTTTTGAATGATCATGAATTATTCAACCTTTTCACCGAGTCCTCTTATGGTGTTAACAATCTCATCCACATGAAGAAGATATGCTACAACATTTTATTCATCTTTCATTTTCAAGATCTCAAATTGTCTCCTATGAGTTTGGAGTTTTGCCTTATTCACTTTCTTCTCACCCTCATAGATTATCTTAAGTTTGTCCCACATTTATTTTATTGAATTACATTGCATAATCCTGACAAACTCTGATTTTTATAAGCCACCCAAAATAGTGTTCATGCCTTTAGAATTATTCTCACTAGCCTTATTTCTAGTTGTATCTATTGGTGGAGTTTTTGGTGTTATATATCCAATTGCAACTACTTGATATATATCAAATCCAAGGGCCATTATAAGTGTTTGCATCCTTATCATCCAGAATGCATAGTTTGTTATGTCGAACAATGGAGCCTTGCTTGTAGAGAAACCTTCTTGAACATGATGACTAGCCATGTGTGTTCTTGAGATCTACCTTTCAACAGTTAGATTGATCCTAAAGGAACCACAATGATACCAATTGTTAATCACATGATACACTGAGAGGGGGTGATTCAGTGCATAATAAAACTTTAACATTCATAAATTAATGTTCACAAAGAAAGCATTCACACAAGATATAATAATTAACCAACACAATATTTACATGGGAAATCATCTCTCGATAAAAACCACAAAGCAAAGTTTCTTGGATCTACCATCCAAATACAACTATAAAATAATAATCCTTTTACAAAATTTCATAGGCACCAACCTACTTGGAGACACCAATCCCCACTGTTAAGCACCAACTTAGTAAGAGACACCAATCTCTTTGTTTTGATCCACCGACATCCATTGAAACAATCTTCCACCTTACTATTGTTGCTTCATCAATGAATGATGGCAAATTTAATATCCTCTTCTTGTCCATAAAAATCCACTTATGATTGAATAATGGAAAGAACTATTTATCATATATTTTTCAATCTTCTATCTGCCTTATATAGCCTCCAAAGGCTCTTCACAAAGAAGGCATCCCATCCAAGAGGCACCTCTTCACCAAAAGATGTGTCTGTTGGCATTTCTATCGACATTTCCATCAACAATTATTTTGACATTTCAACATTTCCATTGATAATTTCGTTGCATTTCCATCAACATTTCAATAATTCTGTTGACATTTTCATTGACAATTCCATTGATATTTCCATTAATAATTTTGTTACAACTTTGGTATCAATGAAAATATTCCAATAGAATTTAAGAAGAATTTACTAATAATACATAGTTTTTTTACTTTATGTATATTCTAAATTTCCTTTTTCTATTGCTATCATTTTCAAATAATTTCATTGCTATTTTGGATGAGTATATTTTATTTCAAGCATCTATATTTTTTATTGCATGTTTTATTCTGTTAATGAGGATTGCTATCAATTTCAAATAATTTCATTGCTATTTTGGATGAGTATATTTTATTTCAAGCATCTATATTTTTTATTGCATGTTTTATTCTATTAATGAGGAACATTATTCACACTCATATAATAAAATGAATCAAATCACATGCTAAAACACCTATAATATTAATGTAACATTTTTAAAAATCAAGTATGGAATATGAACAAGAGAGATTATACATTCAAGACACTACAAGGCTTACTTTACATCCCGTTATGGACTTATTTTAACCATAGAAAGTGAAAAAACCCATGAATATGATTCTACCAAGAATAATAGATTTGAGCTTGTTGATGTGACATAATTCATTAAATTCCTTATTAACCATCTAGCAAAAATTGGCTCTTTTCTATTTGTATCTAGACAAGAACAAAATAAACATGATTATGTTAATACATCTGAAGAACCAAATGATTAAATTGAGTAACCTCTTATAAATCCTACCACATGTGTTTCTAATCCTATTGTTGGTATTGTTATTACATATACACATTTAGGATTGGGGGAAACACAAGGTTTATAATATATATTTATGTCTATACCTAACCAAGTAACTCATATATAACCTTTGATGTGTAGTACATCACATACCTTGAATACTTCACAATCCCTCAAACAAACTATTACATTTTTACATGCTAAAGTGATACATAGTAAGGTATACAAAAATTTAGCCAATCATTAGATTCCCAAGATTTGCTTCATAATCCATTAGCACCTGATATTGCATCATATCCTTTACCTATATAATTTTTAGCTCTTAAACTACCATTATATGAGGATAAAGGAGATCCAAAATAACATGTCAGATATTTTCATGTAGCATGTTTGGATTAGTGTTTAATGATAAATTTCTAACCAAGTTATTTCCAAGAAGATTAAAATATTATGTCTTGCATTTGTTATATGATTCACTTGTTCAATTAGTCAAAGCATTCAATCTATTATCATTTTTTATATAATTTTTATACTAACATCGATGAACCAATTTATTATATGCAAATTGTTAAGCTTAAGTAAGGAAATAATATGCCTATTAGTTATTATGTACTTTGTCACAAGACCATGCTTGAAAAAATGACTAACACTTTGGTAGATAATGAATTACAATATATTTTAACACAAATTTTGGTTGCACCTTTTTATGAGTCAATCATTTTCAATAAACTCAAATAATTTGAATCAATTTGTCACACAATAAGAGAAAGAGAAGTCAAGATTTTTACTTTGAACAAACTCAAATATGCGCATGCATCTACTTCAACTTCTACAATAAAGTTTCAAACTAAACCATATTACAAAGCTAAACCAACAATTACTAACGTTAATACAAAGATCACAGTTAATGTTATTTATCAACCTTCTAATAAGATTGTTTTATCTAATCAATCATGAAAATAATTCTCTATATTATAAAAAAATATTCTCATAAATTATTACAAATGATACTTTAATGTAATGTAATTAGTCTACCTCCACCATTTGAAATTGACGAGTAAACCTCAAGATAAATATTTTAATAACAATGCATAATGTAATTACCATATATGCAATTTTTCATTCTACTAATAGATGTTTCAAGCTCAAAAACCTTATTCAGTATCTTATTAACAATAATATTATTAAGTTAGGCACTCCTACAAAGGAAATAAAGCCTCAATCGAGAATGAAAATTCTAAATTGAATATTTTTCCATTAACCATTTCCTAATAATGATACCAATAAGGAAAATTTAGCTGTGCATCATACTTACAATGTTAATCCAACTATTCATCAATGCATCATACATACAATGCTTATCTACCTCATGAGTCATATGATCATCCATTGTATGGAATTATTGGTGTAATTGTTAAAATATCACATCTAGGTTTTATGATTACTTTTGATGATAGTGAGTTATTGGATAACGATTTTGATTTTCATGCTTTATATATACGAGCTTATATCAATCAACAACCCATTCATATTGTGCTAGTTGATAATGGATCAAGTGGGAATGCATGCACAATTACAGTATTTCATTCATTTTATTACACATAATATGATATACAAGAAATGACTAAAAGTATCAAGATGTTTAATGGGAAATAACAATCTATGTTGGGACACATTATGTTGCCTCTTTAAGTGGGCCTTGCTATTTTATCTAGTTATTTTATAGTTATATCATAAAACCATAAAATTAAGTATTTTATATGATATTGGGATGCCTTTGGTTACAAAATCTCTATGTTATACTACACAATTTTAGTTTCATATGCATATACTACACATGAGTAGGCAATGATAGAATCATAGCCTACTTGAGTTCTTGAGCCACCTACATGAGAGGATTGGACACACCATCAATCCAATCTAAGCTATTCATAGGTAATAATCCACCAAGTAGTGGTGGGCAATGATGGAGTCAAAATCGTATTGAGTTATTGAGCCACCCACACATGGGGATCGAGTAGCCCATCAACTCAATCCAAGTTACTCAATAATTGATCACTTTTTATTGAAAACAATGTCAACAAGATCATTCTAAGCCCAAGATTTGAAGCATTAACAGTAAAATCATCATAAAAAGAGTTGTAAAGATTCTACATAAAGATAAAGGAAATATAATATAGTATACATAAAATAACTTCTATATTTTATAAATGAGAAGCCTTGCATATATAGGTAAGGATAAACAAGAAGTAAATTAAACTAACCAATGTGGAATAAATCCACATAAGGATAAACTAGGAAATAGACAAAAAAAACTATCTATAAAACCTAGAAAACATGAGAACTAACTCTAATGCCCCCCTCAAATGAAATTAGGGGATAAAAATAGCCAAAAAATAAAGTGGTATATCCACAATATGAGTCTTGATAACAAGGCTTGATTAGGTACTCATGTACAACATATATCCATGAAATGGAGACATGAAGAAAACTCATAAGAAAAAAACTACCCCCCAAAATGATGTAAAAGAGAGAAAACAAGGAAAGGAAGAACTTCATATGGAATCCCCCCTAAGAACAACTTCCTTCATCCCACATGAAGATCAATACTATATATCTTAGGTGGATGGAAAGGATGTAAGGAACCATCTACATAGGTGGTGATATAGTCTCAAAAATAAAATGTTCTTCCCATTAATGTGCCTTCCTCCTAAGTGTTATAAATAATATGTCCCAAAGACACATCACATGTATAACTATCAATTCCAATAAGAGATGCAATGCCCTAAAAGAGCCTGCTAAGACCTCCATGAGTGTAGCCCATAGAGTGAAGTATGGAATATCCAAATCTAAGAGTATGTTTCTCAAAGGAACCAAGTACGTAAGTAGGTGGATACAAAGTATGACAAGAAACAAATGTAGTATCAGGAGTATCAACAAGCTCTAAATTAGAATGTGAAATAATAATAAGTTCCTCATGAAAATCACCATCAAAAAACATATTCTCACAAAAAAGGGGAGTAAGTGATGAAGGAAAAATAATTGTGTCACAATAAAAGTCATCCTCAGGAAGTTATGATGGTGTATCATCCACGATCTCCAAAATTTATGATAAAGGTGCCACATCCTCAAGAATCATGTCCTCTTGATCTATGCAATGAATAGGAGTACAAAATATATGATGATTAATAGTTACCTAAAGTAAACCATCATCAAAAGACAAGTCATCACTAAAAATTGAAGAAGGTTGAATAGTGAGAGGTTTAGGAGGTAAGAATGTCTCATCTAGATCACCATCAAGAAGTATGCTCTCACAAGATGAAGAGGAATCCTAATTCATGTCACTAGTAAAGAGTGAATCCTTACTAGGAGGAGAAGAAAGTTTCAATAATGCCTCACCCATGTCACTATCAAGGCTCAAATCTTGAACAACATCAGTGTCATCATCAAAATATAAATCCTCACTTATAATAGGAGAAGGAATTGGAACAGAAATAGGTGGAGTAAAAGAGAGTGTAAAACACCCAGAAGACTCGGTATCCTTCTCAAACAAAGTTAAAATAGCATCTCAAGCTTCCTTTGGTGATGTGGCACATGTGACAATGTTTCAAACTATATAAAACAGGGAATCAAATCAAGCAAAGATCCTCATATTGCATGTATGCAATCTAAAAAAGAACTTTCTCATCTATAAAGTGGGGAATGTCACCAATCATAACTCTCCACGTACCTTCCCACTATAAGTGTATTTGTATTTTGATCTTCTAAATAATGTAGTTGGAGGTTCTAAGGGTTTCAAATAATCAAGAATCCATTGTCAAAAAATAAAGATAAATTCAATAATAATAACCCTCTCAAAAATACAAATCCCCCCATGACAATTTAATGTCTCCTGATGAAATTAATGAACACCCCAAAAAAGTGTAAGGCACCACCCAAAGTTTGCACTTTATAATTTAGTTTATTTTTACAATATAAATTAATCCAATGGATTGATAATCAAAAATCATAAACTTTTGAAAAAAATAGTATTCAATTTTGAGTCATGGTTCAAAAGTTATAGTCTTTACAAGTTTTCTCGTCATTAAAATGGGTAAAATAAGTAAACATAGCACAAAATTAAATTCACTAAGGACAAAAAATTCAACCACTTCATGAATCTATAAAAAAAACTTCAAAAAAATGTTTTCATCAATTTATTTGGTATAAACCAAGCATAGGTTGTCAAAATGGGTGAAAGCCAACTTAAGGAAGATTCTTTGCAAGATTCAGAAAAACTAGTTGAATGTGTCTTATTGTGACATCTCAAAATATTGTATATATTGATGAAAATAGGTCCTATATATTATATTTATAAATTATATCTAAAATAATGTCTTTTACAATAATCAGATCTAAAATTTAAGATCGTACAACCTTAAACTAGAAGAAAACCGACCAGTTATTTCGATGATGAAGATAGATTCATATAGTAATGTTCAAGTTACCAAAAGAGTTTTACAACCTACTCCAAAATGATTCTAACTTATATGGTAGGACATTTGGAATTTTTATCTAACCAAAATAGGTTTTATATCTAAAAAATTATATCCATACCACCTATGGTGAGATAAAATTGACCTAATGGTAATTATCTACCAACAGACCAACGATCAAGTTTTTTAACAAAAAGGTTGTATAACTTGATATCTAAAGATTCTAATAAATTTTAGAGATAATAAAACTCATATTTATATTTCCATATGCTTTCAAATATATATTTTGATGCATGTATGGCCTAAAACCATTAAAAAAATCTAAAAATTCACTTAAAAGCTTCCAAAACAAACTTAAACATGGGTCTAGCAAAATAAGTACCTAATGATAAAGCCTAAGATCTGCATGGCTGATAAATGGACAAAAATAAAAATATCTAATTTCCATATAATTTACCTCCAATCTTCTAATAATTTTTTTTTATAAATGGACAAACCCTTGCAGCAACAAACTCATAAATGGATGGCTACAACACCTCCAACTCTGATACCATGAAAATAACATCAACAAAATCATTCCAAACCCAAGATCTAAATCATTAGCAATAAAATCATCACATTAATATTTATAAGAGTTACAAAGATGATATGGAAATAAAAAATCAATATCATATAATATCCATAAAATAACTTCTATATGATACAAATGAGAATCCTTGCATATATATGCAAGGACAAAAAAGAAATAAGTTAAACTAACCAATGTGGAATAAATTCATAAAATGGAAAAATAGGAAATAGACAAAAACTATCTATAGAACCTAGAAAACATGAGAACCAAATTTAACATCTACATGCAGATATATAGGATGTCACCATGTTTATGCATTGGTTCATATATCCAGTGAGGTGTATTCATTCATTTCCTCTATATTATATCTTTACTTAGTTTTGTTTTTTTATTTTGATATCTCTTAAGTAAGAACTGATATATGCATGTTTTATTTATAGGACATGCAATGGATCATGCTTCACACACTCAAACCCATATTCATAGGCTTCACCTCTTAGGTACGTTCAAGTACGCTTCTTTTTCTTTTATCCAAGTCATTTCACTTTGTTTCATTTCTAGAATAAAGGGGGACAAATGTAATCATCTAAAAATGGCATTTTAATGCTAGGAGTGTTACTTAAGACCAGTTATCGATAGATTAGATCTCGACCTATCTTAGATCCTATTTAAACACTTATCCAACCTTCATGTGGGCCACACACATCTAAAAATCCCTAAAGTGGTTTCAAACCCTCACTTTAGCATCATGGCCCTTAATGCCTTAGGTTCTACCACCTCGATACAAGTACCATAACTTGGATAGTAGTGTTAATGGTGCTTGTGTCCCAGTTTGGCTACTATTATCCTTTTCTCACCTTTTGCCACCAATAAAATATATTTTCAAATTAACAACCACCTAGGGTCAACCTATACCTCTTTTAAAACCCGCACAAGAACTAGAATAGTATATATACATGACTTTTAACCCATTATTCATTAGATAAAAATCAGATGCAATAACAAAAATTAACTTAGAACAAGTTTGCACAATTAAGGTTATTAATTCCTATTTTGCCCTAATTCCACATACAGTCATCCCAAGCTCAGAATACATAGATTTCTTGTCTCAAGTAACTCAAAGAGTTCAAATTGGAATTCATATTAGCTTCACTTACACTTGTCCCAACACTTAGGTGGGGATAAATACATTAATCTTTATCCCTCCTCAGAGTATTGGTGTGTAGGTAACTCTCATCATAACAGGGTTTTGAGGATGTCCAACCTATCCCACTAATATCAAACTTTGTTACTTATGCTAATCAAATGCCCTAACAACATGGAGGTCTAGGTTTTACATGTAAAACCAATTAAAACTAGTCATTGATAGGGAACCAGAACTTGTGCACATAGGAATAGGATTGGTAGACTTTGACACAAGTACGCCCAGAATCTAAGAGTAGTTCTACATGTAGGATACTAGTGCCAAAAGGAGGACACGAGCACCATTGACCCTATTGCCTAGTTAGAGAACTACAATCCAATAAGGGTTTTGACACTTGGATTGTATCTGCAACACTTAAAGCAATTTTTGACTCAGTTTATAGTCTCCAAATCTTCCATCTCAATCAGTTTCCAGATAATTACTTATTTACACCATTTATTACTAGTTTTATAAATGCCAAACTAGGTCAACTATATTACAAATCAATGGTTATATTTATTGCATATTTTATACTTTGATTTATTATACTCCACCCCTTTAACAAACTAGGGCTTACACTCCATAACCCTAAAAATTTAAATCACATAGCTTATTGATTAGTGCATCATAATATTTTATTTGATTACAAACTTGATCAAGTTAATCATTTTTTCTAAGTCCTTGGATCTTAATAACTTTTTATCATCTTCCCTCTTCCTTTCTCAATTTATAGATCTAAACAATCCAAAATAGTGACATATTATTCCATATTTTTCATTTATCTCTCTATTTTGAAAGTCTACAGTAATTAATTATCATTATATGTCAATGATAGAATCATCCATTTAGGTATAGGAATGACTATCATTATTATCCTTAGTTGGTCAATCTTATCTTGTGTAAAATTTCAACCAAAAATCACAATTTAAAGCACAAAGAGCCTTAATATTTTCATTTTTCATATATTTCACTCAATTTTAGAATGAAAACATGTGTTTATTCATGCTAAATCTCTAATTTTTTATTCTATATTTCTCATACATGTGATATACTTTGACAAGGGTACATTTTATAAAAGGAGGATTTACAATCATTGTTTTGAATATTACTTTTATTCCTATAGGCTTTTCAAATACAAACATACATACAATGGGAGAATCTTCTTTTTACATTACCATGATATAATTTCTAGTACATATTTCACATTTACACATGTTACAGATTATTCAAAATCCTCTTATTTCCTCTACTTTTTAACGCTTGTTTATCACTAGTTTTTTATTATTTCTAGTTTCAAAATGTAAAAAGAGTTCAAAAATTCAAATATTTAAAAAATACAAAAGCATTCAAAATATTCTAAAAATATAAAATCATGGCATGAGTATGAATAAGTATCTATTTTACATTATTGACATATGTTATTTATCTCATAATTTGTAGATAACAAACTCTTTTTATATCACATGAACTTCATTGGTATCTATGAGTGTTATGCAAAACATACAGATTTTACATGGACTAAGATGTTGGACTTACTTCTCCTCAGTAGCCTTGATAAAATACAGACATCTTACAAGTGATAATATGTATAGGGGTTATAATTTTATACCTCTTATACTATTGAACTATATGATTCTTTAAAATGCATTGCTAACATCTTTATATACAATTATGTGTTTTGATGTGTTATTTTATAGGATATGAGTACATTACATATACATGGTGTATAAATATTTCTAGTTCAATGTTTCATTTATGTTATTACTTGTACATAATATATTATAACTTGTTTTTCTACTGTGTGGTCATTGGCACTTGTGTGCAAATTTTCTTGAACATCTCTATGAGATATGGTTTGGTGTGTGTGTGAATATGTCCCTTATGTGTGGCCCTTGGCCTTGTATGTGCAATTTATACTTTGATACATTTAAATATGTCCTTTGTGTGTGGCTATTGGCCTTATATGTGCAATTTATACTTTGAGACATTTCAACATGTCCCTTATATGTGGCCCTAGGCCTTTTGATATAACATTGAGATTGTTGTGTGTGTGCACTTTTTGAGCATGTTAAGTTTGACAAGTTTCATAATAAATACCATGCACTCACTAAAACATAAGATACTAAATTTACATGATACTACTATGAGCTTCATTGACACATTTTTATAGGTCTTGCCTCGTATGTTACATAATTCACACAATGAAAATATTATTATGCTAACATACTTTTCACATATGATACATTATTTAATGATTACATCTTACTATGAATGAATGTAGTAAACTTTTATTTTTGAGATGAGTGACTTTCATGATCAATTTTATCATCTCAAAAGGGAATATTTTCAGTAGAATTTTCCTACATAAACCAAACCTTTTCAAAGCCTAAACTAGTTTTTTTTATAGATTTTAGTTTCAAAGGTTGCAAAATAGTTCAAAATTTAGTGATTGGCATAGATTTTGGGGGCATATGATATACATGTGCAGTCACATTGAAATATCAAAGTACAAATTCATACAAATTTCAATGCATGATACAGGTTCATGTACAAGTTTTAAATAAAAATTATAATTTGTATCTACACATAGTAATAAATTCCACATTTATCAATAGGGATATGATATAGATTCATACCATGCTTTTCAATAATATTTTTTATCTACGAACATGATATGAGCATGGATGTTATTCATTCTTTTTTGATCATGTATTTAAGATTAAATTTTCAATTGAATATAAAATCCTTCTATAGTGGTTGATTCAATTAAGTGCATAATGCATAACCTTGAAGTTCAATGCCCTCTAGAACTATGTTTGAAAATCCATTTTGGATTTTAATCCATTTCATATCTTGAGGTTAAAAAGAAAAGATGAGTTAAGTTTAAGATTTTTTATCCCTAAATGGGTGCTATTTATTTTTTATAAGTGAAAATTAAATATGGAGCTTAATCACCCTCAAATTCTCCATTGATATAGTTATGGAACCAACATATCTAAGTATTTCATGAAATAAACAATTGTCCAATGTTTTATGGAATATTCATCTCCAATCAAAGTTACATATTCAAGCATTAGTTTCATGTGTACAAGTGTATTCCTACATTTTTTCCCTTTCAATTTCAAGATATCAAAGTTCAAGCATTTTCAAATTTAAAGTTCAAGAAAAAATTTAAATTAATTTTTTTTCAAATTTAAGTTTTCAAAAGAACAAAGTAACTAATTCATGTGTTTTTTCAAGGTTTGATAAATTTATAGATCCCTACATGACTGGATAACTAGTTCAAATACAATGTGTGTCTTACATATTAAGGTATATCTTTATTTTAAACTAGTAATTTCATTTTTATACTTAAGGGGAGGGGGTGGAGAAAATGAATTAACCTACATCTAGTCATGAATACTTGATTATAGTAGTTTTGGCTATACTTCATTTTAATTATCTTGTGCACTTAATCAATACCTATTCTATCACCTCACTTTATCATAAGCCTTTATATGGACTTATGTATTTTCAAAAAATTATTTGTCGCCTATAGAAGTATTCTGATTTTTAAAATCACCTTAAGCACTCATACGACCAATCCATAACTAAAATTTTACATGTTTCCCTTCAAGACAAAATCAACCTATAGGGATAATAATGGTAGCCAATTTTATCCCTATGGATCGATCCTATCCTTTGCCCTTCTAATGCTCACTTTTCAAGTTTTTAACCCTTCTCTACAGATTGATCCATATTTTTAGGATAGGTAACATGAGATTTTTCCATTCCAAATTGTTATAAAATTATAATCAAGTCATTTATTCTATTAATTTCAATATAGAGAAATATACTATTGCACACTAAGCAAAACATCTTTATTTTTTCCAAATCTGACACTAATCATTGTCCTTAGCAAGTTCAAAAACCTTTTTTATCAAACCCAAAGCAAAGAATGATCAAGTACTCAAACATTTCTAGATGCATTTATATAGTCAAAGGAGCACAATTGCATAAAACACTCTAAGTGGGAGGACTACATGAACTTGATTCTCTCCTTGGAGTATTGGATATGTAATAAGGGTTCATTCATCATTGAGATGACTGGTGTCAGTTCAACACAGTTAAACTCCACTATTTTTATTTTTTATTTTCAATCATTGAAAACCTTATTAGTATTTCAACCTTGTAAAAATTATTTATAGGTTTTCCACATACTTTTGAAGGTCAAATCTTTGCATACATGTTGGAAATTAACCTTATTTGGGTATTTTATAATAATTTATCTTAAGTACATTTAATGTATGTATTTATTATTATTATTATTATTATTATTATTATTATTATAAATTTATTTTATCCCAAATTTATGAGGTGTATCTCATCTTTTTTATCCACTTGTAAGATTTCAAAGTTACTTGTATAAGTAACTTATTCTCCCATGTGTCACACACTTCCCCCCAATCTAATTAGGAATAGGACAAATGAAACACACACAAGAGGCCTTGTAAGGTCATGATGGGATTCTTATAACTCCCTCATCCTTCTTATTTATCTATTTAAATAACCCTCTCCTCCTTTTTTCTATGATAATCTTGTTGCACAATCTTTCCCTTGCATTTTTGTGAAAGCCTCTCTCTCTCTCTCTCTCTCTCTCTCTCTCTCTCTCTCTCTCTCTCTCTCTCTCTCTCTCTCTCTCTCTCTCTCTCTCTCTCTCTCTCTCTCTCTCTCTCTCTCTCTCACACACACACACACACACATTCTCACATTAATATTATTTGGATATCTTTATTTTTAAGGCTTCTAATAAAAAATTTGTGTTTTTCTTGATTTAACAGTTTCCCCACTTGTTTCAACTTTTGAGATTGATTCTTTATCATGGTAATATTGATTTAATTTATTTTTTTATTAAATGTTTAAATATGATCTTAGAAATAATTATATCATGGTATCAGAGCTTTAGTAATCTTAGCATTGATCTTTAGTGTTGTACAAGTCTTTCTTGGAGGTGTCTCGGATTTCTTTTCAAATTTGTCTTCAATTTTGTCTTTCTAACCTTGAGTTATAGGTTTATATTATGAAGTTTTGAGCTGATTTTTTGCTATCTTCAGTTGACTTTAATCTAGTTTGAAAGATTCATTTTTTTAAGGAAGCATTCTATTTTTTTTCTCATTTTAAGTTTTTTTAATCATCTTGGCATAGAATTTTTCTTGCAATTTGTTTTACCTTTTTGGTCTTAAGTTAGGTTGCTCTCTATCTTATGTTTTCTTTCTATTTGTGTTGAATCTCTCTTCCTTTCCTGAGCCATTAACCAACTATTTAAACACTTGTGTTCCTCTTGTCTCATTTTTGTGTTTTTGTGCCTTTGCACTTTATGATAGTGCTCAGAGAGAGTTTTATAATGCATTAATTTCTTTGTTTTAGTTAATTATTAGTTTCCTATGTTCCTATAGTTGCTTCTTTTTTGAATTAAGGTAAATATTTTTTTTTAATTTATTTCAATATTGTTTTTTTGTTTCATATGTTTGCATTACTCTTTCGTACTTGTGCCTTTTCACTTTACCTTATTCTCTTTTCACTATTATCTCAAAATGCTTTGTGTTCAAAATTTTCTCCCTTATCTTTTCCTAATGTTTTAAATGGTTGTTTTACTTCGTGTCTTCAACCCAACCATCCGCAACCATTTTCTTATGGTGTTACAATTCTATTATATTTGGCATATGCAAAAGTAACACATTTATTTTTTGCATTTCATCTTAGCTTCACTCTTTTCCTAGCATTGTTGCTTGCTCCTTTTCTTGTTTTAATCTCTTCATTTACTTCCAATTGTTACTCTTCTTTGTATCTTATTTCTAGTTGATCAAGGCACAACATCTCTATTCAAATCTTAGCTTAACATCTTTATATTTTAATGGATTTGTTGGATGCTACATCACTCTTATTTTGCCTTACTTTATTTAATCTTTCTTTATGTGTCTTTTTTAACTTGATCACATTTTATAACGGTATTTTATCATAATTGTAACAATTGATAATTGTTATTCTTTTACATCTAGTTGTTTGATAAATGTAAAGGTTTCTTTTCTTAATGTGTTTTAATGTTAACCACTAATTTCTTCAAATAACAACACTTTTTTTAAGTGACATTATACTATTTTATATTTTCATTTTATTAAGTTATAATCATTATAAACAACAACAACAAAAAATAATCTCATTTATTGTTTGGAGCATCAAGTTTTAGTTTGAACTTACATTTACAAGTTTTTTCTACATCATTCTATTCAAAAACACATTCCTACAAAGGTTAAAGCTTTAATAATTTTTTTTAAAAAAACTAAAAACTAATTAAACTTCAACTTTTAAGTAGTTTTAGAAATGCTTTGCTTTCTTTTTTTTTAAGAAATTTTTAAAAAAAAAAACTACGTGGCTTTGTGTCTTTTATATAATTGGTGGTATTATTTAATTTAAATATTTTTTTTAAAATGTAAAAGCATTTTGTATAATGGTGATTTTTTTAAAATAATCAAATAGGTTTTTTTTATTTTGTAAATATTAATGCATTCATATTCTTGTTTGAATTTCAATAATTTTATTTTAAACAATAATTTTTTTAATTGTGGATTTATATTTACAAGTTATATTAAAAATCTTTCTTGTAATACATTTTTTACAAGCAATTTTTTTTTAAAGTATTATTGATTTAATTTTTATAATTATTTTTAAGTTTAGAGCTTGTTTATTCACATGCAATGGCTTTCAAATTGGGTTTTTTTAGCTTCGAAAAAAATGTATCAAATTAATTTTAAAAATAATGAGATAATTACTTTTAAAAAATAAATTGTATGTCAAAAAAATACACTTCATTCTATACAATATGTTTTCAATGATAAAATGATGACTATGCAATCTTCTTTTGATACTTTAAAAGCTAAATTTATATCTTTTGCACATGTTAATGGTTCTAATGGTGAAATTTTTTATGCTTCTAAACAAACTCAAACTCTTTTGAACATTAATTCTACCAACCCCAACTTAAAAAATATGTAGAGTATGGGTTATGCAGGTGGTGGTCTTAGTAAGTGCAAAAACAATATTATTGAACCCTTTTTAATTGAATCTAATACAAATTGTAAATGTCTTAGTTTTAATTATTCAACTAATTTTAATATAAATTTAGAATCATATTTTTGTCTTCACTAAAGGACTTATAATGTAACTTATTTTAATTATAATCCTTGTAATTCTCATGTTATGATTAAAAATACTAAAACCTGTGACTATTGTAGAAAATACAGACATCATATCTTTAAATATTAAAAATTACATCCATGTAAATATTATGGTAAATCCACTCAAAACACTTTTTATTGTTTGAAAATTAATAAATCTCCTACCTCTAATGTTAAAACTATTTAAATTCTTAAATTATATGATGTATCTTCTAGAGACTTTTATATGTCTTCTTACGATATCTTTTTAAATGCTTCTCATAAAATATCTTTTGCAAGTGACACATCTTATTTATCTCCATTTTGATAATCTCAATCTTTTATACAATCCTTATTTTTTATTGAAAAATAAATATGCTTAATTTAGAACTTATTTTGACTATTTTTTTTCATGTAAGCTTTTTAACTTTGTGATGAAAATTATCTTTAACTCAATTTTCTTTCTTTTTTTTTTGTGTGTGTGTGTGTGTGTGTGTGTGTGTAATGGCATATTGGTTATTTAACTTGAAATATTGGTATTATCTTGGTTATTTTGCAGGGTTTAGTGGATCATTTCTCATTTTTGTTATTTTTTGTTTGATTACAGATTGATCACTTTATCCGAAGATGTTTATTAGTGATTATTGATGATCATGCATTCATCCTTAAGACTGTTGAAAACACCTTATTTTCTTATTTATTTCTCAAACTCTTATAATTATTCTTAAATAAAGTTTATATTAAGAGGGAGTATTATGTAATTTCAACTCCTTTCATTATTTCTAAAAGATTTTATTCATTTTTATAACCTCAAATTAATATGAAGGGGAAGTGATAGATATTAACCTTATTTAAGTCATTTAAGCTAATTTAGACATATCCCAAGTCTTTTTATTGTGCACACATTTATTATAATTATAAATGTATGTTATCTTAGATTTATGAGGTGTAACTCATTTCTCTTATCCACTTGTAGGATTTGGGAGTTACTTGCAAAAGTAAGTCCTCCCGTCACATGTCACATACTTCCACTCACTTTATTCAAAAATAAAACATGCGACACACACCAAGGAGACCTTGTAAGATCATGTTGGGATTTTTATAGCTTATTCATCATTCCTCTTTCTCTACTTAAAGAGTCCTCTCCTCCTCTCTTCCACTAAAATCTTGTTACAAAATCTTGCCCTTGCATTCATGTGATGTTATTTTGGCTTAAGGTCACTCTTCTCTCTCTTAGCTTATTATTGATATTCTACTTAGAGATCTTTGTTTATCAAACTTATAATAAGATTTTGGGTTTTTTTTTTTAGTTTGATGATTTTCTCACCTTGTTAATACTCATCTACACTTTGTGGATTGATTCTTTGTCAAGGTAATATTGATTCAGTTTTCTATTTTCGTTCAACTTTTTAATGTAATCTTCATAATAATTATATCAATACAAACCTAATTTAAGATATTGCAAGTGATTGTGCACTAAGTTCCTAATTTTTAGTAAAAGATAAAATTGACCAATTTGTGAAAATAATGGTGGTTGTTCTTGTCCCAAGTTAGATGATTTTGTCCTTCTATTTTAGTTCTACTTCTAGGAACTTAGAGAGTTTATTTCCTATTTTTATGTTGCATTCATGAGTCATTCAACATAATCATATCAAGGATAAAAATAGCTAAGTTTGTCATTTTATTTCATAATTAGTATTATTTCAGTTGATTTCACTTTTTCAAATTCAATCTTTTAATTTTATTCTGCATGTTGAAATTTCATTTCCAACATTTTTTTATTCCATTAAATTTATGTGAATTAGGATTAATTCACCTTCTAATCTAAATTTTGATAAAACACAAATCAAGAAACATAAACCCAGGGAAATAATATCAAAGTGCATAATGCACTCATACAACCATAGGATCGATCATACATGCACACCATTACCACAATACTCATGATACCGTTGCACACAAAAAATAATTATACACAATATAGTCTCATTATTTCCTCAAATTAAATTTTAAAATCCATCACATCCTCTCTCTAAAATCTATGAGATACCAAAGGGAGTGCCTAATAAATAGGCCCAAGAGTTTCTTTCATGCAAATAATAATTTTTTTAAGAAACCAATATTAGTTGGGATGGAATATTTGCACTCACCAAATAGTAAGTAAAAATATTCCTCACACAACAACTAATTAACTAATTCATGAATCATGATTATTTCCTAAAATGGGTGTGAACACGAGTAACATAAAGTTGGTTCAGAAATAACTCAAACTACTAGCCAATGTGAACATGACCACTTCAACTTATAAGAATGACAATACAAACAAAGATAAGAACATATAAATTAAACCTATAATAAGCATGGGGAAAGGATAAACTCAAGGTATGAAGGAAATTAAGGCTAAAAGAATCATGATTCACCCAAAATCAAAACATGACACTATAAAAATGCACATTAAAGGCACAATAAATAAAGGAAAGAAGAAAAAGAAGCTATACATAGTAAATTTCATCATTGAATCACATGAAATATGTTGGAAATGATAACCAATAATCATGTGTATATGTCCAAAAAAAGGATGTTTTTTCTTCCTCATAATATTTCATTGTGGTGATGGGCTATAGAAACCACCTTAACCTCTTCAAAAGGAACATGTGCATTAGTTCATATGTTTCATTGTGTAGTTTAAATTTTTGTATGTGATTTAATTTGAACATATTCAAAATTTTATGCTAATATTATCTTGTGATGTGGATGTGTAGTGATGTAGAGCATGTACAAAGAAAACATCCTTAACCTTATTTCTCACTCACTTTCTTTGACAATGGTTTACAAATTTCACTTTGTTTCTTAAACTTTAAAATACTTATATCTTGTTTAATATGTGTTTCATTACCCTCTCTATATTCTCATAAACTCACCTACACTCCAATTTTCTATTCAAATCCCTTCACAACCCTGATTGCTTTACCACAATCCTACTAGCCTTATTTTGAGCAATTTCTCTTCTATATGAAATTGTACCTTCTAAAATTTGAAATCAAACTATTGATTAGGATACCCTTTATTATTTTATATTAATTTACCAAGTCTTAACCTTCATTTCTTATTTTAGACCTCTTTTTAGACCCTCTTTTATCCCCTATTTACCCCAATTAGGTCTCTTAGGGTTCTCTTCACAAACAGTCACTCTTTTCCATACACAGAGGTACAGTCTCACAGAACAAACCTCAAAATATATTTAAAGACATTTCAAAGGATTAGTCAACAAAATTTTGTGTAATTTATACTGTTAAATAAGGAGTTATGATAATAACCCTAATTTAGGGTTTTTAAGGGCCTTCCTCTGGCTGAGAGCTATCAATTATGCACAACTATTGTTATATAGTGTTTCAAAGCTTATAAATTATTTTATATGGTCTTTATGAACCTAGACCACCTTTTTCAGTCCTTATATAATACCTTTAAATCCTTTGTCACACTTTTCATCTCCAAAACATTCATGACTATGTTAACAAATGACAAGCTACATGGATGTATTATGTGTGTGTATGAACAAATTACAATGCTAAGAATTATAAGTTGTAAATAACCTTAATGCATGCTCTAAACATTTACCATAACATTATATAACAATTCAACTTGAGGTTTGGTCATTTCTCTCTACAAATTCAAATACACAATCACTTTATAAAAGCTCTACTTTAGAAAAACAAACAAGGTTTCCATGTTAGATTCAAAACACCAATGGTGTTCTTGTCTTTGCCTCAAGTTAAATCCTTAAATAATATCAACCAATTTTAGTTTCTTTTAAAACACAATGTCAATTTAGAACCTACACCACTTTATGCATAGCAATGAACTCTTCATTTCAATCATAATCAACAATCTAGGAAACAGGGTTTTGTGTTTATATAAGTTTGATTACCAAAGATTACATTATCATTTCTTATCTTTATTCCCTAATTACAGACTCCCAACTTTTTCAATAACACATATATCCATTTCTAAATATCATTGAATGTCTAAAACATAAACACAATCTATAACACCAATAACAGGGTCTATAGTTTGAAGACAAGATTAACATGGTTCATTATATTCTCTTTCCTTGCAAGTTCCTTTTCAAACACACATTTATTATATTCCATTCACACTGAAAATCAATTTTCACATTCCAATATTTCATTCACAAATCACATGCAATTTACAACAACAAAAATAATGACCTTCATCAAAAAGGTATGTGATTTCATTCAAACAGGGGTTCTCAACCTTCCCATTCTATCTACTTACAAAACTTCTTCACCATAAATTCATTCTTTTGTTTCATTAAAATGGAATCATCCATACTATCCAAAACTAACTCCTTATATGCCTATAATATTTGCATAACTAAATCTTGTCAATTTTCCCATGTGTGGTCTATTTTATTACATTTCATTTTCTTGATTTTTGTACTATATGTCATCTAAAACCATAACTATAGACTTCTAAACTTTTATGATCCCTCTATAGTCCCTAAAACCCTTTAACATGTTTAACAACTTTATCCAACTCCACAAATTCTTAAAATTCCTTAGAATTGGCTTACAACTTTCAAATTTTCAAAAAGACACTTTTGGCGAGAAAACAATAAATCAAATTTATGCCTTTGTAGACCAACTAGACTCTATAAATAGACTTATTAAGAACTCTATCTCTTGTAACACATATTCTAGACCAACTTAAGACCAAAAATGGATCAACTTGGGTTCATCATGGGATGCCCCTACATCATACTACCAAGTTGAGAAATCTTTGTCATATGTATGGAATGACACACTTGGTATATGATATTGCCTACATGCATTAAATTCCTCTTGAAGTTGTCTACCTTCAATTGCCTCTCATAGAGGTGTACATGATCTTGAGCCCCACATCTAGCCTTCCTCTACTTCACCTTCATACCTACACATAAAACAACAGTGTTAAACAAAACATATTTAATGCCTTTTCCTCTTTGCCATGTAGGTGTACTCCAATCTTCCTCTTCTTCAATCTGATCCATCTTCTTCTTCACTCTATTATCAACCACTAAGACAAATATTCATTCCTCTTCCTTCACCAATACTCCTTGTATTTCCCATTATATCTCATGCACTACTTGTGCTTGTCCTTTGCTTACCTCATACTCATATACATTCTTAGTTTGTTCTCGTACCTCTTCAACATCTTGACTGATCTCTAACTCTTACACATCCATGGGCTACATACTCTCTTGCATTATCTCTTATTCTTTATGTCTCTAATGGGCCTATTTCATATTGTCCATCTCACTAACAATTTAATCTTTTTTGTCTTCTACATGCTCCCTACTTGTACCTTCATGACAAAACAACTTATTAAAATCAATGTTTGATTAGTCTTCAGGACTTCTTCATGGGCTGCCTCCTTGGGAAATTCATCCTCCATCTTCTTCTCTTTTTTAGTTTCATATCCAAACCATCTCCTTTCCATCTCAACTACAATGTCAAACTCTATCATGTTGTCTTCTCTCTCATGCACTCGGTTGTCATGCTTGTCTTAACTAGCTTCTATCTTAAGCACTCTCTTAAGTGCTCTATATTCTACTTTATTTTGATAGCTATTTTCTACCAACTTTAATTATTCACTCCGCACTTTCTTTTCTGGTACCTTGATCAATCCTAAACCTTTTATAGCTTGATTCTAACACTTCTTCATCATCATAAGTCTTTCATCTTTTCTTCCCTATTCACATTTCAAGGGTAATAGTACATATACCTCTCCATGTTGCTTAACAACATATGTATTTTACTTCCCATCATGTATGGCATGTCTATCATATTGTCATGGCCTCCCTAGAAAAACATGACACACATCTATAAGCATAATATCACATAATATACTATCTCTATATCCACCTCTATAAAACTCAATCCAACTCTGTTCACTTACCAATATCCAATGCCCTTTCTGAACCCATGAAACCATGTATGGTTTTGGATGTGGCATCCTCTTCAACCTCAATTTTTTCACCATCTTTAATGAACCTATATTATTAGTGCTACCACCATCAATAACCAAATTGCATACCTTAGCATGGGCTTTACATCTGCTTCTGAATAGACTTCTCCTTTGGATTAGTTCCTTATTTTTCTTCTACTACAATAAAATCCTCCTCATGATAAATGACTCATTCCTATCTTTTCCTCTCTCCTCATTCATCTCTCTCACTCTCTATTATTGCATACTACTGCTCACATTCCTTGGACACTCTATTGCCCTATGTCCTTCTCTTTGGTAATTTTAATATGGTCATTGATATTTCTATCTTGGTCCTTGTCTCATTGGACCTTCATCTCTCCTCAAGCTATTATCTATAAATGTTCTAACCTACCTTGCATGGTGCTTCCCCATTCCTTTTTGAACTACTATTGCATGCTCTTGTGGTCTCTCTTGTACCACCCCTTCATTTTCTCTCGTCTTTGTTTTATCCTTATGAGAACATCCTCTATAGCCTCCATTATCATCATAAATGGAGCAATCAATGATGTTACTTGGTCCATCAAACTCTTGACCAACTCATCATCCATGTTAGCTTTCTCCATGGAGCACTGTCTTTGATGACATGCCCCGTAATGTACTTCAAAACACATTATTATTCATTTAAATAATCCAAAAAATATTTCCCTAAGATATGATACCAAAATTATGTAGAGTATGTACAAATAAAACATTCTTAACCTTATTTCTCACTCACTTCCTTTGATAATGGTTATTGAATTCACTCTTCATGCAATGGTTTACAAATTTCACTTTTTTCTTAACATTTCAAATGTTTATATCTTATTTAATATGGGTTTCATTACCCTCTCTATCTTTTCATAAACTCACTTACACTCTCCAAGTTTATATTCAAATCCCTTCACAACCTTGACTATTTTACCATAGTCTTAACCCTATTTTGAACAATTTATCTTTTGCATGGAATTCTACCTTCTCAAATTTAAAATCAAAATCTTGATTAGGATACCCTTTATTTTTTTCTATTCATTTAGCAAGTCTTAACCTTCATCTCTTAACTTAGACTACTTTTTAGACCCTCATTTAGCCTTTGTTTACCCCAATTAGGTCTCTTAGGGTTCTCTTCACAAACAGTCACTCTTTTATGTACACAGAGGTACAGTCTCACAAAATAAACCTCAAAATATTTTTAAGGGCCTTTCAAAGGACTAGTCTAAAAACTTTTGTGGAATTTATATGGTTAAATAAGGAGTTATGCTAATAACCCTAATTTAGGGTTTCTAAGGGCCTATCTCTAGTCAAGAACTATCAATTATGCATAAATTTTGTTATATAAGGTTTAAAAGCTTATAAATTATTTTGTATGGTCTGTATGAACCTAGGCCACCTTTCTTAATCCGTAGATAATACCTTTCAATCCTCTGTCACACTTTTTATCTCCAAAACATTCATGACTATGTTAACAAATGACAAGGTATAGGCCTGTATTCTATGTGTGTATGAAAAAATTACAATGATAATTAATATAAGTTATAAATAACCTTAATTCATGATCTAAACATTTATCATAATGTTATACAATAATTCAACTTGAGGTTTTGGTCATTTTTCTCTACGAATTCAAATACACAATCACTTTATAAAAGCTCTGCTACAGAAAAACAAATAGGGTTTCCATGATAGATTAAAAACACCAATGGTGTTCTTGTCTTTACCTAAAGTTCACTCCAATAATATATAACACCTGTAGCTTCTTTTCAAACATAATTTCAAGTGAGAACCTACACCACTTCATGCATAACAATGAACTCTTAGTTTTAATCAAGTCAACAATCCAGGAAATAGGGTTCTATGTTTGTATGAGTTTAAATACCAACAATTACATTATAATTTATTACCTTTATTCCATCAATAACACATATAACCATTTCCAAATTTCATTGAATATCTAAAACATAAACATGGTCTACAACACTAACAACTAGGTCTGCATTTTGAAGACAAGATGAACAAGGTTCACTATATTATCTTTCCTTGCAAGTTCCTTTTTTCAAACACACATTTATTATCTTCCATTCACACTAAAAATCAATTTTCACATTCTAATCTTTCATTCACAAATCAAATTCAATTTGTAACAACAACAATAATGACCTTCATCACAAAGGTCTGCAATTTCATTCAAACAAGGGTTCTCAACCTTCCCTTTTTATCTGCTTACAAAAAAAACACCATACATTCATTCTTATATTTCATTTGAATGGAATCATCCCTACTATCCAAAATTATCTCCCTATATACCTATAACAATTTCATAACTGAATCTTATCAATTTTCCCACGTAGGGTCTATTTTATTACATTTCATTTTATTGATTTTTGTACTATATGTCATCTAGAACCATAACTATAGACTTTTAAGCTTTTATGATCCCTATATAGTCCCTAAACCCCTTTAGACCTGTTTAACAAAATTTTCCAACTCCACAAATGCTTAAAATTCCTTAGAATTGGCTTACAACATTCAAATTTTCAAAAAGGCACTTTTGGCAGTAAAACAATAATTCAAATTTATGCTTATGTAGACTAACTAGACTCTAAAAATGGACTTCCTAAGACCTATATCTCTTGTAATACATGTACTATACCAACTTAAGACCAAAAATGGATCAACTTGTGGTCATCATGGGATGCCTCTAGATCATGTAGGTACTATAACTCTACATGGAATAATTGTAGGTATTTTAACTATAGAAGCTATAACTCTAAGAAATATGACTACTATTTTTTTATTTATGATCTATAAATTTAGATGAGAGAGCCTTATGGACCATAACTACAAGATATGTGACTTGAGGTTGTATGATTTATTGTGTGAAAAACACTTCAGGAAATACCTCATGTTTTTAATGTTGTTTAGGTAACTCATAAGGTGTGTTGTGAATAGTAAAGACTTTGTTATCATGAAAAAACATAATTAATTGGTGTAATGTGGATGGCATACCTCTAATTTCATTTACCCATGGGCATCCAAATAATAGGTCACATTCCTTAGCAAATTTTATTGTATTTTGTTCATATATAACAACATTGATCATAACATCAAATTTTTAAGAATGATCTTAATATAATTATTAAAATCATTTTTATCCATAATAGCCAATTTTGGAAAAGAATCATTATTATAAATGTTGGCATGTTATAATCACAAGTATCATCATCAGATATACAATCATGTTCAACATAAGCATATTAATCATTCACTTTTGTATCTATCAACAATATAAGTAGGCATTTTAATAACAATTAGAATTTTTTAATTTCAAATGAGCATTAAGAAAAGGAAGCCAAATTAAATCAATTATAACACCAATCAATCTATCACTTCTCTTAGTAAGGATTGAAGATATAAATTTATTAATTGGTATAATATATATGAATGTATATCATAAAAAACATGAAATGAGCTAGGACTAATGATATTGCAACAATGAAGTAAAACTATAAATAAAACAAATTTTAAAGAATCAAAATTCTAAACCTTAGGGGAAAAGAGTGCATGAAACCCAAGGTTGGATGATCACATGGATAAAGTTCACCAAAATATTTTAAAAAATAGTAACTCCATGATTAAGAACACTAAACCACTATGGTAAAAGTATGCCATATAGAAAATCAAGTAAAATATAGTAAACCAAAGCTACCTAGTGCCTAAAGAGGGAATGAAAGTAAAATAAAATATAAATGACCAATATCAATAGAAAGAGAGAGACAAATAATTGAAAAACACACACGTGGGTTTTGGTAGTGATTTATGATGTTGAATAATATTTTTTGAGGTTGCTCAAAATGAAATCCTAAAATTTGAAAGCTTTCTTGAAGATGGCCAATATGACTGACTATAACATTTTATGATGATTTTGCAGGCAAGTAGTACAATTATATCAATTTTACTCTTTTGTGCATGAAACTTTATAGAATGTTTTGGTATAAATAGAGGCAAGGGAATCTAGGTTCACTTAGTGAAATTTGTATATGCATTCATTTGAATCACTTATCTTTTAATGTAACACTATTTCACCATAATATCATAAGAATATATAAAATGTGCAAGATAAGTGGCTTGATCCCCCTTGAGGGTTGCAAATATATATTTTTTATACCTAGAATCATGGCTCAATGTAGTTCTAGTAATTCATATGTTTTTTTGACCCAAATAAGATTTTAAAAAAAAGTCACTTCCTTTCCATAGATAACCAAAAGTAACTATTTATTTTATTATGTAACCATATTTAATTAAAAATTTACAGGCACAATACTTGAATAGCTGATAAGGGCAAACTTGGATCAATGTGAAGACTTCATACAAAAATGGACAATGGATACACTCATATGTATAGCTCAATGAAATATATCGATCGATAACACTTGATATTAAGAGGATGATAAATGGATTAGGGTGCATTTGTATATATAGGATTTAAAAAAAACACATATGTATGTAAGTCGATCATGGAGAATAATGAGAATTGAAAATTAAGGCACAAGAAATAAAATCAAGATGAAAAACATACAAAAGCCAAGTGATCAGAATTGGGCACCACTAATTTTAATCATACTAGAATCATGGACAATTGATTATGGTCATGTTATAAAAAGGCTAAAAAATAGAGATCAAGTTGAACTAAGGGTGACTTGATGGATCCCAATACAAACAACTAATAGATTTAAGATGCTTATGAGGTCTAAATGTGGATGATGCAAGGCTATGAGGGGATCAACGTAAGGGAAAAGTATTTTTAAAAATGTTAAATATATACAGACCAAATATAAAAATACATGATAAAGACAATAAAAACATGTCTTATATTAAAATTAGATTTTTAAACAACCCCTTAAAAAAATTGGAATTGTATTATCAGAGTATGCTTTGGATTGCATGCATGGCCCAAGGCCTCGCTTGTTGATGTAAGTAATGTTCCTTCAACGTACTCAAGTACACTCAACTAGAACTGAAGGAGGACATCTATGATAAATAGCCAAGGGTAACAACATACAAAGGATGCTATGGGGAAGTAGGTTACCCAAAGAATTAACATTGGGGTTCAAGTTTTACCAATCGAGGCTATCAACTTCCTCATGACTTAGAGTCACTACACCATTGCCAACTTATTTTTTCAAGTTCACAAGTTGCCTAGTTAAATAAGCATGAATATTGCTATCTAAATAATTATTAATGATATGTTTTATGATCAACTACATTATCTATCAGATATAGTGGGTAGCCCATAATTGGATCTATGCAAATGATATCATATTGGAAAATAGCCAATACAATTATAATTATCAAGAGGAAGGATTTAAAGTAAACAAAAAGTATCTTACAACCAAGTATATGTTCTTCTATGATTAAATATTCAACAAACCATCTTATTTAAAGTAAGGGGAAACATTCAACCCATACAACTCTCTTAACTCTATTAATTTCCAATTAGAGGCCACTAATACATTCAATGTTATAACATGGAATGAATTTCCATCCATACAATTATTTAGTAGAACTATCAATAATATTAAGTAGCTAAGAAATTACCCTTTCCTATAATAGGAATTTCACTTAAATAAGAAATCAACTTCATGTAACATCATTCCAAAGTATGATAATGCATATTTGAGTGATGCACTTTCGACATGAACAAATATGAAAAGTATATGAGCATCAAAATTTTTTCCACATGAAGTGAGTATATAATATTCCTACTATTAGCAAGTATCTCACTCAAACTAGAGTTTACAGCCATGTATTAAATGAGTGGAACCAAAATAAAAGTTCTATTTGAGAAACCTTTTCAACATAAATTATTGAACATGCCATGACAAAACATATATTCATTTCCATCCAACATATTTTAAGACTATACACACATTCAGCCTTATTTCATTCATATAAACCTTAAGCATGAGAGAATAAAATACCAACAGGTTCTATTTTGAAATATAAATAATTTGTGATCACTTTCTTTCATCATCACATTCCAAAAAGACTAACCATCCATCTACAAATGGACAATTCATTTCAAGAATTAATACAACTTATACAAATACTAGGTAGTGCTTAGTATAGGTATATAAAGTCATAATTTTATTAATTTTAGTATGGTAAATAAGAATGAAATTAAGAAAATAATACAATCAACAATAAATTGTTAACAATAAACATACGTACCTTTTATACGCATCTATACAAAGGCCAAGGTATGCAATGGTGATTCCAATCAATACTTCCCTCATATGCTAGTAACAAGAGTTAATTGAACTTTGTTTCTATATTTTATATGCAAGATGAAATCAAACTAGAAGACGATATATATATACTCATGCCACCTCAATAGTTAAGCATCGAATAAGAGAGAATCATAAGTGTAGGCCAAAAGGAATTAAGTTAGATAGTTCATCATTGAATATTGCTTGCCAGGTAACTTATTGCCTATTAACAACTGAACCAACATACTTATGTATGCTTAAACATCTCATGAAAAGGAAAATATGTATACAGATAATTTTTAGAGCTACAAATACTATAATGCTCATGCTGAGAGACTATATAAACATTATATGAAACTATATAAAGAAATTGATGCTATACTAAATCATGCATAGGATCAACTAAAGATTATACTAACATAATAGATGTTAACACTGAAATTCAGTTGGAAGCATAACACAATAATCAATATCATATAATAACTATGGTAAAAACCTAAAGTCTATACATATCACTGATTAAATTCAGAAATCATAAATACAAATTTTAGATCCTTACCATATGTCAACAATACAAGCCTTTAGCCCTTCTTTCAGCATGGTCTATTTTCAAGATAAGGTTAGCATACAATAACTGTCAAGTATAACTAAATTATTAATTGTAATGAAATTAGTTTATAACTGCACTCACTACTCATACAACATGAAAAACTATAATACAATTTATGCTAAAGAAATCAATGAATAACTTATACCAAAATTTATCCAAATTGTCACGCATGTCCATGAGATCATCTATGAGTGTGAGCATCATGTAATCATGTCAAACAAACCCTCTCAACCAGTCCTATGATCCCAACCATCAGTGACCCTTACCACCTCATCCATCAATTGGATGGCAGTTTTAGCAACCAAGGTTAGGAAGGGACTCTGAGAAAATTGGGGTTCCCAAGCTATTGGACAACTCAACACAACAACAGAATGTAAAATAGGCAAGTGACTAACAATTACATCATCTTAAAATGATATATAAATAACTAAGTAAATGATATTGCTATAAATTGAAAGAGGGGATAATCCACTATAGGTTGTTCTAAGGTCATAAATATGGATTCATAAACCAAATCCATGTCCATAACGTCTGATATTAACATATTTGAAAATCTCCAAGCATATGGTCAACCTTAAATATCTTGACTACTAATCTGCATTCCACACTTGTAAGTTCACAACTACAACTTAACTATTTAAGTCTAGCCAAAGGACTATTATTCAATAGCATCAGCATTCAAACAATCATTTAATATAACAAGAAGTGAAATTATAATCCAAATCAATGTATACTTAGCATAATGTCATAGTCCCAAAGAATCACTCATTTACAATAGTCAACACATAAGACCAATCTACATATTATAATCATGACTCCCAACCATATATCATATTTTCCACAAATGATATATATTAATGATTTCAAGTAACCTTCATAAACTAAAAATTGATTTAAAAGTCAAGAAATCTATATAATGTATTCGTGGGATCATCATGAGGTCCCAAGACCTCATCGTGATCTCTGAATCTAAAATTAGGTTAAATGATTATTAATAAATACAACCTTCATACTAATTTAGTTAAAGGTCAAACTTCTGCTCTAGTTAATAAATTCCAATAGGGCTTTGCCCATAACCCAAAGCAAGCAAGATTTTTCATATCCATGAAGGAAATCTTCCCTCCAAAATATGTATATTATTTTAAAATAAACATACATTTTCATCTATAAATAAAACCAATTTAAAACTTAAAAACACAATCTTTTAAATGATTCAACTAAATTCATTAAAAAAATAGGAAACCCCTTTTATTGTAATAATAAATGAACTCAAATCAATTTTCAACTTCAATTTATAATTCAGATCCCCTTTTTTTCACAATAAAATGACCCAAAATGATTTTCAAATCCCCAAATCACATATCGAACCCATGTAGCATTTCAACAAGATTGCAGGATGAGAATCAAGTTTTTAAATCAAGATAGAAGGATAAAATCATCAGGTTGAATTATTCATGCCAGATCAAGGAACACATAGACCTTTAATATTGCAAAAAAAATCCTCACAACCTACATAAAATTCACCCAAAACATCATGTAATAGGTATGCATAAAAAGGTACCCAGATTTGCAAAGCCCTGGAATGATTCATACTTCAAGTTAGATGCAGCAAGGTAAATAATAATTAATGCAAAGAATAAGAGGAAGATTTATCCCCAAATTTGTTTTAAACAAACACTCAATAACTAGCAAATTTGTCCTATGTCTCATATAGTCAAATCGGGTTGGTTAACTTGGTTTTATTCCAAGAATGACACAAAATTGTCATTTTAATAGCAATGAATAGCATAATAAAAATTATTTCAAGCATAGAGTGTAAAAATTATTACCAGATCAATTCAAACCAAAACTAAATATTGTTTACACAAACTAAAACACAACAGATTATATACTGAATTTCCAATGCAAAAAAAGAGTAGAGTCCACTCCCAAATCTCTTTATACATAAATTTAACCCATCCTACATAATGAAATGTTTAATTCACTTACGTGGAAGACTGCAAGTTGAAATAAAATAACCAATTGCAGGAAAAGACCAGGCCATGGGGTTTTTGGTGCCTCTACCCCATAGTGAAATGGGAATCCTGGTAAGCCACCACATGCCCCCTGGGTGAGTGGACCCCTTCCTCCATTCACTTCATTAGGTAGGCCCAATAAAATAATGGCCTCATCAAGAATAATGGCCGATCTCCTACGTAGTTCATAGATCAATGACCAAAAGCCAAATGCCAAATTCCAAAAATAAAACCCTTCAATATAATTTTTATTTTTCATTCTCTCACCCCTCTTCTCCCACATGTCATCTTTCTCTTTTCCCCTGTGTCCTACCCTTCTCCCACACTCCCACTATCTTCTCTCTCTGTCCATCCCCCATACACCCCTTGAATTCTGACACTCAATGCTAAGGAGAGAGAATCATTTCCTCCAAGCCATTGACCACCTCCCTCTAGGCACCAAATGCACTAACCATATGAATGTAATGATCATAAATGACCAGGTCAAGAAAATCCAATAAAATAATAAAATATAAGATTCAAGCATCATATGGTTCGAACCATTGAAATAACATCAAGTGGTCAACTTAATAGTCCAAGAGGGGTCATGGGGGGGTTTTATGTGAGTCCACCTAGGATGTCCAAGTCACCATGCAAGGTTAGTTCAAGCAAGACCATGGGTGGTGAAGAGTTTGTGTGTGTGTGTGTGTGTGTGTGTGTGTGTGTGTGTGTGTGTGTGTGTGAGAGAGAGAGAGAGAGAGAGAGAGAGAGAGAGAGAGAGAGAGAGAGAGAGAGAGAGAGAGAGAGAGAGAGAGAGTTTAATCAACATAAATAAAATCAACCAACAACATGATAAACACACAAAAACTAAACAGTAGCATGACTAAGGCATGATAACAAAATGTAATTAAATAAACAAAGATGACATAATTGTCCAATGGCATGAGACTAAACTGAACATACATATACTTGTTGAAACGCGTCCAACTGCTCAAAATCTACATCTTCATCTAGATGCTAACATCATCATCTAGCCTAGCTCATATCTGGTACCTACAACCACCGAATATACATCAATAGTACCTGAAAGATGATAAATAATGTGATATAAAACTATAATAAAAATATTAATTACATCAACTAGTCCATATATTAGCAAGTGTAGTAAATTAAACATAACATGGTCATCAACCTACAATCAACATGTCAACGTGTCAAAATCCATCAATAATGTCCAACTAGTTAAAGGTAATGCAAAAGTTTGCTATGCATGTGACAATATAATGGTCAAACAGTCATATATGTATTAAGATAAAATAAATCCAATGTAATCAATATATGTATATCAGGATAAATTAAAATAAATTTTACACAATTTTTTTAAATAAGAAATTTTTAGAAAAATAATTATAATCATTCAAACTTTTAATTATTATTTATTTATTTTTAATTTTTTAATAAAAATATAATTTTATATATGTTGAAGAGATATTTATATAATTCTTTTTGAAATATAGATTTATTTACAAATATATATCAACCAACGGTGTCATAAATGTAGTTCAAGGGGTAAAAGTGGTCAGCTCCTATCTTATCCATTAAAATTTAAATTTCAACGAAAACCTTGTTACATTTTTAACATTAAAATTAATGATTAATTTGTATAGTTAGTTTTGTATGGAAAAGGGTTTAATTATAAGTATAAAGTAATTCAATTTTGTTTAAGCAGGAAAGATAAAAAATTGATGTAGGATATATGAAAAAAGATGTGTTTATTGGTTAATGTCAATTTAGTATAAGTCCATTCAAATAAATTTAGTAATTGAATTTCTTAATTTTTTTTATAAATAAAATAAATTGATTTACAAATAAATTTAAATATATTTTGAAAAATAGATGTCATTCTTATTTCTTTAACAATATTATTTATTAATTAATAATTTTTCATCCACTTCACTTTAATTTTTTGCATCAAATCTTTTTAATGTTGAATATATAATTTATTTTTCTTATTAATAAAGATTTGATAAAATAAATAGAGAAACTCAAAACACATTTGAAACACTTTAAAAATAATTATAAAAGTTTTAGATGAATGCTTTCGGAAAGGATATTAAAAAAAAATCGTATTAATTTAACTGAATTTTATCATTTACAACCATTATTTATGTGAAAGGTTTTCTATAATTTATCTTTGTTGGTTAAATGTTACAATTAATCTTATTTTATTATTAATTATATTATTAATTTTCTAATGATTTAAGAATATTCAAAAAAATTAATATTAATTTGAATATATTTTGTCATTTACAACTACTGATTATCTAAAAGGTTTTCGATAATTTATTCTTTTTAATCCAAAGTACAATTAATTTTATTTGGTTACTAATTATATTATTAATTTTCTAGTGACTTTCGCCCTCATGAAATTTGAAATTTGGCTGATTTTATATTCTTCTATTGTATCTTTCAATGGCCGAAAAGAAAAGAAAAGAAAAAGTAATAATATGCAAGCGTGTTGCAAGATGACCAGGTCCAGGGAAATACGAAAAATGACTCAGAGATGACGCACAAAGCTTGATTCACAAGGGAACATTGAACAAATTAGGGTTTTGATTTACCTTTGTTAAATTCAGAAAAAATGCAGGGGTAAATTTTGAAAGGAATCTCTCTGACATACTCCAAAGCTTCCAAATCTGGTTTCCCAGAGGCCTCCGTTTGATCGAGCGGCGAGCCGATTCAAACGAGCTCAATTTTGAACACATTGCACAAATTTTACTATAAATTCAGATTTTTTTCCCTCGCCTCGAAAATCAGGAAAGCGTCAGAATTTGTTCACGCGTGCATGGAAATATCATTAAAAGGCAGCGCGGTTCTCAATTAGGTAAGTTTCTCCACGCTTTCATTTTAAAATATATATATATAAACGGAAACCTAAATGCATGAAAGCTCCAAAAAATTAGGTGAATTTGAAGTAAAGATGACAAACCTGTTTCATGACAGGTCGATGCAGTTTGGCCGTCGAACGCGTATTGGAGGCTTCCTTGGCTGGATTTCGCTCAAATCCCCTGTTCGGAGAGGTGTAAAAGGGCTACAGGGTTTCAAACCACTGTAAGTTTGAGCAGATTTGATTTTTTCTTTTTTTCGGTTCAAAAAATAAAACTTTTTAACTGTAGTGAAACTTTCGGCATGTACCGAGTGTAATTTCATAAGATTTGAGTGAAGTGACGAAGAATTTGTAATTGTTTTGCATTTATAAGTGTCGAAGCTCCGGATGCGTCGATATCTCTTTAAATGCAGGTTTTGACTTCTCTGAAACAAAGTCACTTCTGAAAGTCTCGGGAAATTGACCTTCATACAGATTCAATGTATAATGAAAATGGCGTAAAAATTCAGTCACACTCTTATGAATATGAAATTTTAATCTAAAAGATGTTTACCGTAATCTAACAATATCCAATAATGATAGCGATTATATGTAGATCCTTGATGCAATTATCTGATTTTTGAAATTGTCGGTGAAAATGCGTTATATGTCAATGTGCAATGTATGATAAAGACAATGGAGCAGTAGCACAGTGTATAATAAAGACTACGCATCCTCGCTTTCCAGCTGGGTGAATATGATGACATGAGGGCACCTTCTGGTAGGTAATACTGAATGGGTGTTCCTATCCATCCAAAAAGCATGTTTGAATCTTTTTTTAAGAATCCGTTCAATGTATTATGTAGCCAACAAGGAACAAGGAGTGTCGACCAAAAGCGACAGTGCATAGGGGAGAGGGATCACCAGCGATTTCCAACAATTTTGCAACGGGTCCGCCGATGTCTGTAAACCCTAATGGCTAAATATATAAAATTAAAAAAAAAAAATATATATATATATATATATATATATATATATATATATATATATATATATCTTTTCTAAGATATTATAGTTTTATTTTGGATAAGTTTACTATGATATTTTAAGGGAGAGGATTTAAAGTCGAGCAGGGTCCAATTATTTAGATAGCAAATTAATAGTTGTGATAGTCAAAAGAGTTATTAATTTTTAATTGTACAATTTTGATCCATTAGTTATGCACATCAACCAATGATATGATGACACATTAGTTGTACAAATATAAGTTACCTAATACATATGTATTGATCGCACCTTTAAAAAGACACTTTTCTAACACCTTACACGAGAATTGTTGTATTGACGCCATACTAACACGTCACAACCTAAAAATGTAGAATTAATTAGTAGAGTCTTCAAACTATCCATTAATATAATTTTCAAACTCTAACGTGACACAATTTAAATGTCACGTAAATCCAAACTCAAAATGTTCAAGTATAGAATCCTCTCCCTTAATGCATACTTTAATATATGTGAGCATGTTCTTTGTTAAGATATCATAGTCTCACTTGAGACAAATTGACAAAGGTGACATATTTTTCATCCACTAAGACCACTTATAATGCCATGGCATGGCCAAAATATTTTTTTAATGAGAGTTACATTGCATGGTATACTCTACTCGATAGTGTATTCTAGTAAATCATTTTGGATTGAGATCTTATATATATTTCTAACTTTTTTTATCACTTTGTAGAGAACATTGGGCACTATGCTCAACATATCTTTGTGTTAGGAATAACGCTCTGATACTACATGTTAGATCAATGAACTATAGCCTACAGTGAAAGTAAATAATGTAGAATAAACAAGCTACAAAATAAAGACAAGCAAGAGGACACATTACTCAAAGATTACGTGAAAATATTGAAAACAAGCAAAGGAAAAAACATGGAAAAAAATGGCAACCCCAGACTTCATATTAATTTCAGCATCAAACTTCCCTCTACAACAGCGCTTCTAACAACTCCATCAGTGCTAACATACTAAGCACTCAATGCTTCCACCTAAAGCATTCAGGTTGTGAACCAAGCATAACAAGCCTACATGATCCAACCTCCAAGCATGCAAGCCCAAAGCTTGCATGGATCCACTAATTGAATAAATTACAATGAGAGAGCTAATGCGTATTTATGCATTTTACAACAAGAGAGAGAGAGAGGGAGAGAGAATGACTAGTGGCACCCAAAAAAATGTGCCACACTTGGTGAACATGTGATCCTCAATAGTGGTGGTGGTCTCCATGTGCAAAAGTCTTCAAGGCATCTTCATTTTAGACAAGAACATGTGTCACCTCCATGTGGCTCCAATATCATTGTCTCCAACACACATGTAAGGTCAATCTTCTATAGTAGCTTTCTTGTCTTCGTTCTCCATGTGATCACATGAGTCCAAAAGATGCTTTGAATCATCTTTTGACTATCTCCTACACACATGTGAGGTCAATATGTTATAATAACTTTCTTGTCTTCATTTTTCATGTGACCACATGAGTCCAAAAGATGCTTGCAATCATATTTTGACTATCTCCACATATGGGAATCATGGGGTCTCTTAGAAATTTGACTCACACCAACCCTTTTGTCTTTTGCACCATGTGACACCACCCATGTGACTACCATAGATGAATCCATGTGCCTTGGTGGGGTGATATGTCCCACTCCCATTACATCAACCTATTCACTCATAAGATACCCTCCATGGGCCCTTGCCACATCACTAATTAGCTACATCACTAACCATCCACATCAACTACATGCCACATCATCATGAAGAGCAACCATGAATAGTGTTTGTGAATAGTGATTCGTGACTTCACATCCTAACATACTCTCACTTGAAGTCAATATACATATAATTTTACCACACCTGAGTATTTTACAACCAACTACTCACCATCCTGACAAAAACCTAGCAAAAGTTTTCTTACACTACTAAAACTTCTCTACCCTGACAGACTTTGTCAACATCTGCTCCTCCATAGAAGATTGCAAAACCTAAAGTGACTCTTCACTTCTCCACAGACCAATCCTCCAAACAAGATTCTACCATGAACCGCTCACAAATCCCACTGCTTGGAAATATCCAATTTAGTGCTCACCAATGCAACATGAGGCTTCATACTCCTAATGAATCCAATACATAGGACAACATGTCTTCTCCTCCTCTAAGAAACTCTTGGAAAGACAACTCAAAATGTAATAAGTGTGGTACTTCCTTGCTTTTCCATCCTTGTGCATCTCCATCCTTGGTTTGCTCCTCCTGTCACCTTTATTTCACGTGTCTCTACTAATCCATCACATAAGTGATCATGTTGGGTTGTGCATCTAACATGTCACAACACATAGTGGCAACTTTTTTTAAACACTTGGCTCTCTGTGAAGGTACTAAAATTCTTGTATTACATGTGTGGTACCAACACTAACCTGTATAGTGATTTCATGCAAACCAACTAATTTATGCCTCATCAAAGTATATATCTCTCCCTCAGAGAGATCCCCATGTAGGAATAACGTTGCTCCAACTCCTTAAACAACAATTAGTGCATGTATCACTCTTAATAGTAGTGAAGAAAGAAGATGACATAGAATTCAATACCATAATTCTTCTCATAGCCTCTAGATATCAACATGACATAAGTGGACCAATCACAGCTCTAGGGAAATCATCACGTTACTATGTGCATCATTTCACCTACCATGCTTTTGAGCCTCAAGAATGCATCTGAAATGCATCATGCTCTACCAAATGTTGCCAAAACACTAACTCATGTGCCTCCAATGTTAGTTCATGCATCAGTCTACTTGGCTAATGCCACAATCATATGTATAACACTCAAGAACCTTGATTATATGGTCAACACCAGCCTTGTCCTTCTAAAAACACCAGGTCTCACTTGTTCATTTACATCTGCATCTTCATCTTCCTCAACTACTTCAAAATAGGTAAAGCTTTAATTTTATTTGTACCTCCTTCCTTTGCATGAATTTTTCTTCTTCTGCATCTCAGCTAAAAACATGTGGTCAATATGATACCACATCAACACCCCTTCTATTTGTTTCTAAGAACCATACAAATTTCATTATTTGTCATCCACCTCCCCCAAAAGAGACCATATTTGCTCCATCAACTTTTAGAGTGGCTTCTCCAATAAGAACACTATGTAGGCTATTGAATTGTCTAGCATATCTTGTTAAATTTTCTCCTTCAACTCTCCCGTGGGATTTTTATCAACAACATGAAGAGAACATGATATTTACCAAGAGATATTCCACCTTGCTCCATAGAGAGATACCTACCAAAAAAAAACCTTTTTTTCTTCTTTAATCTCCACTTGGTATTTCCTCCTGTCACAATAGCTTCACCTTGCACACAACCAACCAATAAGAGAAAACATTTACACATGGAGTTTTTCACCATAGCTCTAATTCCAGATGTTAAGAATAAAGATCTGATACTACATCTTAAATCAATGAACTATATTCTACAGTGCAAGTAAATAATGCAGAATAAATAAGCTACAAAATAAAGACAAGCAAGAGAACATATTACATAAAGATTACGTGGAAACCTTGAAAACAAGAAAGGACAAAATGGAAGCTCCAGACTTCATATTAATATCAACATCAATTTTTCTTCTATAATAACTCCTCCATCAACTCCATCGGTGCTAACATACTAAGCACTCAATGCTTCCACCTGAAGCATTCAAGTTGTGAAACAAACATAACTAGTTTACAAGATCCAACCTCCAAGCATGTGAGCCTAAGGCTTGCATAGATCCACTAATTGAAAAAATTTTAATGAGAGAGCTAATGCATATTTATGAATTTTACAACAAGAGAAAGATATGGGAGAGAAAATGAATAGTGGCACCCAAAAAATGTGATAGACTTGGTCAATGTGTGATCCTCAATAGTCGTGGTGTTATCTCCACGTGCAAAAGTCTTCATGGCATCTTCACTTTAGACAATAACACATGCCACCTCCTTGTGGCTCCAACACAGTTTTCTCCCACACATATGTGAGGTCAATCTACTATAGTATCTTTCTTATCTTCATTCTCCATGTGACCACATGAGTCCAAAATATGCTTGCAATTATCTTTTGATTATCTCCACACATGGGAATCATGGGGTCCCTTAGAAATTCAATCCACACCAACCTTTTTATTTTTTATGTCATGTGACACCACCCATGTGACTACCAAAGACAAACCCATGTGTCTTAGTGGAGTGTTATGCCCCACTCCCATCACATTATTCTGATCAGTCACGGGATAGCCTCCATGGACCCCTATCATATCACCAATCAGTCACATCACTAACCATCCACATTATCAGTAGGGCATGTCATCATCAATAGTGACCATGAATAGTGCTTATGAATAGTGACTTCACATCCTAACATATTGAAGAGGATCTTCAAGGAGAGGACCAAAGTTAAAGAATCAATAACCACTATATAGAACCACTTCCCAATATATTCAACCAATGACCAATTAAAAATGAATGACCAATTAAAAACCAAATCCTAATCTCAGTAGCCAATATCACATTTGAATTTAATTTCCAAATATTCTTTTTCAAATGATCACATCAAATTCTACCACTTCCTTGACACATTTACGCCTCATCTTTTGAAACTTGCATCATATTGTGGAGTGTAAATGTGTCCCAAAATTTGATGGGAATATAAGTTATTGTACAATCTGACCAGTCATCGCCACTCACTGTCACCTTCAATTAAATTTTGCTTAGTGGCTTGGAAATAAGAAGTAAGGTAATCATTTAAAATTTATAAGACCATTTATAATAAATTAAAAAAGGTATTAACATGCATTGATATGTTTGGCAAGGTTATATATGGGGTGCAAAAAATGGGTTCAAGATTATGCCATTTATTTGGCTTGTATTCTTTCATCATTGACATATCCTACAAATTTTTATTTGATATCATATGCCATGGAATTATATTATACACCAAACCCATATTCATGGAGGTGGTTGGATTTACATGACCTGCATCACCCATTGCAAAAGGGTTTGTAGCTTGCAAGGTGGCAACATATTTTATTTGATTGAAATAGGAAATCATGTCTAATTTATGTCTCAAATCAATGATGTAATGTTGCAAGTGCGGGGATAAAACATTGAGGTCTCAAATTTTATCTTGTTACTTCCATTCACCCATATTGTCAATATATTAACACTCAAAAACAAAATATTACAATCCCTTGGACCAAAATTAGGCGACAACATAGGTAGATGTCAAACCTGTCAGCCTGGACCCAAGGTCCCAATGTCAGAGTTGACAATTTCTAAAAGTGATAAGATGAATACAAGTGTACACCTATCAGGCCGATGGCAGGGTTGTCAGCTAGTGAATCATTCAATGAGCAAGCTCTTTTTGGTTTCTCCCTACCCCCATCTATATAGACCATAGAGAATACTAATCTCCATGGATGTAGATAAATGTATAACCTATCGATGGAAGCACCCAGAATGATCTATATGATCTAACAAGGTCCCATATAGATATATAGGCGAATGGATAGGTTCTAGAAATATATATAGGTATATGGATAGGTCCCATATATATATATATAGGCATGTGGATGGTGATGTACTATATCGATATATGTGGGGTTTGGGTCCCAAATAGTTACATATATAGGTAGATGGATATGTCTCTATCGAATGTATATATATGTAGGTCTCTTTCATAGATATATAGGTGGTCAAAGTGCCCCCATATCAAAAATATATATGATATAGGGCCTTCCCATATATATAAATAGGGTATCCTAGATTGATATATAGGCAGATGGATAGCTCTCTATCGAATATATATGTATGTGGGTCTCTTCTCTATCCATAGTTTGGAGATGCCTATATATCAACTAATAACCCTCTATCTCTCTATTCGTCAGACACTCCTGAATACTATAACTATTGGAGAGGAGCTTCGAGAAGAGGACCAAAGCTCATGAATCAATAACCAAAATGAATTATCAATCAAAAACCAAATCCCAATCTCATCAACCAATGATCACACAAACTTACAAAATAAAAATTTTCATCCACCCCAAGTATAATAGTTGATATAGATGGCCCAATCTCTATACATAAATCTATATATGTAAGAGTCTATATCTATGGGACAAGTCAAGTTCCCAATCTCATCACCTTTTTTATAGAAAAGGCCCAATATCTATCTTGAAATAAATAGTGCATGTATGGATAAAGGTAGTTTTAAGCTATAAATATTAGAGATTATTTACATTTGATTTTGATTGTTAGATATTTTTTGTCAATTGATCGGATCACATTCCACTACTTCCTTGACACATTTACACCTTGTCATTGAAACTTGCATTGAATTGTGGATTGTAAATGTGTCCTAAATATTTGATGGGAATTGAAGTTCTTCTGTAATAAGACCACTCATTGCCCCTCACCTTCACCCCTAGTTAACTTTTGCTAAGTGACTTGGAAATTAATAGTGAAGTGATCATTTAAAATTTATTTGACCCTTGATAAGCAATTAAAATTATATCACAAGGCCAATCATAAAATATGTTAGAACTAATAACTACATTTTATAATAATTTTTTAATAAAATAATTATTAAAAACTTTAATGGAGTGATCTATGATTTAACACTCAAATTATATAAGCGGTTAATATCATATCATTCACACTCAATCAAAGCATTTCAATGTTTGGGTTGTGTTAAATTTACAAATTTTTGTCATTTTATATATGCAAACATGTTTTTTATTGAATGAATAAACTGAAAAGCCTATTTAGTAGCTTGTTAATTGGCATAATTATTTTGATGTATAAATCATGTATCATGGCAAATAATCAAGTTTACTCTAGTGTTTTGATGGTTTTGGTTTTGGATATAGGTATTAGATGCAATAGGTGGTCAAATAATTTTAATAAAAACTATGCTTACCAGAAAGGACAATTCACATAGCTTGATAACATGTTAACCATACAACTCATGCAGTTGTCATCTGTCAACACCTACACTGCATCACTCTGGTAATGTTTGCTTCCATCGTAGCATCGATGATTTTAGGACACTTATATCTGATTACCAACTGATAAAACATGTTTCACTGAAATGGGAAAATATCATACAAAGTTCATCATAGTTTCATAATTACTCTCTATGTAAGAGCTCCATGAAGTATGAAGAGGTAGAATATTTTGTAGATATGTTTGATGAAACCCTATAATTTACCTAATCAACGAAGACAAGCTTTCCAGGTAGGCCAAAGGCTTTCTAAAATTTAAAAACCATGTGACCAATGATAATTTTAAGAATGGACCCCTAAAACTTACTATAAAATTTTGACGAATCCTAGATTTCAAGTATAATTCCATTGGTGAATCTTTGGAAAAATTGTCATGCCAATATAAATTGATTAGCAATTTATATTAGCTATTTCAAAAAACTTATAAATAGCTAGTGAATCAAGCGTCATATTCAAACCAAGAAATAATGACAAAAAAACCAATTGAGTAAGAGGTTAGAGGATGAGAAGTCTAAAGTCAAGATCTTATAAATACGATTCTTTATTTTTAACGATTAAATTTGTCAATATTTTTAAAGATTAATTTTTTCCTTTTTAAGTGCTAAATTTGATTGCCATATTACTAAGTATAAATTGAGTACATGCCTCTTTAAATCTCTCAAAAGATCAATCAAATAATATAATAAACTGTGTGTAGCAAAAATTATGATAAAAAATTAAAGTATAAATCAACTATGGGGCCATAGGGCAAGACAACTATGAAAAGCCAGGATGAAATAATTGAAAAAAATATTCAAAACATTTTCATAGTTTTAAAATTATAAACTATATAATAAGGTCTACAAAATGTCTTAACCACATCCATATTGTCTTTCAAATATTTATTTATTTCAATTAATAAACCATTCCAACTAGAATATAAGTATTACTTTAAACATTTAAAAATAAAATATAGTATGATCATGAGGCTCTATTGCATTTATTCAATTTATTCTTTATGCATTGTTTAAAAAAAATATCTTGCATGTCATTATTTTTCAGAGAAAAATAATTTCTTGTTTGTTTAAAATAAGTATGTGGTAAAGACTAACCAATAATATAATAAATTGAGTGTAGAAAAAATATAATAAAATAATGAATAAATATAACGATAAGTTCTCTAAAAAATATTTCTGTAAAGATATTTGCTCAAAACATTATCTTTCAAATATCTTAATCATATCCATAATCAATAATGATAAGGTCTACCAAAATGTCTTAACCATATCCATAAACAATAATGTCTTTTAAAATATTTTTATTTCAATTAACAAACCATGTCAATCAGATTATAATTATTACCTTAAATATTTTAAAATAAAATATAATATGATCATGAGGTTATGTTGTATTTATTTAATTTATTTTTTGTGCATTGTTTAAAAGAAGTATCATGCCTGTCATAAGTTCTTAGAAGAAATCAAATTCTTGTTTGTTTAAAATATGTGGTAAAAACCAATCAAATAATATAAGGAATTAAGTATAACAAAAATATTGACAAAAAACCAAAATATAGAGTATAAACAACTATGGACCATAGGACAAGACAACTATGAAAAGTGAAGATAACATAATTGAAAAAAATATTCAAAACATTTTTATAGTTTTCAAATTATAAACTATATAATAAGATCTGTCAAAATGTCTTAACCACATCCCCTTTCAAATAATTTTTTTATTTCAATTAACAAACTATATCAACTAGAATATAATTATTACTTTAAACATTTAAAAACAAAATATAGTATGATCATGAGACTCCATGACTCTTTTTGTGTAGTACATATGGTAAGATCATGTGCAATACTTAGTATAAATTGAGTACAGAACACATCTCCCACTTTTGACACAGTTGGTCGATCTAATAGACTCAAAGAAGTTCTTATTACAAGAGATTGATTCCTTGAGACTATATCCTTTGTAATTTACACTTTGAAGGAAATTGTAAAATGTTTCTTTTCAGATATTAGATATCATTTTCCTTGAGATGAATTACTAGAATCTATGGCTATGATGTACTCTCAATATTGGGAAAATGTTAGCTCATAAAATTTTTAGAATAAAATCAAAACCTTGGCCCAACACTTATAAAAGAGTGTAGAGTTGAATGGTGAACAATTTAAAGGCATTTTAGATTTGCCAAATTAAGGGAGGGATTTGTTTGATTTGCCACAAGTTTTGGAATACGCTTTTGAAGATGGCTCGATCACTAGACTATTCAATACCTTAAATTTGAGAGAAATACTATATCATAGTATCTTAGAATATTTTAATCTTATTAATTTATGTCAAACAATGATTTTGGGCTCAGTGGAAGATGAGATATTTTTTAGTGTATTGTTATTTTTAAAGTCAAAGTTAAGAAACAAGATTAGAAAAAATTGGATACTTGCTTGATGCTCTATAAAACTAGATACAATGTCCTCAATTTTTCATCTGATCTAGCTCTAATAATTTGGCAATCAACATCTGAACGAAGAGGATTGACTAATAATTATTCAAACACACTACAATTCTACAATACTAGATCCAAGTGTAACAACTTTTGAAGAAAATGAAAATAACAATAATTAAGAATAAAATGAAGAAAATTTATGTAGTTTTATTTTTGATTGATTAAGAGAATATGTCTATAAAAGTTGTAAACTTTATTATAGATATGCATAAATATATTGTGGTGTTCTCTTGTTGTTTTATACTAAGTATATTTTTGTGTTATATTTGATTAAGAGAATATGTCTATAATAGTTGCAAACTCTATTATAGAGATGCATAAGTATAATTTGGTGTTCCCTTGTTATTTTATACCAAACTTATTTGATTTATCTATAGTGTAATGAACTATAAGTATCTATATTGGACCAACAGCTTCACTTTTGCTAATAGCTTGCAGAAATGATTAAAAAATTTGAGAAAACTATCACATATGTATTTGAGCAACTTCCATTAATCCTATGGGTGACGTGCTAGACCAACATTAAATTTTGCCTTGGGACCCCTCAATATTTCAATACCAATTCACTAGAAAAATGGGTAAAAGCTAAATCTCGATCTTCATAACTTTAATTTCACTTGCATCACATTCAGTGCTAAAAATAAAATAATCATTAGGTTTGAAAATTATTTATTATTAAATTTTTTAGTTATTAAAACCATATAGAAAGAAGACCATGTTTTTTTTACTCAGTTTTATAAATGCGTTAAGGACAACTTGTGACTTAAAACACAATAATCTTAAGGTAATAATTATATTGTGGTTGGCATAGTTTATTAATTGAAATAAAAAATATTTGAGATGTCATTATTGATTATGGATATAGTTAAGATATTTTGATAGACCTTATCATTATTGGTTATGGATATGATTAAGATATTTTGGTAGACCTTATCATTATTGATTATGGATATGATTAAGATATTATTATATTTATTCATTTTAAGATAAATGATTGTGCATGCAAACTATACTCTCAGTCTTCAAAATAAAAGAAACACAAATCCATACCTTTCAATCACAAAGAAACCAACTTAAAAATTGTATGCACCTTTATTTCCAACCTCTCTTCCCAATATTTTGATTATTAGATATTTTCTTATGCCAATAGCTTACATCAATGATCAGAAAAATCAAAAAACCATCACATAGTATTCGAGCAACTTGCTTATGCTCGAATACATATGCATCTCTATAATAAAATTTACATCTGTTATAGATATATTCTTTTAATCAAAAAGAAGACTGAGAGTAGTTATTTGTATGCACATTTATCTATATTGAAATAAATAAATATAATAATAAGTTCTATAAAAAGATTTTCTTTAAAGATATTGACTTGTCATCCTCGTTTTTCATAGTTATCTTTCCCTATAGCCCCATAACCGGTTTAAGGTAATAATAATATTTTGGTTGGCATGGTTTGTTAATTGAAATAAAAAATATATTTGAAGGGTTATTATTTATTATGAATATAGTTAAGACATTTTGGCAAACCTTATTTTATAATTTATATCTCACTTATCTAATATATGTATATTTGATCAGATTTCAAATAATATAATCTAACATATCTAATAGAGTAAAGTCTATAAAAGAGACAATCTTTTTAAAAATATATTTTTTATTCTATCAAAGTGTTTTATCAATCTCTTGATATCCCTTTTATATCTCTATAACTGAAAAGCGAGAAAAAGAAACCAAGAGAGAAAAAGACTCAATGTATACTTACATATTAGTCTCTTATATATCAATCTCTTGATATTTCTTTTATATCTTGTGTTAGTCTTTTGAAAGACTTACAAAGGGTTGTACTCTATACTAAATACTACGTATACTAAATACTGCATATGATCTTATCGTATTTACTGCACAAAAAGAGCCCTTGAGAAACATAATTTTAGGACATGAAAGATTAAAAAGAATAATTGATTTTAACATCTCCCTCAAGCTCATTGAATCTTGATTGTGTTACATACATTTATTTATTGATTTTGGCAAGCCTAAAACATGATCAATATGTAGAAATAATTTTAAAAAATTATTATAAAACAATAAATTCCATGTGTGTTTCCATAATTGTTCAGTAAAGATTAAACCATTTAAACATGATTTTTTGTAAGAAATAAAATAATGTTATGTATATATCAAAATTGCTAAGAATAATATCAACATACTTAAAAATATCAAGAAAGTATTTAATACCAAGTATCAATAGAAATTTAAACACAATAATTTAAGTTTTAATCAGAGTCTATATCAGAAACCAAATCTATTAAAGGGGAAACCTTATAAGTCAATTACTCATTGCACTCCATGAAAGCAACAGGGAATTCCATCACGCAGGTCGAAGGTCCTTCATAATCATCCACCTCCAACTTTACCATTTTTAATATTTTGACCTCCATAGGTTGTGTTGCAGGGCTGCTAGCACATTTCCTGCTAAAAGAAGTAGGGCTTTTGGGCTCAAGGGTGGAATATTAGTGTTAAGTGGAACAATTTCATTGGGATACAATTTTGCAATTTATTCAAGAATATTTTCATGTTGAGGTGGCTCAAGCAATGGAATGTTTTTCTCATTACACTGAATGGCATCATAAACATGCATGCATTAAGGGGACTCATTTGGAATGCCTCGTCCACGAGGATGATTCCTCCAATGTGCTCCCCTCCATCCTCTATTTCCATGGAAATTCAAAGAGTTAGTAGGAAAAGACTTTAAAACATTCCAAAAAATAGGGTCATTAGCATCAAAATGAAAGAAAACATAGGTTCCCCATTTAAATGGCCTAGTAAATGTGTTAGCATCCTTTCGACCATAAAATAACCAACCGCCTCAAGACCTACCCAATGAAGGAGTAGCCTCAATACATTGATCATCATTATGACTTGTAACATCTCTACCTGAATCATTTGAACCTGGATTCTAGCCTAATATCTAATAAAATATCTTAAAATAAGCATTTTATAGAACTAAGCTCAAATACTTCCTAATTTTAATTATCTTAAAAATACAATGCATCAAATTGTTCAATTTAAAACAAAATGTAAATAATACTTATGTAACCATCATTGTGCATAAAAATTAATTATTGCATCCTCTTTAAAACCATACTAAAATAAAAACTACCAACTTAATAAAACCATGCATTATTATTTCACAATCCTCATGACATGCATTATTTTTTTACAATTCAAATTGGGATTTTGAATGTTTTATTTTTTCAATTAACAAATCATGCCAACCAAAATATAATTATTACTTTAAACATTTAAAAACAAAATACAATATGATCATGAGGCTTTAGGATTCTTTTTGTGCAGTACATACGGTAAGATCATGTGCAATACTTAGTATAAATTGAGTATAGACCACAACTCACACTTTAAATATTTTGGCATGCCCTATTATATATTTTTGTGTGGGTGTGATTCACCAAAAAATTATATGATCTCTCTCTCTCTCTCTCTCTCTTTATATATATATATATATATATATATATATATATATATAAGGACTCTTTAGAACACAATAAGCTTAAGGTAATAATTATATTTATTATATGAAAAGGTTTTGAATATTCTTTGATGCCACATGTTCTTTCTTATATATAGTTTTAATAATTAAAACACTTAATAATAAATAATGTTCAAATTTAATATCTATTTTATTTCTAGTATTGAATGTGGTGCAAGTACAATTAAATCTATAAAGATTGAGGTTTAGATCTTACCCTATTTTTTAGTAAAATAACGTCATCATATTGAGGACACAATAAAATTAAGGTAATAATTATATATTTTTAGTTATATTATCCTCACTTTTCATAGAAATATCTTGCATGCCATTATTTTTCAAAAAAAAATAGTTGTTTTTTTAAAAGAAGTATGTGGTACAAACCAACCAAATAATATATTAAACTAAGTATAGCAAAAATTATGATAAAAAATTAGGGCATAGAGTATAAATAATAAACTGAATATGGAGTCATAGGATAAGAATATATATATATATATAGAGAGAGAGAGAGAGGGTAACACTATATATATATATATATATATATATATATATATATATACATATATATATATATACCCTATGACTCTCTCTCTCTATATATATATATACTCTAATTTTTTATCATAATTTTTTACTCAATTTAATATATTATTTGGTTAGTCTTTAGTTTTACCATGTTAAACCCTAAATAAATAAGAAATTGATTTCCTCTAAGAAATAATGGCATGAAAGATACTTATTTTAAGCAATGCATAAAGAAAAAAATGAATTATATTATTTTATTAGTCTTTGTATACACATAATATTTGTAAACTTTTATAAATTACCGATGCTCTTTATCTTGCAGGACCCTGTCGAGTCTCAATCTTTCTAAGTGCATGCCTTAAGTGATGCACCGAGAAAGGGGTGGACAGACCATTGGTGCTTCACAGGTTTGTTGTCCTTTTTCTCACTTGTTATCTACAAACTTATCTCATAAAAACCATTCCCTTAAGCATGTTATTATCTCTTGCACACTCCTCTAGTCTTTTACCACCTTCAGTACCCCTTTTCCTAACCTAAAACCTCTTTTAATAGTTTACATGACTAGGTCAACTGGGTCGACCTTGTACTCTTATTGGTGAAATTCATTTAGGATCTAGGTCATATCTTGACTGACTTAGCCTATGACCTAATGAGTTTTTTAATGAATTTTTGTTGATAATGATACTAGGTCAACTAGATCGACCCTATCGATCAAAACTTTTAGAAGGGTTTAGGGTTAAATTCATATATATATATATATATATATATATATATATATATATATATATATATATATATATATATATATATATATATATATATATATATATATATATATATATACATATACATATATATATACATATATATATATATGTATATATATACAATCATTTTGTAATTATTTAGAAAATAGAAGTAAGATATATTTTGCATCTATTTATCCACCATTCTACTTGAGGATCGAGCTTAGAGTTTCATACTTTCTTTGGAGATACGGATCTTGTTTTGTGGAGAAGTCTTTTAGATGCATTGATAGGTTATGTAGACTAACGTTGATTTATCCTTGTCATTCTTACATACCATAATAACCTCTTGTGAATCATCTTGGCCAAAGAAGAGATTGAGACTTGAAAGGTTCATCTTCAAAGATAAATATTCCTAATTTTGTTTCTCCTTTGTAAGAGTAGATAGATATGCATTTGTACTTATCTTTCATGCATTATAATTTTGTATATATTGACATGAGTATATTTATTTTATGCATGTTTGCTTTTAGTGTTTATAACTCTATTTTGTGCCACAAGCTTTAGTGAGCACTAGATTAATTCTTTTTGCTTTACTTGTTATTAGTATAGTGAATATAAAAACATAGGACTTAATTAGAGTTATTATGTGGTTTTTCTTGACTTGAGGCCTTGGAACCCTCCCTAGTGATATTATTATGATAAGAAATCCCTTAATCGGGTCTAGTGAATTCATACTGATCATGTTTCTGATTATCTAATGTATCTCTAATTGGAAGTGTAAGTAGGATCTATCTTCTCTGAGCTAGGAGTGATTTGTAGATCTGATGCATTTTTGATTATATACATTCTGGTGAACCTAACATGAATCTAACCTTTACAGCTTTTCTTTCACATTTTTCATTTTATTATTTTTCTATATTTGTGATATTAGGTCGACAAGGCTAGTATAGTTTTTAACTTCTATGCGCATGTTTAACACACAATCACATCAAAATGACTATGTTATTTCTATGTAGGTATTCATTAGATACAAGTTACTAGATCGAATAATTCTATATAGTAATCATATTTACTTTCAGTAATAAATTATGTCAAATAGGTCAACTTAGTCTTTTATTCAACTCCAAAATAGAAAACTAGGTTAGATAGGTTGACTTAGTATCATAGTCAACTTTTAGATAACAAACCAAGTCGACCAGATTAGTATAGTCATTTTAACAAGTTTAAACAAATAGGGAATTATAAAACTAGGTCAACCAAGTCAACATAGTTGGTTGAAATTACAAGCATAATTCAAGGCACTTCAAAAATTTCATATTCCTCAGCATCTTCCAACCCACCAAGGTTATTTTATTTCTCTCTCTTTCAATTCAGATCTTCCTTATAGTTTTGTTTTGCAAATTTTGTAGTCTTTAAAATTGTAATCATACAACAAACTAGGTCAACTTGGTCGACCTAGTTCTATATTTTATCTTGTCTTTAAAAGACTAGGTCAATTTAGTTCTTAAAGACTTGCTTTTATAGTATAATAGCGACCATGTCAACTCTATTTTATAATGTTTGCATACACTATCATCTAAACTGACTCTGTATTGTGTTTAATTTGAAAAATTGATAATTATATGCTAGTAATTACTTCACACTTTCACTTTCAATTGTTTACATGATTAACATAGCTCGCATAGTCTAATTAGGTGGTTTTTTTTAATATACTGTTTAGTTTCACTAATTTTCTCTTTATTGCACACACTACCAAATCACATAATTTTAAAATGTATTTAAACATTTGTCTACCAAAGGCCTACCTACATAGATTTCATCACCAAGGGGGAAGTTGACTTAATTTTTTGTCAAAGTATAAACACATGGTTAATGGTATATATTGGTAAAGCACTCGACACCTTTATCATTGTGGGATTGTGAAGTGAGATGATAAGCCTCAATACCAAGCCAATACCATTGCCAACATAGATCTCTTTCAACCTAAACATCTTGAAACCATCTATAAATTAATTTTTAGTTTCCTAATTTCAGCTAACTTCTTTATCACACTTAAAATAACACTTTATAATAATCTAACAACATTCAAGATGATCACTTAGTTAGCATTTACTTGTTAATTGACTGCTTGCTCTTTGCTCATTGTATATTGTATTGTAAAAACTTACATTGTCGAGTGTTGATGCAAGGTTTTGTGTTGTATGCCTTAATTGGATCATTCTCATTGACCCAATTGATTGTGTATTTACTTTCATTTCTTGATTTAAAATGCATTGCAAGTTTTGTTTAGAAATTGAGAAATATGAACCTCTATAGATAATTTGAGATGGATACACCAAGAATTCGAGAATGATGTAAGAACATGAATTATATAATTTTAAGTCTAGTTTTTAAAACACTATTTTTTTAAAAATAGTTGAATATAAATAGGTCAATATAAATAAGTAAAAAATAAAAAAATTGAATATGAACTCTTTTTTTCCAATAAAATAGAGTAGATAACCAATCGTGTAGCCCCTCATTTTTTGAGCATCGTTTAATATTTTTAAAAACCATTAGGTGAAACTTTAGATAAGATCATCTAGTTTGTAGCCTAGATTTTTTTAATAATTTTTTAATGACTTTTTTTTATTAATTTTACAAGTAAATAGATCCTGAAAATTGAAAAAAAAAAAGGATAGCCAACTGTGTAACCCCTCTAACTACCTCAAAAAAAATAAAAACTAATTTTTTTTAATACATGTAGAATCACACCTATTTTGTGGCCATAATTTTATTTTTGCATTTGGATCAATGAAAAAAAGATACACAAGCATATATAGGCATGTATATTTTTGGTATGTAGTGGCCTAACAATACTAAAGTTAGAAATCAACATAAATTGAAACCTTAAAATTGTCTCAAAATTATAAAAATCATATATTTTGAAAGAGGAGAGCATGTTTGTCATCATGGTAAAATATTTATGAATTTTTTCATTGAAATTTTTAGTGTATTTGGTGATAGAAATTGAATTTTATTACTTTTTATCAAATCTCTCAGATTCAGTTATACATTGACAAGTCCAAGCATTTATCTTAGGAATCCAAGCCATTTCTAAGCCAAAAATCTTGGTTTTTAAAACATAGTTCATATATGTTATAACATATATGTGTTATAGTGCGTACGCTTTCCTTTCACATTGCACTAAAAATAAAAAAAGATATATTGGAAGGGGTATCTATTTTTTTCATGCAATGTGAAAAGAACTCATATGCATTACTTTCACATTGCACAAAAAGCAGAAAAGATCTATTGGAAGGGGTATATGGTTTCTTTTTAAAATGTTAAGATAATTTTACATTTATATTATTAATTTTATATTCATTATACTTTAAATATATTTTAGTAAATATAATAAATTAGGGTCACTTTGCAACTGATATATTTGGTCTCACAATTGTACATCTTATGATATGGGAGATAGTTTTTCAAAATACAATCTAGCCAGTACTTAGGCATTTTTAGGGTTTCAATATTAAACCTATGGATTATAGGGCATAACTTTTGCAATTAATGTCTATTTTTGGTAAACATATATTCATTTTTCAAGTTTTTGTGCCTTTTGGATTGTTTGTTAACATTGCTAGGAGTCCTAGGTTTATCAAAATTGAAGTTTACAAACCACTCGCTTTGAATTCAATCCAAAGTGATGTGATTGAGGTAGGATAGGTCACATTGATGACCTACGCACATCAAATGACTAATTTATGTCAATTACAATTTCTCATCATCCCTCCCTCATCCTTAATCACTTCCTCCTCATCCCACATCACACCTAATCAGTATCTCCTTGCTCCTCTTTTTCTCTAATCACTCCATTGAAATTCACCATCCCTCATCATCTCTAATCACTCCCTTATTGTCCTTAATCACTCCCTCATTAACCCTCACAGTCCCTCATCATCCCTAATCACTTTATCATCCCTCATATCTCTAATCACTCCATTATCATCCCTAATAATCTCTAATCACACCCTCCTCATCTTGCATTATCCCTAATCACACCCTCATTAAACTTCGTCATCCTTAATCACTCTCTCATAATCTCTAATCACTCCCTCATTGACCATCATTGTACCTCATCATCCCTAATCACTCCTTCATTGTTCTCATCATCCCTAATCTCTCCTCCCTCATCCCTTATAATCCCTAATCACTCCTTCTTTTTATTCATTGACCCTCACCATCCTTAATCACTCCCTCATTGACCCTCATCATTTCTCATCATCCTTATTTACTCCATCCTCATCCCTAATCACACCCTGTAATAACTTGATGGTGGGTGCAGTGGATTCCTACTTGTTCCCAATTGACTTATGTTCTAATTCCAATTTTTGCTCACTCAAATAAGGCCCAAGGAAACTCTTCTTTCATTCATCCTATTTCACATAAATAAGGAACTTAGAGATATCGTATGATTTATGGTGGGATTCAAAGATATATATGGTGATCCGTACCCAACCCATAGAGAAAGTGTAGTATCTAGATCCTCGGCCTAGAATAAATTGGCAGGCAAGTGAGTAAAATATGGGATGAAATTGTATTACTTACATATATAGATTGGGATTTGGGCATTTAAGACACCCTTTTATGTCAATTTTACTTGTGATTAGGTCCCTTATAGGCCAAAAGTGACACAAAAACACCATATCTGCTTATGATCAAGGTAAATGCAAATAATGGGTCCACCACACTAAGGAAACCCATACATAATGAATTACATTCAATGATGGCAAGTAGTTGAAACCAACTATTATATTAATAGGGTAGGAATTAACCATCACATCATGTTACCCATACCTACATCTCATTATGTATCACATCAACATCATGAAATATGTATAAAGATGACATCTATTTATTTTATGATATGGATATGTATTGCATCACACAAATCATTCATACCATGCTGGGCATTATGCACATTGGGTCACTCCCTCCAATACCTTTATGGTGGGTGAAATGGCTTTTTGCTTGTACCTGATTGTCCCCTAGTCACTCATTTCTCTATATAGGTTATATTTCCCTGTCTCTATTCAAGATATGGCTTGGGTATTCAATAAGGTATTTAGGTATGGTATACTTTCAAGATACGACTCAGATATCTAATCATGTATGGCATACTCAAGTAGGTAAATTAGGTAGGGCATATTCAATTATACAAAGTAGGTAGGTAATACTCAATAGTATATATCTATTACATACATAAAATTATTAAATACTTAATTTCTCATTATATCTATTAGGAATCCAACTTCCCTTGTTAACAATACAAGATAAGTAGGTAGGGAAAACATATGTTCAAGATATAAATCAAGAATAAATATTACTTTGATAGATAAGAATATATTCTAGAAAGTACAAGTAGGTAGTACAAGAACAAAGCTATATATTAAGAATCAAACTTCCCTTTACTTATCATGAAGGGCATAGCTAAGTAGGTAGGGTAAGAACAAAGTTATCTATAATAAATCAGGCTTCCCTTTGTTATCCATGCCTTAATCTATAAGCAAAGCAAAGTTATATATTATGAAGGCAAACCTCCCTTGATAGCTATGCCTTACTCCCTTGCTATCTATTGATAAGGTAGACTTACCTTGATATGTTATTAGGTAAAACAAAATTAGGTATCAAGAAGTAAATATTCCCTTGCCTTACTCCTTGGCATAGATGAAGTAGGTAAGGAAAGTTTCTATTGAATTTTCAGTTAGGGAAAGTTTGAGATTAGGGTAGGGACTTCAGAGTAGTGCCCACCATATATCTATGGTGGTCCTCCATTCCTAAATTATCTTTTTATATATTATATTAGAGACCAAGGCATACTTAGAATATGGTAGGGCCCAGTTTAACCTTTAAGATCCATCAGGCCATGTCCAATCTCTAAGGACCTCCTCATTGATGTAATAGAATAAGGAATATGCCCTTTATTCACTTCATAAATCAAGTTTGGTATAGATCAAGTTGGGTATAGATTGAGTTGGGTTGGGAAACACACTCTATTTCCTACTAGATTGGAACACAATTTACCAAATTGGTGACTACATGTCTATCTATCTATAAATCTGCTCTATTATGGATAGAATCAATGACATATAGATAAAATGAAAAGTCAATTATGGGGTTGAGATTGGAATTATCAAATAGTCTCTAATCACCCCTATCTATATAGAAATAAATTGGGATTCTCAACTCTAGGATTGGAATTCTTAGATATGCCCAAATCCCAATCTATATATGTAAGTAATACAATTGCATCCCCAGCTTTGCTCATTTTCCTACCTATTTATTCTAGTTTGGGGATTTAGATACACTCTCTCCATGGTTTAGGCATGAATCATCATATAGATGTTCAAATCCCACCAAAAAATCAAATGATATCTCTAAGTTCCTTATTTGAGTGAAAGAGGAAGAGTAAAAGAAGAGTTTATTTGGCCCTATTTGAATGAGTAAAATTTGGAATTAGAATAAAAACTAATCGAGCACAAATTGGAATCTATTATACTTACCATCAAGGTATTGGAGGGAGTGATTATGGATGAGGAGGGATGACTAGGAAGTGAGTAAGGATGATTATGGATGATGAGGGAAAATGAGGGTCAATGAGGGAGTGATTAGGGATAATGAGAGAGTGACTAGGGATGATAGGGGTCTATGAGGGATTGATTATGAATGATGAGGGATGATGAGGGAGTGATTAGAGATTATGAGGGAGTTATTAGGAATGATGAGGGATGATGAGGGATGGTGAGGTTCAATGAGGGAGTGATTAGGGATGATGAGGGTGTGAATAAAGATGGTGAGGGAGGGTGAGGTTCAATGAGGGAGTGATTAGATACATTGAGGAATGAGGAGAGAGTGATTAGGGTAATGAGGGATGGGGAGGAGGTGATTAGGGATGAGGGAGGGATGATGAGTAATTGAAATTAATACAAAGTGGTAGTTTAATGTGCACAAGTCATCAATGTAGCCTGTGCTACCCTATTCACACCACTTTGGTTTTAATTCAAAGTGAGTGATTTTTAAACTTTAATTTTGACAAACCTAGGACTCTTAGAAATGTCAAAAAATAATTTGGAAGGAAAAAAAACCTTAAAATGACTATATCTTTATTTAAAATAGACATCAATTACAAAATTTATGTTCTGAAATCCATAGGTTTACTATTAGAACCTTATAATGGATAAGTACTTGCTAGATTAGATTTCAAAAAATATCTCCCACATCGTAAGGCATGTAACTAGGAGACTAACTCTATCAAATTCAAAGTGACCCTAATTTATTATACTTAACATTTATTTTAGTAAACCATCTACCCCTTCCAATAGATATTTTATACTTTTTGTGCAATGTGAATGTAACACGTATGAATTATAGTGGGTATGCACTATGATTCATTTGGATTCTAATCATGTACACTTTTGATAATTCAAATTTACACTGGTAAAAATGTGTATATGTTATAACACATATGTGTGCATTCTAGGTTCAGTGTTTACCAAGCCTATAAAAATAACGTGTATGAGTTAATTTTATAAAGCATATGCATTATGTTAAAATGTCCTTGGAATTATCCCCCAACTTTGTTCACTTGTGAATATAATTTTTTTTTAAATATCTAATGGAATAGTCAATAAATTTATATTTGCATGGTAATTTTATCAAAAAATTTCTAATGAAATTATGCATGTCATCTAGGATTTTGAAGGATATTATAAAAAAATTAAGTTTGTATGAATTAAAATTATTCCCACCAATTTAGTTATGGCTAATGATTATAAAAAAATAGAACATGACTTAGAAAAATCATATCTACCATAATGAAATGAAATCTTACTCTAAGGGTGTAGGCAAGTATCATTTAACCAAAATATTTTATGAATAAATGGATCTAGATCAAATTACATCATAATATAACACATTTCCCCATAAAACATCCAAAAAAGCCTAATTAGATCTAAAACAGTAAGATCAAATTTACTTACAATAAAAATATGCTAGAATGTAGCAATAATTTGATCTTACTTGGAGACAATTTTCAAAAAAATACAATAAAGAACATGCCTAGATAGTGAAGCAAAAAAAATATACAAAAATAAGAGTGAATAAAGACTAATCACCAATGCACTAATCCAAAAATGTCAATGCACTCTTTTGTAAATGTCAAGTAATGGTTTTAGCAACTTTTACACGGGGAAATTTTGATTTGATGACCTTTTTTTTTGCTTCAAGGTTTCAAAAACCTTGTTCACTTTTTCAAAATTATACACACATCTATGAGAAACTAATTTTATTCTCTAAACCCTTAACAGAGCATCACAAATAAAAAAGGGGGATGTTTTAAGTGACTTATATTATCTCTCAATTATTATCAAGTATTTAAGCAAAGAATAAATTTAGTAACTAGCACTCGTTGCATGTGTTAATTAGTCATCTAGTGAATATAGGGGCTATTCTTATATGACTTTTTGCCCTAGAATGAATGTATGGAAAATAAATAAGTGCTTCATATTTTGTTTAAATTCTACTCTAAATGTTTAGATTAACTACTCTTTCACTTTCACAATATTTTTTATAATAAATATGTAGTTATTCATTTCTTTTTCTTGTCTTATATGTAGTTATTCATTTCATTTCTTTATTGGAATTTCTAGCAGTCCTAGGTTTGTTGAAATTGAAATTTACAATCCACTCACTTTGAATTCAAGCCAAGTTGGTGTGATTGGGGTAGCATAGGTTACATTTATGACCTATACACATCAAATGATAAATTTATGTTAATTTTACTTGCTCATAATCCATCCCTCATCCCTAATCACTTCCTCCTTGTCCCTCATCATCCCTAATTACTCTTTCCTAATTCCTCATTGTCCCTAATAACTCCCTCATTGACCCTCACCATCCCTCATCATCTCTAATCACTCCCTTCTCATCCCTAATCACTCCCTCATTGGCCCTCAATGTCCTTCATCATCCCTAATCACTCCATCATCCCTCATCATCCATAATCATTCCCTCCTCATCCATAGTAATCCCTAATAACTCCCTCCTTATCCCTCATCATCCTTAATCACTCCCTCATTGACCCTCATCATCCCTAATCACTCCCTTATCATCTCTAATCACTCCCTTAATGACCCTCACTATACTTCATAATCCCTAATCACTCCCCCCTAATCCCTCATAATCCCTAATCACTCCCTCCTCATACTTATTAACCATCACCATCCCTAATCACTCCCTCATTGACCCTCACTATCCATCATCATCCTTAATGATTCCTTCACCATTCTTCATCATACCTACTCACTCCTTCCTCATCACTCCTTATACCTAATCACTCCCTCCAATATGTTGATGGTGGGTGCAATGATTCCCACTTATTCCCAATTGGCTTATGTTCTAATTCCAAATTTTACTGACTCAAATAAGGCCCAAGGAAACTCATCTTTCATTCATCCTATTTCACTCAAATAAGGAACTCAAATATATCATCTAATTTTTGAGTGGGATTCAAAGATATATATGGTGATCCATACCAAAATTATGGAGAGAGTGTGTATACATATCCCTAGGATAGAATAAATAGGCAGGAAAGCAAGCAAAGGGTGGGATGAAATTGTATTACTTACATATATAGATTGGTATTTGGGCATCTAAGACACCCGTTCATGTCCATTTTACTTTTTATTAGGTCCATTATAGGCCAAAGGTGATATAAAAACACCATATCTACTTATGATCAAGGTAAATGAAAACAATGGGCCCACCACACTAAAGCAACCCATACATAATGAAGTCCATTCAATGAAGTAAAGTAATTAAAACCAATTATTATATTAATAAGGTAGTAATTAACCATCACATCATGTTATCCAAACTTGGATTTAGTTATGTATCACATCAACATCATGAAATACATATAAATATGACATCAATATATTCTATGATATGGATATGTACTACATCACAAATCATTCATACCATGTTGGGCATTACACATATTAGGTCACTCCTTCCAATACCTTTATGGCGGGTCTAGTGGCTTTTTGCTTGTGCTTGATTGTCCCCTAGTCACTATGTTATCTATATAGGTTAGAATGCCCCATCTCATTTAAAGATATGTATTGGGTATTCAATTGGATATTTAGGTATGGTATGCTCAAGATAAAGATATGGCTCAGATAATCAATTAGGTAGGGCATACTCAAGTAGGTAAAGTAGGTAGGGCATATTCAAGTAGGTAAATTAGGTAGGTAGTACTTAATGGTATAGATATATTACATATGTAACATGATTCAAAAATTCATTTCTCATTCTATCTATCAGGAAGCAAACTTCCCTTACCAACAACAAAAGCTAAGTAGGCAAGGCATAGCTAAGTAGGTAGGGCATAGCTAAGTAGGTAGGGAATAGCTAAGTAGGTAGGAAAAGAATATGTGCAAGCTATAGATCGAGAAGCAAGCTTACCTTAATAGCTAAGAATCTATTCTAGAAAGGGCAAGTAGGTAGGACAAGGACAAAGATATATATTAAAAATTAATCTTCATATGCCTTATCAAGTAGGGCATAATAAAGTAGGTAGGTTAAAAAAAAGCTATCTATCAAAAAGCAAGCTTCCCTTAATAGTTGTGCCTTAATTCATAAGCAAATAAAAAACTAGATATTGGGAGGAAAAATTCTCTTGATAGCTATGCCTTACTACCTTGTTATCTATCAAGAAAGTAGTCTTCCCTTGATATGATATTAGGTGAATCAAAGCTAGGTCTCAAGAAGGAAAGCTTCCCTTGCCTTACTTCTTGGCATAGATGAAGTAGATAAGGCAAATTTCCATTGCCTTATTGGCTAGTTAATGTTTGATATTGGGTCAGGGCCTTCATAATGGTGCCCCCCATATATATATGGTGAGGCCCCTATTCTTATACTATCCTTTGATATATTGTATTGGGGACTAAGGCATACTTAGAATATGTTAGGGCCCTAGTTTGGACTTTAGGGCCATCGTGTTATGCCAAATGTATATGTATCCCCTCCTCAATATAATGGACTAAGGTATATTCCCTTCATTCACTTCATATATCAAGTCTGGTATAAATCGGATTGGGTATAGATCGGATTGGGTATAGATCGAATTGGGTTGGTAAACACACTCTATTGGCTATCAGATTGGAACATACTCTACCGAATAGGTGACCACCTATCTATCTATCTAGAAATCCAATCTACTATGGACAAACTCTCAATGACATATAGAGAAAATGAGAAATCAACTATGGGGTTGAGATTGGAATTCACAACTAGTCTCTAATCACCCCTATCTATATAGATATAAATTGAGATTTTCAACTCTAAGATTGGAATTCTCAGATGCCCAAATCCCAGTCTATATATGTAAGTAATATTATTTCATCCCATCCTTTACTTGCTTTCCTGCCTATTTATTCTATCTTGGGGCTCTAGATACACACTCTCTCCACTATCTAAACATGGATTGTCATATATATGTTCAAATCTAACTAAATAATCAGACAATGTCTATGAGTTCCTTATTTGAGTGAAATAGGATGAGATAAATAAGATTTTCTCTGGGCCTTATTTGAGGGAGTAAAATTTGAAATTAGAACATAAGCTAATCAAACACAAGTAGGTAGCCATTGTACCCACCATCAAGATATTAGATGGAGTGATTAGGGATGAGGAGGGATGAGAAAGGATAAGAAGGGAGTGAGTAGGGATGATGAGAGAATATGAGGGAGTCATTAGAGATTATAAGGGATGGTGAGGGTTAATGAGGGAGTGATTAGGGATGGTGACGATCAATTAGGGAATGATTAGGAATTATGAGGGATGAGGAGGGAGTGATTAGGGATTGTGAGAGATGAGGAGGGAGTTATTAAAATTATGAGGGATGATGAAAGAGTGATTAGGTATTATGAGGGACGTGAGGGTCATTGAGGGAATGATTAGGGATGGTGAAGGAGTGATTAGAGATGATGAGGGAGGTGAGGGTTAATGATGGAGTGATTAGGGACAATGAGGAATGAAGAGAGAATGATTAGGGGAGATGAGGGCTGAGGAAGAAGTGGTTAGGGATGAGGGAGGGTTGGTGAGCAAGTGAAATTAACACAAAGTGGTTGTTTGATGTATTCAGGTTATCAATGTGACCTATTTTGCCCCAATCACACCAGTTTGACTTGAATTCAAAGTGAGTGGTTTGTAAACTTCAAGATTGACAAACCTAGGACTCCTAAAAATGCCAGCAAGTAATCCAAAAAGCATAAAAACCTAAAAGATGACTATATATGTTTACCTAAAATGGACATTAATTGTAAAATTCGTGTCTTGGAATCCCTAGGTTTAATACTAAAACCCAAAAATGCATAAGTATTGACTAAATTAGATTTTGAAAAATTATCTCCTATATCGTAAGGTGTGTAGCTATGAGACCAACTCTATCAAATGCAGAGTGGCCCTAATTTATTATACTTAACATTTATTTTAGTAAACCATCATCTCCTTCCAATATTTTCTACATTTTTGTGCAATTTGAATGTAACACATATGCATTATAGTGTGTATACGTTATGATTTTTTAGATTCAAGTGCACACACTTTGATAATTCAAATTTATACTGGTAAAAATACGTGAGTGCTATAACGTATACATATTTTAGGCTCAATATTTATTGAGCCTAGAAAAATAATGCGTATATGTTGTGGAAAAATGTCTATGGAATTGTCCCCCAACTCTGTGCACTTTTCCATATAATTTTTTTAAAATATCTAATGGAATAGTTAGTTAATTTATATTCGTATGGCAATTTTATCAAAGATTTTCTAATGAAAATTTTCATGTCATATAGGATTTTCAAGGATATTACATAAAAAATTTAAGAGTCTATTCTTAAAATTATCCCTAACAATAGCTATGGCTAATGATTATAAATAACTAGAACATGCCTTAGAAAAATTATATCTACCACAATGAATTAAAATATTACTCTAAAGGATGTAGGCGAGTATCATTTAACCAAAATATTTTATAAATAAATGGATCTAAGTCAAATTACATCATAATATAACACATCTCCCCATAAAACATTCAAATAAGCCTAACTAAAACTATAAGATCAAATTTACTTACAATAAAAATATGCTAGAATGTAGCAATAATCGAGAAGATAAAGAATAATATCTTATGTATCATGAATTTGGAGACAATTTTCAAAAACATACAACATAGAACATGCCTAGATAGTAAGGTGAAAAAAATATACAAAAATAAGAGCAAACATAGACTACTCACCAGTGCACCAATCCAAAATGTCAGTGTAATCTTTTGGAAATGTCAAGTAATGGTTTTGAGCAATTTTTGTGCAGGTAAATTTTGATCTGATGACCTTTTTTTTTACTTCAAGGTTTCAGAAACCTTGTTTACTTTTTCAAAATTATACACACATCTCTTGGAAACTAATTTTCTTCTCCAAACCCCCAACAAAACATCACAGATAAACAAGTTATACACACATCTCTCAGAAACTAATTTTCTTCTCTAAACCCCTAACAAAACATCACAAATAAATAAGAAACAAATCCAATAATTAACACTGGATGCATGTATTAATTAATCATCTAATAAATGTAGACATTATTCTTATAAAAAAATTTACCTTAAAATAAATATATGACAAAGAAATATATATTTCATATTTTACTTAATTTTACTTTAGAAATCAACTACTCTTACACTTTCACAATATTTTTTTTACAATAAACAAACAGATAATTGTTCATTTATTTTTCTTATCCTATATATACCAATACATTTAAATATTCATAAACTTTTCAAATTTCAATTAAGCCTTAATTGACAGGGTGGAAAGGCGACAAATCAGTAAACAAGCTATGGTGAGGTAAGAGAGACCCAAAATAAGAATTCAAGGGCCCACCCAAAATCAAGGTCGGTAAACAGGCAGAGTCCTTGACTTTAAGAGAGGATACTTCTTCTCACCATTTTCAATGTTACAATGTATATTTCCCACATTTCGCTCCCCTGACAGCCATGAAAGATACCGCAGGACCACGGATCGGCGCACCTACCATTCCCTATTTCCTCCTTGGTCGATATTTCTCCCTCGCCAACACTTGCACATGGTTTACTCAGTAATCAGGGCCTTCAATTTACACTTTTGAAAACTTTCCAGGTTTCGAAACAATCTCTGATCTGCGGAAGAAATTTCAGATGCAAAATTTAGGAAACGTACTGGATTGAAGGAGAATTTATTTTCATTTTGCTCTTCAGCGTCCGTATGCCGGTGAGATCTTTAAATACAGTGTTTGCTGAGCATAATAATGAACGATCCTTGCAATGTTTCATCTTCTGCGGCGTCCAGAGCAAACAGAACAAGGTATGTAAGGCAAAATAAGCGTTCATTTAGCGTTAACTGGTTCAGTATCGAATCAATTTTGGCACTCTTATGCCTGGCTGCCACATTATTAATTCTTCCTTTAATACTGCCGCCTCTGCCGCCGCCGCCTCTTATATTATTGCTGGTTCCAGTTTGTATAATGGTTGTGCTGGTGATTTTGGCTTTGATGGCCGGTGATGTCACCAATGCGGCAGTCTCTTTGGTCTGAAACTGTTAAAAATGACTCTAATCTGTTACTGAATTCCTTGTTTTTTAAAGAGTTAAGTCTATTATTTCGTGTATTTCTGCACATATGTATGAAAGTTTTAATTTCACCGAACCTTTTGCCAGTAAATGAGAATTCTGAAACATTTATTATTGTAAGGTGCATTTGTGCTACCGTGTATAGAAAATCAAACTAAATTTTGCATTTTGATTTTGAGTAAATGGATTTATGATTTTGGATTTAGATGATGTGAATTGTATTGTGATGTCATTAGATCAATTTTATAGTTTGTATCATTAAAGCACTGTTTTAAGATATGTTCACATCTATGTTTCGAGGAATGATTAGACATTTTAGGGTATATGGCATTTGAGAAATCAATTTTGCTGCGTTTATTTGTTTTCACATGAATTTGCTTTTTGTAAAATAATATTATTATTTTTAAATATTTTTAATAAAAGAATATTTAATTATCTATATTTGTATAAATGTACTATTTAAATGTGTGCATTATAATTTTAGAGGTAGAAGTCATATGATTTTTCTACAATAGATTGGAAAAATGAGAAATTTGTTTTGGTAGGGTTTGCATGTTGGTCTTGTGTTATGTTAGTGTTTTTCACCTTATTTTTATATTGTCTTTGTGGAACTTTAAGAAACTAAGATCACATTTATGGTGTTTTATTCTCTACCAATTGGGTGGATTGTTTTTCTTTAAATGGTCATCGACCAACTTGTAGCAAACATTGTTGCCAACATTGAAAAGGATGGTGCCGAAATGAGCTTGGAAGTTCGTCTCAAAGGTTTACGATGAGGTACAAATTATGATAAGCATCCTCAACATGATGTTTGTTTACAAATAAATGTTTTTGATGATGTGTGTAGATGATATGAAAATAAATTTCTCATTGCTTACTATGCTCTTTGTATCCCCTTAGAGGACTCCCTCAATGCATGGATTTAACACCATTAAGAACCTCTAGATTTTCATGTTACTGGACTCTGTAACCATACTAAGTATTTTTATTGTTTCTCCTTTAAGGATCCTTCTCAAGTACAAGCCATCCTTTTTAGGTTGAGTTGTTGGCTCTTAGGGAATACCCTAATGATTGTGTCCTCTTAGACTCACAATTTCAAATTGTTTGAACATACCTCCCTTAAGGTCTATGTATGGGTTGAGCTTCCAGGGCTTCCACTTCCTCTATGGGCATTCCTTGATGAGATTGTCAAACCAATAGGGTGGGTACTTTATCATGAGGTTGATAAATTGTACTTTGCATGCCCTAGAATAAACTTGTTTTTCTTGAGGTTGATTTGACAACAGACTTGAAAGAGTCCATTGATATTTAAGTAAGGATGGAATGCTTCTTAGATAAGTTAATTTGCTTTAATCATTTGAACACATGATTTCGATGTCAAGTGCTCGACCATATGATTCATAGTTGTACGTCATGGTTCACTTGAATCCATCCGTCAAGTAAGCACCCCCTGAAAAGTAAAAGATGGCTGAAAATAATGATTGTTGGACTACAATGGCTAACCCACAAAAACCATGAAAATAATAATCCTAAGGTGGCCTTTGTTACCCCCATTATCAAACACCACTAAGAGGAAAATAAGGATAATGTTACTCCCCCTTCCGTTAGTCCTCCCTAATATGTCAGTGATGTCGTGGCCTCTTTGAGCCTCTCATGTTGGGATACCTTTTGTAAGTTGTCCTACCCCATGATGGTTGTGCAGTCCTCCTCATGGCAGGGATGACTCTCCTCATTAAATAAATGGGGCTAATACTGCTCCATTTCCCTTTAGGATTTTATTTTACCAAACCAGCAATCATTATCGGGCAACAGTTTTGTGCCACTTAGTTCATAAGAATATATAGAGCATGGATAAGGAGAATACTTCATGAAGGATTCCTCCCAATGAATTTAATCTCTTGGAATGTTTGAGGCCTCATAGAGTCCCCACATAAATTCTCTTTCTGCATTGCTTGTCAACTATTGGGTGTTCCAAATTTCATTTGATCACAAGAAGTTAAGATTTTAGGAGTTCTTTTGCAATCTTCTCTAAGGAATATATGGTCTGACACATCTCACTTTTCCAATTCACATGAGTATGGACATGGTGGTGTTAGTGTTTTGGTTTCACTAAAATGGGTCCCTTAATTCTATCCTTAGGAGAATATATGTCACATCAAGTTAATTTGATAATTACTTGTCATTGATGATCATTCCTTAGGGGTTCTTAATATTTTTACCCCAAATGATGGCCTTGATAGAACGACGTTATGGAGATGGATCGCTGACATTTTTTCCCTTTCCACCTAATTGATTTGTAGTAACTTTAATATTATTAAAACTCTTAGTGACAAATTTGGCACCCTTTTGATGAGATGGTGTGTGGGATAATGTGAATCAAGGTATTATTTTAAACACTGATGGGGCTTAGTTGACCCACTCCTCTAGTAGTGCACATTAACTAATATGTGATGGTATAATTGATCGAAATATTTGGTTGACGTTGACATGGTCCCAAACCATTAGATTGTGTCATGTTTTATGAGCAACACATGTTCTCCTTCTTGGTTTCCAACAAGGAAGTTGTTCTAATACATCTAGAAATTGTCTTTTATGATCATAGTCCTATCACTTGTAGAGTGAAGTGGGGTGGTTTCCATCTTAAAGTCTCATGCAATCAATTCTTTCTAAACACTTTCCTTCTCAACCATGAAGGCACTATCTAAATCATCGCCAAAATGTGGAATTTGGTTACACATCCTCCATATGATACCAATTGGATTGAGTGGTGGAATGAGGCGATCAACTGCATTGCCACCTTCCTTTGCCATTATGGAAAATAAATTATGTGAGTTATGAAGCAGACTGATGCACTGTCATCAAGGAATACCATAGTATTTCCTCCATCCTTGAGCAAACCCCTTTTCACTCACAACTGCAAGCCATGGTTGATTCTCTTAGGCACAGGATCAAAATTGTTGATATACATGCAGAGAAATGGGTGCAAATTAGAGCCTATTTGCATTGTCTTAAGGTTTGGGACCATGCCTCAAAGGATTTATTCCATTATCTTAGGGCCAAACAAAGCCAATGAGCATATCAAAGCCATAAACCTTGCACATAAGCACCTCACCATTCTATCAAAAGTATCCTCGGATTTCTTGGACCATTACAAATTGGTGTTTTAATCCCAAGAAGTTTTAGAGGAAAGAGCACAAGATTTACATAAATATTTGGATGTGATGCCCCAAAAATTAAGCATTCCAGAGCAATTTTTTTTTTATGTTCCTCTTTCTCTTGATGAGCTCTTTAATGTAATTCAATGCATGGCTAATGACAAAAGCACCATGGATTGATGGCATTCCTTGCAAATTCTATAAAGCTACTTGGCAATTAGTAAGGCCCAACTTCTTGCAAATTGAAAAAGAAACCTTTCAAAATAAGTCATTAGGGGCTAAAATTATTTCCAAGGCACTAGTAAATTGCCTCCATCATATTGTACCCACAATCATCAAACCTGAGAAAACACGCTTCATTAATAGATATATAATTGATAATTTAAATGTAGTTTGGGAAGGAATGGAAGGGGCTTAGGCCTCTTGCTATAAGACCCTCTTTCTCAAAATTTGTTTTGAAAAAGCTTATGATCGGATATAATGACCCTTTATTCTCGCTATGCTTATGGCTCTGGGTTTTGGGCAATTATTTCTCTCAGCAATGCAAAAATTGTTTTCTGATGCATCAACATGCCTCACCATCAATGGGCAAAAGTATAATATCTTTATAATTTTTCACTCCATTTGACAAGGTTTCCCTCTAACTCTTGGTTTATATGATTTTTATGTTAAGGCATTTGGTTATCTTATTGCTCACATAACAGATAGAGGACTTATTAGGGTTATTTTTCTTCTTAATAGCCCCTCTCAACTCATCAATGGAATTTTGTAGATGATAGCTTTCTCACTCTCAATGAGAAAGAAGCTTCCTTAAAAGAGGCACTTTGATGCCTTGACATTTTTGCAAAGCCTCGAGATCTAATTTACAATGGGCCAAACCCCAATGTTTTAGATAGAGCATGATGGCTTTACCTGAATGGCTTCATCACTATCAATGGAAGTGGATACATAAAAGAGAGTGATTTAAATTCTTCGGTATTCATTTTTCTTTTTATAGATATCCTTAAAATTTGTGGCAATTTGTTATTGATAGAGTGGAGAAGAAGGTTTCATATTGGATTTCATAACTTCTCTTTGGCCAATTATTAGATGTTTGTACCAAAATCTTTGTAGCCACTCTTGGTTACTTCTCCTCCTATTGGGGCTCCTCCAAATCCTTGTATGATAAACTAGCAAAGGTTATTAGACTTTATTTTGGCCAATGATAAGAAAACTAGAGGTTATTATAGGGTGGGGCAGAGGGGGAGGGGGCGGGTGGGGTGGTGGTAGCTTTGTTCAGCCACCTTTTGGTTGGGGTATCTTGTTTCATCATGTCCCACCCTTTATCGACATGAAGTTTGAATTGTACATACTAACCGATAACTTTATTGTTGTAATCATCCTTGTAATATGTGTGTGTGTGTGTGTGTGTGTGTGTGTGTGTGTGTGTGTGTGTGTTTGTGTGTGTGTGTGTGTGTGTGTGTGTGTGTGTGTGTGTGTGTGATGTTGTGTTCGAATAAATTATCCAAAAACCTAATAGTTTCTAAAAAGTAAATAAACTTTAAAAGTCACATAAATCACTTAAGCATGGAGAATATTGAAAGAGAATTTCATCCCACGTTACTTTCTTTAAAGAAACACCATCTCCATCAATTTTCATGTTGAATGTATTTTTATATACCTTTGATTTTTTAGGATTCCAAACAAAAAAAATTAAATTTGAAAATGATATATCATAAAACTAAATTATCAATAAATTGAGTAATAAAATAATATATTCATATTAAATATCTAAATAAAGATTATTAAATTTGAAACCAATATATTATCTCTAAATTAAATAATAAAATAACATACAAATATACATAAATAATTTCACTGATGACTACTTCAACTATTCGGAAAACGATGTACCAGCAAGATCTCTCCCCCTTCTCCCTTCCCCATCTTTGTTTTCCTTTTTCGATTGAATAAAGTGACGCTACCAATATTCTTCATGTACCATGAATCTAGGCATTGGCAAATGCATTGCACATTCAGCTGTTCATATCCAATGTGGAAATCGATGTGAGGGAATAATAGAAAAATGAACTACCATAAAGAGTAATACTCAGCTTTATTAAGTCATTCCATACTGCACAAATATGACGCGTCATTTGTAATTTTAACTTGTTACGTTTAGTTGAATTCTTCAAACATGCAAAGAAACGTGTGACCCGACCCGAAATCCCTCTACACACAATCACAATAATAATAATAATAATAATAATAATAATAATAATAATAATATAATTTATACTAGTAAAACATTAAATACCACTAAGATAGGTCTTAGCCTCCTTTGGAAATTACATAATCTTATTCAATTAAGATGTTAATGATATACAATACAACAATATGTTTAGTAGTGTTTTTTTAACGAATAAAGTGGGGTGGGAAAGTGGTATCATGTGGGGCCATCCATGTGATGATGAAGATGATAGAAATAGTTATATAGAATAGCGTATAGATTAATGATGTATTGTGATTAAAAATATACACCATATTTCAAAAGCTTAAATAAATTCACTGTGGTATTACTATAACTACATATCTCATCACAATTTGTAGAAGAAATTTATCTCTATTTTTTGCTTTACAATTTGTAGAGGAAAATTGTATCTTTTGTATTGCACTTTGGTTGGCAAGTAAGAGGCATGGAGGTAACTAAGATTTCCTATCATATAATTTTTAAATTTGTTTTTCAATAATTTTTGAAATTCATTCTTATTTTGACAATGCAGTAGGAATGTGTTCTAAATCATAGATTATTGGGCAAACACAAGACATCAATGTAACTGATCCTTATAATAATATGTTTTTTTAATATAATTTTCAGATTAGGTTTTGTTTTATTTTGACAATGGACTGAGAGTAGATCCTAAAAAAAATCTCCTTTCTTTCATTATTATTTTTGTTGTAGGGGTTGTCTCTAGATAAGTTAAAGATTTGAGCTCAAACTTTTATTATATTTTTGTGTGTGGTGCCTTGTATGGTTGTAGGTCTTGGTGGATCCTTTTGCCTTGGTAAACCCAATGGTCATCATTATGGGCTTGCTCACATTATTCATGTGATTGCATTTTGCATAACAAATGGGAATACAATAGGTTCAAGGTTCAAAACCCACCAGCATTACTTGTGTAGTGGCCCTTTTCTTTTTGGTTTTAAACTTGAGGAATGGTAAGAAGCAAGAGATGTGTAAGGGACCATTGATAATTGATCTCCTCTAGCGGGTGCTATGTGAAACATAGATTGTGTGTCTGTTGGATCTCTCTCAACTTGTAAGAGATGATTTCTTATGTTGTTTAGTTCAAAATTTTCTATAATTTAATACATGAAAGGTTTAAAACTACATTGTACTTATAATTTGAAAGGTGATGATATTATAGGAAATCCCTATATAAAAACTTCCCACATATAGCTTTCTACTAAGAGTTTTTTTAAGAAAACTTTTTTCAAAAAAAAAAACTATATAGTTATTGTAATTTTAATCTACATTCTAGAAATTTTAAATCTACCAGCTATAAATTTAATAAATAAACAATGTAATTGTTGACTAATTTGACCCCCTGGTCAAATAAGTCAACCCCCCATGTAATTTCAAACTTCCATAGGCCCCCCTAGGTTGATAAATGTCCACCATGGTCTTAAAAGAGGTTAAATAATATGTATTAACCTTATTTATGCTTGTATATTTGTCCTAAGTGTCATTTTATATCACTTTTGGGCTAATTTAATGAGTTATGTGTTTTTCATAAGAATGTAAGTGTTTCAAAGAGTGGTATAACATCCCATGTGTCATGTGAGAGTTAGAGAACTATTCCATAACTAAAATCTTCCAGGGTTCCATGTTGAAAACAAGAAGATAGTTGAAAAGGTGAGAGTTTCTAAAGTTATACAGACTGTACAATAGTTTGACACATGTGAGAAGATTCAAGAGTGACCCTTCAACTCCCCACAACTCATTTCCATGTTCAAATTGCCTTGACAACTCCAAAAATGGAAAAAACTGGTTTACCTTTTGTATTGCTCTCTTGTGCAAGGTCAAATGGGTCATTAAGTTTTCTGTTGGTATGGATAGGCCAGGTAGAGTTGATGGAAATGATTTTGGTGGATGAAATTAATCTCTTTTATTCTCACTCCATGGTCATTGTTTTCAAATTGGTGGATTGAGCTTCATGAATCATCTTCAAGACTATTGATGCCTCAAAACTGACTGCATATTCCTATGACTTGTAGGTTTTCTCATTTTCTTTTATGGTCTGATGTTTCCAAGTGTTGTGTGTGTTGTAATAGAGCACATTATTCATCTTCCTATTGTTTCCAAGTTGGTTTTCACATGTGGAGCATGATAAGACAGTCAACATCATCCTCATTATATTGGGAACGACTACCATTGAAGTATGCAAATGTTTGTTTCTAGTTACAGTCTTCCTTACACTATGAGTGGTTTCAAGTCAAGGTAATGTGTCTATGTTTCATCTCCCAAACATGGAAGGTCATTTTTCCATGGCATACTTCCATTTAAGTTCTTGGAGGTTGATTGAGATAGGTTCCTCAAAGCAAGAACAAAGATTGGTCAAAATGTTGGTACATACAGTCATACATAGTTATTTGTAGTCTTGTATAGATAATAGAGGAGACATACAAAGCCTAAAACACAATATGAACTCAAATTCATGACTTGAATGAGTTTATCAAGTCATACAGGGTTCATAAACTACAATCAAGACTTTCCCAAGAAATGTCTATAGGCGCAAGATAGAAAAGTTGCTTAATGGAAACGTTACCTTAATATTTACAAAATAGGTCTTTGTTCTATAATGTCCTATCTTATGGTTAAGTGTCTTGGATTATAAACAAGGCTAATGGTGTCTATATTATAGCCTAGACCTAAATATCACATCTCGATATGGGAGGATTAGTTCTAGGTCAAAGGGACTGATGATTGAATGGTATCAACTTAAGTCAAGTTGTGACTAGGGGCATTCATTGATATACATTATTTATAAGCTTAAAAAAGACCATAACTTGCAAACTTCTAATGCGTTGATAATGGAAAGATGGAACATAGTCTGCAAGTGTGAGATAAGTTCATTGAAGAAAGTGAAGATGCCTCAGTGACCTTAGAAGGATATAGAGGGTTGAAACATAGTAATTTGGCATAATGTACACTACAAGAAACTCAGAATTCTTCCCTCATAGTCACTTACATCTGACACAATCAACCTAATATGTAGACTAGTTCATGTAATGAAGAGTGATTGTGATGATGAACATAAGGGTTTGAAGTGGATGAATATGTTGAAAAAATCCACACAATGATATATCACACTTTCATGTAACTCTCATATGGCAAGGAATAGGGAAAAGACTTGAGTTTTGAAATTCCACACATAATCAACAAACTAGTTTCAACTAATGGAAGGGTATAAATTTAGAACTTGATAGGAGCTTGAAGTTAATGAACATATAAAAATTACTTAAATAGTTATTATAATACTCCTTTGATATTCTCAAATACAAAAGGAGATAGATAAGGATGAAATAAAGCCTCAACCTATAGTCAGTTAGAAACACTACCTACAATCCTATACAGTCACAAGCATAAAACCAATCTTGAGAAGTTTGTATTTTTGGGGGTGTTAAAAGTATTTCCAAATCTTAAAACTTGGTATAGATAACTATCAAAACCTAAACTAGTCATTTAGAGTAACTCAAGGTCATAGGTGTTGTCCCCCAAAAATATCAGTCATTTTTGGACAACATTCAAACTATTTTGAACTATTTTGGCCCCACAGGCCAAAATTATCTCTTCCCTTCCCAAAAATTGTTCTGTACATTCAAATTCTCTATTTTTTAAGTTTTTCAGATTTCTACGGACTCTGTGGGCTTGAATCTACGGACTCTATAGGTTTAAATCTATGAACTCTGCAGATATGTTTCTACAAACTCAACATGCTTGAAATCAACAGGTTTAATAGGTTCAAAGGTTTCTACAGGTGAGTTCAATCAAAAGAACAAGTTTCCAACACTTAGTCATTTTCAGGATTGGTTTAATGCCTTGGTTTAACCAAAAGAGTTCATTGGCAAGCTTCTATGCAGTGTTTGAACCATTGAACCATTGAACTATTGAACCTTGAACCATTTTGGTTCAACAGGTTCAATGGGTTCAAAGGTTCAATGTCATCAACAAGAGTTAAGCGCATTTGTCAAGGTTCAAAGTTTAATCGCTTCAAGGTTCAACTACTTCAAAATACTTATCAAAGAGAAGAAGGCTTGAACCATTGAATCATTGAACCATCGAATCACTTTGGTTTAAAGGTTCAACGGGTTCAAAAGTTCAACAGGTTCAAGGTTCAACATCTTCGGCAAAGGTTTAAAGGTTCAACACGGTTTGCTTCAACACAGTTGGTTCAAGAGATAAATTGAATGAGTGGATCAAAAGATTGAACCATTGAACCATTGAACCAAAGTTGGTTCAATCGGTCGATTCAAACAACTAAGGAAAGGAAAAATCCCGAGAGCGAAAGCTGTCAGGTGTCATCTGCCAGACACATTATAATTTGTCTCTAAAAAATAGCAAAATGTGCCACGTGTTCCTTACAAAACTCAACAGAAGCTGCCAAGTGTCAACCTTCGTAGTCTCTTCCTTTTGTTTCGACATTAAGTAAGAACTGTGGTGGGCCCTAGGTAAGTTGTTAAAGTCAACGAAGATTGCCACGTGTTTGCATCTGTAGTTTCTCCTAAACATCTCTTAGTGCACGCGAAAGGTGCCAAGTGGCAATGGCAGAAGGTTTTAAAATGTTTCTCTAAAAAGCAGTGGAAGCCACCACGTGTCATCTTCCATAGGACTTTCTGAAGGTAGCTAAAGCACATTAGAAGCTGACAAGTGTCAGCATCTGAGTGAATCTAAAATGAGCCCCGAATGTTTCTATAGTATAGACAAAGCTCAATAGAGACTGCCACGTGTCATCTTCTATTGGACTTTCAAAAGTATTTCTAAAGTGTCTATAGACAAACAAAAGTTGCCACGTGTCTGTGCCTATTTCAAAGCAAAAGCTACCACGTGTCCCGTTACAACTCAGCAGAGTGCAATAAGTGTGTGTATCCACATTTCAAGTTTCTTACCAGTTTCTAAGCTTCTCCTAAGCCTCTCTCAGATTCCAGCAGATACTATCGAGTGTCCTGGTGTGTTTCATAGCGAAACATGCCACGTGTCAATTGCAAGTTCAGCGATTGGCCAAAGAGATAGCCTGAGATCTCAGAAAAGGGATAAAACACAGCCAAAAAAGGAGGAACGATAAAGAAGGACCAGAAATACCCATGCATGGGATATGTTTCTAGAAGGCGAAGCAGTCCACTAGTTGGACATTGGAGAACATGAATAGTCAATGGTGTGACCCATTTCTCTACATTCAGAAAAGCAAATGGGTAACTACACCCAATTCCAGCATATCTTCTTGATAGAATTTAAAATGTATTAAATGCAACATGATGTGTTACTGCTTCCAAGTCTTTCTTGGAGAGCTATATATTGGACTCTATCTTATTATTTTAAGGAGATATTTTTGTTATCAAAAACTATTTTCTGCCCAATTGAAAGGCATTACTGAGACTTTGAGCTTAGATTGTTGATCATATTTTTTTATTGGAATAAGAAAGCAAGTGACTTTTCAGACTTTGTGCTGTAATAACATGGTTGTTGGGAAATTTTTTATTATGTATGTTTCCTTAATATGATTTCTATCCCTTTAATTAAATAAGAAGAATTAGTGAAAGTATTCATGAAGGTGTCCTGAAGTCAATTGTAGAGAGACTTTGTGCCCATACAATTGCCTTTAGTGTGTTTATCTTTTTTATTCCTGTGTAAAGGATCTTGGGACGACTTTGTGCCCTCATTATCCTTCGTATCTCACTCTTTTTCAGTTGAGGTGGAGACTTTGTGCTACATTTCATCCTGCTGTGTTACTATGCCCTTGGTTACCTGTTGCAATTACTACCAGGAAGATTCTTGTTGTTTGTTGAATAGTATTTCTGAAAGAAGAGTGCTTTCTTTTATTAATCCTAAGATTTTTCCCTTGATCCTTCAAGATCATCTCTAAAAAAAGATATATGGATGGTGTTGTCCTACCCCAAGTGTTATTTTTAGCATAAATGTATAGTATATAGCTCCTCATATTTAATAGGGAACCTCCCCTTGATGAGAGGAGAGATTAGTCTCCTTTTGATATGGTAGACCTGCATATCTGGCTGACCAATCTCCCTATGCTGTGGTGAATAGAAATATTTTGCCTATCAGTTAGCTGAGTGACAAAATATTCACCCAATAATAGGAATATGGGAGATGCCCTTTATTCTATCACAAATAGAGGGCACTCCATGAAAACACAGTCTACAAGATAACATATTAAGGGTACATGAATAAATAAAATAGTCTTGGAAAAATGGTGGGATAATGTTTACTATTGGAATTAAAGTGAACAAGCATGGAGGAGGCTCTACAACCACTAGGACCACCAATAGATGGTCAAATACACATAATGCACAATTAGGCCTAGAACTAGGTATGAGGCCTAATGACTTCCAACTACACATAGATGGATACATGGACCTTCTAAAATATATGATGACCTCCAAGGGAGAGTAAAAGGATAGTAACATCCATTGGTTTTTAAATAACAAGACTCAGATGGTCAGTTTGGCCTAAGACTATCTTAGAACCACCTAGAATGCATTGCAAGAGCTTGATAGGCCAACTTCATTCACTCACATCTGTACAGAGGGACTGCATGAGACTCTAAAGAGTTGGGGGTAGTTGAAGGGGGTCTCTATCTCAAATTTAGTGGAATTGGTCTGAAGTTTCAATGTCAAGATTTTATGAACAATATTTAACATTCCAAGACACTAGAAACCCTCATTCTGACCCAATGGTGAAGACATGAAGGATTTTTCATCCAAAAAGGTTCAATTGATTGGGAAAATATTTAGAATTGGTCTGGGACTCTTCCAGGCTCTTCACCAACTAATTAATTTGTACTATATCCTATACGGATAGGCCCAATTTTGGTTTTCTTGCATAATTTGATTATTTATACAGGTGCAAAAAGAGCTTGTTGAATGAGATTCATTGAAAGATGTCTTTAAACACTTGTTTTAACTATCCATACCTCATCAAAGCATGGAAATATTTATGCTAGACCTATCACTTAAGGCACTCTAAGCTAGAATAGTGATGATGGACATGATATTGGGGTCTATTAAAGACAAGTTGGACCCAAACCTTATAAGTGGAGTCTATAAGGTTGATTTTCCTTGTGGTATACCTTACATAGGGGAGATAGGAAGATCGGTTAAAAAAATAATTAAAGAACATTATACAAACATTCATCTAGAAAGGAAAGAAAAATTAGTCCTTGTTAAACATTCGTTTAAGTTGAAACATGCTATCAATATTGAAGAAGCAAAAAATTTGGTAGCAGAAGATCACTTCATTAAGCATAACTTAAAATAAGTAATAGAAATATTAAAACATCTTAAAAATTTAAACATAGATGATGGGCTAGGGATCAGTCATGCTTGGAAGATGGTTGTTCATAATAATTAGTTTTTGCTCTTCTAAAGTATAAGAGTGTGGTGTTTAAAGTTCCCTTTATTGATTTCTAAACCAATTTTCTTGTTTTTAATTTTTTTATGATCTCTCTTAGATTATTATAACTTAAGTTTTGTTTGCAGGTTAATAACTTTAATTTTATTTAAAATTTGGTTAACTAATTTTAAAAGTTTTTTTAATAATTAGAACAAATAATTTTAGACTAAATAATAAATCCTAAATGTAATCATTTTAATTTTTAAATATTTTATAATGTTATTAAAGAAAAAGCTTTAATTAATTAATTTTTATAATTGAAACAAATTATTTCATGTAAATAATAAGTTCTAATTAAAAAATTTATTTTACAAATTTGATTAGATATTATTTTGTTTTGACGTTCTTTAAAAATAGCTTTAACCAATAGTTGATCATTATAATCAATTTTAAATATTTAATAATAAATTTATTTAATTTTAAATTTATTTAATTATAACATAATTTTAAATTTATAACATATTTTTATAGTTTTCAATTATAATAATTAATTAATTATATTAATTAGGTAATTATTTAATTTGTTATTGTTGTTTTTCAATTTTTTATTTTTTTTTTAGCATTTTTGGATAACGGTTATCTTGTTAATTTTTAGCAATTTTTTTTGTAATGGTTATATTCTTCCAATTTTTAAGTTGTGTCATTACGATATTCTTACTCAAATTATTTACCTGATGAAGGATCAAAAAAGTGGATCCAAAATGTGTCGAGATTCAAAACTTGACACGGTTTTTCCATAAGATTATTACTATTGTATGGACTGTGGAAATATCAGATCTTAAATTGTTAACTTCTTACAATATGAAATTAATTTATGTGCTAACAATCAACTGTAACTCTAAAATTAATATGAGGAGTAGATCATTCAACTGAAGGGAAACAAGCTGCCTAAATGGCTAGTCATGCTTGAAACCATCTTCAATTCTAATGACCAACTAAAGGGTGGGAAGAGAAACATGATGATGGAGGAAATATTCAAGATGGTGGCCATCTCTAATGACAAGCTCTTAAAATCCGGTATGGTATGTTCCCCATCTGAAATTGAAGAATTAATTGGGCTAAGCAAAATATACGATGATATATTTTTATGGAGTTATCAAGGCCTCAAAGGCTTTGATCTAGGTTTTATCCCAACATACTTTTAAGATTGACCCCAATGCCATGCCAGTCAGGCAGAAGCAAAGGCTAGTTAAACCTAAGCTTGAGCCCTTAATGAGGAAGTAACTCTTAAAGTTCATTGAGGCCAACATAATATTTCCAATCAAACATTCCTCATGGGTGGCCAATCTAATCCCAATACGTAAGAAGAATGGATAGATATGATTGTGTGTAGACTTCAAGGACCGGAACAAAGCCTACCTCAAAGACCACTACCCCTCCCACCAATGGAGAAAATTCTACAAACAGTCATAGGTGTGTAAAGGTTTTCTCTGTTGGATAATTATTTAGGTTATAACCAGGTACTTGTGCAAGAGTGTGATAAATTTAAATATATATTCACCAATCAGTGGGTACCTTCGCATACCAAAGGATTCCCTTTGGTTTGACAAATGCAGGAGCTACCTTCTAGAATGTCATGGATATGACATTCAAGGGACTCCTCAACCACATCATATTGGCTTATCTTGATGATATAACTATTTTTTAAAAGTGCATAGTGGATCATTTGGATCACCTAGAGCAAGTCTTCAAAAAATGCTGAGAGTTTGGGATCTCTCTAAACCCAAGCAAGTGTGTATTCATCGTGCATGAAGGTAAATTTTTGGGACATGTTGTCTCGAAAGAGTGACTCGTAATTGATCCCTAATGATTTAAGGCCTTTATATCACTACCTCTCCTAGGTCACAATAAGGGTCTCCAAAGCTTATTGGGAAAGTAAACTTCATCATAAGGTTTGTGTTAAGTTTCACGACTCTAGTCTGTTGGTCCCCAAAAATGTCACTCATTTTTGGAACAACATATGAACTATTTTGGGCCCTACAAGACCAAAATTGTCTCTTCCCTTTTCAAAATTTGTTTTGATCATTCAAATTCCTCATTTTTCAAAGCTTTTCTAGAAATCTATGGACTCTACAGGATTGGATCTATGGACTTTGTAGGCTTAAATCTACGGACTCTGTAGGTGGAACTACAAACTTCACATATGGTTTCTATGGACTCCGCAAGCTAGATTTCTATGGACTCTTTCAAAGTTAGAGAAACTATGGACTTGGCTTCTACGGACTCTGCATGGAAGCTCAAATCTATGGACTCTCAAAGCCTCAAAACTACGAACTCTGCAGGAAAGAAACAAGCTCTCAACACTTAGGCGATTTCAAGGTTGGTTCAACGGGTTCAATGGTTCAACAGGTTCAATGGCCATATGGTTCAACACATTTTGTTTGAGCGATCAAAAGACTTCACCAAATAAAGAGATTGAACTGATTCAACCATTGAACCAAAGTTAGTTCAATTGATCGGTTCAATCGACAGGTTCAAGGGGCTGACCCAAAGCCAAAGGAGTAAGTTCCTTTGCGGAGGGCAGTGAGCGAAGGCTTGAGCACGGACCCAAATGCATTTGAAGGCTAAATTGCCAAAGAGAAGAACCGTTGAGAGGAGCATAAAGAGCCAATAAAGCTGGGAATGTAGCCCCGAGAGCTTAAATTCCAGGAAGAGACAAAGCTGGAAAAGACAAAAGTAGAAAGAGGGAAAAGCCCAAAATATCTGTGCAGAAGTAATTTTAGTATGTGGAACAATCCACTAAGCAGATATTTTGGCTTGCAAACATTGAAGGCTCTACCTGTTTGTCTCACTTGGAGTAAAGGCAAAATGGGCAATTGTGCAGGCATCAGAGGGAACAGACCAGATGATCCAAACCTAGGAAAAGACATATTAGATGAAGAGACATGCCATAGTTAAGGTGATGAACTATTCCAGGCATGGTCCCTCCAGATAGAACTGAAGGCGCATTGAAGGCATTGACTATAGCATGGGCCATCTCATGGGAGAGAGCGCCAAGCCTTGCGTGGTGGCTATATATTGTAATCTCTTTTATTGTTTTAAGGAGATCTTCCCTTACCAAAAGTGAAACTCTGCCCAAATTGAAAGGCATTACTAAGACTTTGAGCGTAGATTGTAATTCATATTTTTTGATTGAATGAGAAAGCAAGTTACTTGCAGACTTTGTGCTGTTATAGCTTGCACTACTTTAGGAGATTGTTCTTATGTCTGTCTTTTGAAATCATTCTTATTTATTTGATTTAACAAGCAGGATTAGTGGAGGTGATAAGGAAGGTGTCCTAAAGCCAACTAATTTTAGACTTTATGTTGTCATAGCTGTCTTCAGTGTGTGTTTTTATTTTATGTTTCTATGTAAAAGACCTTGGGACAACTTTGTGCTGCCATTGTTCTTCGTATTTCACTCTTGGGTAGTCGAAGTGGAGACTGTGTTACATCTGAGGCTGCTGGTTACTCTGCACTTTTGGTTACCAGTTACTTACTCCTTGAAAGATTCTTATTGTTTCCTACAAGAACACTTCTGAAAGAAGAGAAGTGCCTTCAATTTTTCCATCAAGATTTTCTCCTTTATCTATGAGCATCATCTCTGAAAGAAGAGAGATGGATGGTTTATTCTACCCCCATGTGTTATTTTCTTCATATATATATATATATATATATATATATATATATATATATATATATATATATATATATATATATATATATATATATATAGCCTCTTGCATCTCCCACATATCTATAGGGAACCTCCCCTTGATGAGATGAGAGATTTATCTCCTACTGATGTAGTAAACTTGCACATCTGGCCGACTGATCTCCCTATGCTGTGGTGATAGGAACTATTTTGGTCACCAGTTAGTTGGTTGACAAAATATTCACCCAATAGTTTTTGGCGACTCCACTGGGGACACAGTAATTTTGTGCAATTTGGAACCTCAAGTTTTAGATTGAAACATCACCTGTGTCTTACCCATTATCATTATAACCTTATCCATACATTCTGTTGTGGAAGAATGAACTACTCCAGTGCTTTCCCATTGTTAATTTTTCCTCCCCAGCCTTGCGCAACAATTTTTGGTGACTCTGTTGGGGATGAACGTGCAATCTAAAGCCTCAACTTTTAGATTAAAGCAATTTCTTCCCTTATCTATTATACAAACTCTGGCGACTCCATTCCATGTCTTACCTATTATCATTATAGCCTTACCATTTTCCTCCATCTTCCTCCACTTCTATTATATTATCTGGTCTGCAAAACCATAGCTATTGGGAAAGAGTGCGCAGTTTGAAGCCTCAAGCCTCAAGCTGAAACAAGGCTAGTCTTTTTCCATTTTTGATTCACAATCTGGCCACTCCACCCAGATTTGTTATCCCTATTTTTCAATAATTAAATCATGGCAGTTCAAGGCCCCTGGGGTAACTCATTTGGCCCACTTAATCTAACTCCACCCCTGCATGAGCTACCACTCAATTCAAGAAATAATTTTCCCAAATTCTTTGTTGATGGAAGAGTCCACCTTGATGAACACATTGCAACTTTCACCATAGCCTGTGGTGTGATAGAGGTGGAATTTAAAGATGTAACAGTCAGGCTATTTGTGGAGACACTACAAGGTGCTATTGCAGACTAGTTTTACCATCTGTAGACTGGATCAATGACTGGCTGGGACACTATCAAAGCTAAATTTGAAGCCATGTTCAGGCTAGTAGAGGATGCACATGCCTTGCTATCCCAGCTCACACAAATGAAGAAGGAGGCTCATGAGCCTATGAGGGACTTCATTTCCAGGTTCAACAAGCTGAGGCACAGGATTCCCATGATCGCCCAGCCGACACCTCAGACTCTCATATGCTTCTTCATCAACTCATAACTACTTAAAGTGAGTTTTTTGTTGAGACGGGCTAGACACCTAGACCTTGAGGTTGCTTAAGACTTGGCTACTGAGCTAGAAGATGACCTTATCTTGGCAGAAAAGATAAGGAGAGATCCAAACAGAGAGAAACCCTCTTCATCTTCTGAATATTTACCTATAGCCACCACTGATCCAATGGTGAGAAGTTAGCAAATGAAGTGTTGGCCCTCAGAAGACAAATGGCCCAAGGTATGTTTTTTGCTCCTCATCAGGATGTCCCAAGGAGGACATTTTAGAATCAGGCATACTAAGGCAATGCTGCTAGGGGTCAAGGGCATCCAAATCATCTTCCTCCCCCATAGAGGAACCTAGCCATTGAAGCACCTCCAACCAACTCAGCAGTTGGATATTTGGAAACAGAGCATGATTTCTCTTTCCAACCTGAGTTTAATCAGAAAAATGACGCTGACCTCTTCATGGAGGATCAAGAAGAGTCAGCTGGCAACTCCCACATTGGTTTCTTGAGTTACCAAGATGAACCTAGAAGTAAAGGTGAAGCACTCGAGGGATCATGCACAGTGTTCACCAGGCCCAAAAACCAGTCAGACTAGCAAGCTGATAAGGAAAGATAGAGGAGCAACCTCAACCAAAAATTTCAATTGCTAAGCAGGGAACCACTCTACCTTTCCAGCCAAAGGATCTGGTAGTTGCTATAGAAGTAAGTAGATCGAACATCTCTGCACCTTCTACTTCAAAATCACATATCAGTCCTCCCACCCCTCCCAAAAACTAAAAGGATGAACTCCCATCCCCTGTGCCTAGTCCAATCCGGCCATTTGACATAATTGATCATGTCAAATGTGTCGAGACCCAAATGGCTACCCCTACAGCCTAAATTTTGTTTGAGTCTTCAAGCAAGGATGAAATAGAAAAAGAATTGGTGGAGTGTAGAATAAGTGCAGAAGAACCCTCCCCTCCAAATGAAGAAGAATCTGAGATATCTGAGGGGGACAATCAAGACATGTGCTAGGTTGAGCTATCAGAACAATAAATTATGGTACTAGACCATGCTGTTGCCCATCAAAATCAGGAAAAGGAATTCTTTGCCAAGAGAGCAAAGATTCATGGTTTTCAGACCAAAATTCAAGTCCCGCCATGGGGAAAGAAGAAGAAAAGGCCAAGAGGAAGGCACAAGAGATTGGATTCCTAGTGGAGAGTTCCATTCACCCGTCATCGATTTTGGGGGCAAAATAGCTTTTTGCTGGTTTATTAGGATGACACTCTTTTCTCTGCCTTCAAGGGGCAGCATCTGAGGTATTTCAATTCTTGAAGTACTAGAGAAATTCACATGTACATATGTATATCTGTATAGTTTTTGTTTTGGTTTCATTCTTTTCATTTTCGTTTGTTTTTATCGCCTTTCTTTTTGGGTAGCACGACTCTGTAGCCCAATGGCACACTTCAAGGCACTAGAGATTCTAGTTTCTACTCCCCTCAGCTGTGTTTCAAGTTTTCACCTGAAGGAAGTTCCCCAACTAGAGCCAGCTATTGGTCCCCAAAAATGTCACTCATTTTTGGAACAACATATGAACTATTTTGGGCCCTGCAAGACCAAAATTGTCTATTCCCTTTTCAAAAAAATTTCTAAGCATTCAAATTCTTCATTTCTCAAAGATTTTCCAGAAATCTAGGAATTTGTAGGCTTAAATCTATAGACTCTGCAGGCTTAGATCTACAGACTCTATAGGCTTGGAGCTATGGACTCTGTAGGTGGAACTACGAACTTCACAGATGGTTTCTACGGACTCTGCAAGCTAGATTTCTATGGACTCTTTCAAAGTTAGAGAAAACTACAGACTTGGCTTCTATGAACTCTATAGGCAAGCTCAAATCTATAGACTCTCAAAGCCTCAAAACTATGGACTCTGTAGGTTGGCTTCTACAGACTCTACAGGAAAGAAACAAGCTCTCAACACTTAGGTGATTTCAAGGTTGGTTCAATGGGTTCAATGGTTCAACAGGTTCAATGGCCATATGGTTCAATGCATTTTTTTTGACCGATCAAAATACTTCACCAAATAAAGATATTGAACTAATTGAACCATTAAACCGTTGAACCAAAGTTGGTTCAATCGATTGATTTAGTTGATAGGTTCAAGGGGCTGCCCCAAAGCCAAAGGAACAAGTGCCCTTGCAGAGGGCAGTGAGTGAAGGCTTGAGTGCGGACCCAAATGCATTCAAAGGCCAAAATGCCAAAGGGAAGAACCACTGAGAGAAGGAACGTAAAGAGCCAATAAAGCTGGTAATGCAGCCCTGAGAGCTTAAATTCCAAGAAGAGACAAAGCTAGAAAAGACAAAAGTAGAAAGAGGGAAAAGCCCAAAATATCTGTGCAGAAGTAATTTCAGTAGGTGGAACAGTCCACTAAGTAGATATTTTGGCCTGTAAACATTGAAGACTCTGCCTATTTGTCTCACTTAGAGTAAAGGCAAAATGGACAGCTACGCAGACATCAAAGGGGACTAACCAGATGATCCAAACCTAAGAAAAGACATATTAGATGAATATACATGCCATAGTTAAGGCGACACACTATTTCAAGCATGGTCCCTCTAGATAGAACTGAAAGCACATTAAAGGCATTGATTGCAGCATGGGTCATCTCATGGGAGAGAGCACCAAGCCTTGCTTGGTGGCTATATATTGTAATCTCTTTTATTGGTTTAAGGAGATATTCCCTTACCAAAAGTGAAACTCTGCCCAAATTGAAAGTCATTACGGAGACTTTGAGCTCATATTGTAATTCATATTTATTTGATTGAATGAGAAAGCAAGTTACTTGTAGACTTTATGCTGTTATAGCTTGCACTAATTTAGGAGATTGTTCTTATGTCTGTCTTCTGAAAGCATTCTTATTTATTTGATTTAACAAGCAAGACTAGTGGAGGTGATAAGGAAGGTGTCTTGAAGTCAACTACTTTCAGACTTTGTGATGTCATAGTTGTCTTCAGTGTGTGTTTTTATTTGATGTTTTTGTGTAAAGGACCTTGGGACGACTTTGTGCCCCCATTGTTCTTCGTATTTCACTCTTGGGCAGTCGAGGTGGAGACTTTGCACTACATCTCAGGCTATTGGTTACTCTGCACTTTTGGTTACCAGTTACTTGCTCCTTGAAAGATTCTTGTTGTTTCCTGCAAGAACACTTTTGAAAGAAGAGAAGTGTCTTCAGTGTTTCCACCAAGATTTTCTCCTTTGTCTGTAAGCATCATCTCTAAAAGAAGAGAGATGGATGGTTTATTCTACCCCCATGTGTTATTTTCTTCACACACATACACACACACATATATATATACATATATATATATATACATATATATATATATATATATACATATATATATATACATATATATATATATATATATATATATATATATATAGCCTCTTGCATCTCCTGCATGTCTATAGGGAACCTCCCCTTGATGAGAGGAGAGATTTGTCTCATGCTGATGTAGTAAACCTGCACATCTGGCCGACTGATCTCCCTATGCTGTGGTGATAGGAACTATTTTGGTCACCAGTTAGCTGGCTGACAAAATATTCACCCAACATAGTCAAACCCCTCACAACAATGCTCAAGAAGAGTGTTGTGTTCATCTAGTCCCATGAGGGCCAAAAAAGATTTGAGTCCATCAAATAAGCCATTGTAGAATCCCCCACCCTGATAAACTCATAGTAGAGTATGTATTTTATCCTTTATGCATTCAGTAGAACTGAAGGCATCTGAGCCATTATGGCATAGTGAAATAAATACCAACTAGAATAGCTTATTGCTTTATTTAGTTAAGCAATCAAGGATTATGAGATGTTATACATCTTTGTATAAAATCACACCTTTGCAGTAATAGGAGCACTCAATGAGTTTAGGCATATGATCTCCAATAATAATATCCATCTCATGGTCTTGTAATTGAGTATAAAGGGGTTCTTACTCAGTAAGGACAATGATGAGAAGAGAGCCATTTGGGTCATAAGGGTGATGGAATATGACATAGACATCCAAATCACCAAACTAGTGCAAGGCAAGGGACTCTACAAGTAGCTAACAAAAGATGTAAAGATAGAAGATAAATTAGTCTTTACATTGTACAAATACCAACCAATGGGCCAAGATGTTGCAATGGAATGGACTCAAAACATGAGGATCTTCCTCTAGACTAGTGCATATCTTCATGGCTTAAATACATCCAAGTGCAAAGATTTTAGATTACAAGACATTCCTTATGTGCTTGTCGATAGTGCACTTTTTAGAAGAGACATCAATAGAATTATCTTATGATGCATTTAATAGGATCAAGTGAATAGGATCATTTAAGAGTTCCATGATGGGATGTTATGAGGACATTACTCACCTAAAACCACTGCCATCAAAATCATGCAAGCTGGTTATTATTGGCCAACTCTATTTAAGGATGTGCACACATGGGTGTAAGGTTACAAGAAGTGTGCCTTCTTTGTAGGAAAACATAAGTTGGTAGCCCTTCCCTTATGCCCAATACAAGATGATTAGCACTTTACTCAATAGGACCTAAATATCATTACAATGATAAATCGAGCATCAAACACTGCACACAAATGGATCCTCATGAAAAATGACGACTTCACGAGGTGAACATAGGTAATAACACTTAAAGAGGCTAATGATATTTCCTTCATGGACTTATATGAAAGCATTATCATAATATTTGGTATTCTGAATACTATTATCTCAGATAATGCACTAGCTTTCCTTAGAGCTAATATTAGTGAATGGGTAGTCAAACATAACATCCATCTGAGCACCTCCTCAAGCTATGACCCCCAAGGTAATGGTTTAGTCAGATTGACTAATAAGAACTTGGTTCATATCATTAAGTGAATCATGAAAGATAAAAATGATCATGGCACACCAAGCTCAGGATAGCCCTCTGGGAAAATTGAATAATGGCAAAAAGAGTTATGGGGAATTCACCCTTCATGTTAGTCTATGAAAAGGAAGTGAGGTTGCCCATGTCTCTTGAGTTTCCTTTACTATATCTATCCCATCAATTGGAATTTCTTGAGATTCATCCCATGATAGTAAGATTAATCAAGCTAATGGAACTCAAAGAACTCAGAGCATAGACCATGCACACTATGAAGCTTTAGTAGGCACAAATCAAGAGAACATTTGACAAAAAGGATACTAACATAAGCATCAATAAAGGAGACTTGGTACTTAAATGGGTCAAAGATGGAGAAAAATATTGGAAGCATACAAAGTATGATGCTATATAGAGCATCTCATAAACCATATCTAGTTACAAACAAGCCAATGTCTGCTAGCTTACAAGGCCAAGCAGAGAAGTGTTGCCCATCCCTGTCAATAAGATTCATATTAATCACTATTTATGATGATCATGAAAACTCTTTTAAATAGTAATTTATATGTTTTAATTTACATAAGTATCACACACATGTGTTGTTTTTTAGAATAGTTTCATTTCCTCCAAGTGCTTGTGCATAATTCTATTAGTTTAGATTTAACTTTCTTCTAAGCACCATTTTATGTAGTTGTTTGCTTTGTTTGACCTTATGGAAGGTATCTCAATTCCTTATAGGTTTGAGTGGTATTTTCTCACATAATCACAATCAAGAGAAATAAGATCAAAGGATTCTAGATGACTCCATTCCTAATGTATTATCCCAAGGCTACTAGATTCTTGCTTATTAGGTAAGCAACCCATAGAAGTGACCAAAAGTGTTGACTCTCCAAATCACCCTCCAACAAGTGTTGAGCTCAGTAGAACCCCACAAGTGTTTTGCATGCTTGTGAAATGTTAGGTTCCTCAAAAAAAGTTTAAATGTAGATATTCCCATCCATTCCTGCACTTAAACAAGTCAACACAGGATCACATATCACTAAGTGTTGATCTTCACCTATCATTCCTTCATCTCACTTACATGACATGCAAATCAAAATGCATGGGTCTCCTAAAATTCAAGTAGTTAAAGAAAGAAGTGTGTAGGGAGAAGTTACAAATTAAGAGGAGTGCATTCAAGATATTTGAACTAATTGCATATTCCTACCCAAATGACTCCTTCTTCCTCCATGATTATTAATTTTTATGTCAGATCAAAGAGTTATACTTATGCGCTCTCATAATTCGTAAGCTATGATCTAAGCTACCCACCACCTACTTTGTAGACCAGTTCAAGTTCTAGATAAAAGGTGCATAATTATGAAGTCCACCAAAAGACATTAAGTGTAAAGGGTATAAATATTTTATGTGTTTTTATAAGAGAACAATATTTGTTCCATTTATAAGCTTGTAGCTGTACTATGCATCCACCTCTCTATGTAATCTTTAGTGCCCACCTTTGTTCTTAATATACTAGCTATTCGTGTGCAACCACATGTGAAAATTAGTAAAGAAGAGAGTGTGCATGGGCTAGTGCACATGTAGTCCCAAAGGGGATGCATGCAAAATCCCCCCTACGTGTGCAATATGATGAGGTAGAACCTAAAGATACACTTGCACAATTCTATGCTAGTGGGATAGTCTAGGTGGATTACTAGGTGGTAGCCATAAATAAATATGGTATTTGAGCTTGATTAGACATTAAGAGAATTGAATCCAATCAATATTTAATGCAAGGGTGGTTTTTAGATCATGCACACATGTCTCTTCCAACTACAAAAGCATATATTTCATCCTCAATACACATGTTAGCCGCTAAAAGATACAAGAGTGACCTTTTAGTTATTTGATCAAATTATCATACATAAATTAAATGATCATGGCATGTAGTTGTTATTACTAAGACTTTGGTCTCTTAATCAGCCTTAGGATCTAAGTAACATATTTGAATTCAAGTTCCTATCTACCACCTCTAATTGTTAATTGATTACATAGAGCCTTGCCCAATGTTATATAAACCCTAATTTTTATTCTAAAATGATCGACATTTATAGGTATCATAATGCTACTAAAATTTACCGTCCAAGAGCCCTCTTTGGTATAACAAATCTCTACCCATTTGAGTTTTTAATATTACCATAAACCTTGAGATTCATAAGAACTGGTTTGCTTTTCTTCATGCTTTGTGTTATGTGTGCATTCATGGTTATTAATCTTTGTTTGTGGATGTTCATCCCTCTCATTACAATCCTCTCTATGTACCTCTGTGCAAAACCAAAAGTCTTTGTAGGTCACATGTTGTGTATACATGGGTCTATGTAGGTGTTATATGTAGACCACTTATCTCCCCTCCTAACACTACATTGTGTTTCTTTACCCCTATGCAAAACTAGTGTACTCAATTTCAATATTTTGTATCTAGTTGTTAGTTTTATTCTATCTTTAATTAGGTGAGGTGATCAATCTATTCTTGGTTCATCACCTTTTACATTCCATCAACCCTCTTACCTTTTCTCTCCCTTTTCCCTTTATCAATTTTAGGTTTAGTGCAAGTGGTAGATTTCATTCTACTCTTTTTAGGTCTACGTACTAGTTCTAAACCAGGTGTATTTGAAATAGAATGAATTTGGCCTACTTTAGAGGTTTGTCCTAAGGAGCACAAGAGTCCCACACCTTGAGGATGATCCCATTATTACAATGAGAAATTGAATTATTCTCCAACACAGAAGTGTCGTGCACTAGTGTATGCAGGAGCCTTTCATATATGAGTGTATGCTTTAAGTGATAACATGAAGTGCATCCTTATATATGGAAAGGTGAGCACTGGTTTTATTGAGATTTTCATGATTGACTTTGGAATAAAGGGATTTTTATACCTTATCATAGGCTTGCTGAAATTATTGAATAATACCTTCATGATTGAAACTGAGATCAAGAAGAAAGTCAAGTGCAAATTTTTTAAGTTTCCTACAAGTTTCATGAGAGTGTAGCAAATTTTCACGATACCAACAAAACATTTATGGATAATACCAATGTCTAGGAGGGTAAGAACTATCAAGATCTCTTGCTCAACGTTTGAAAATGTGTTTCTTAATATCAGATAGAGAAAGAGGATTGTGAGATTCCACATTGTTCACATAAGCTAATGAAGAGGGAGGAGGCTGGAAGGGAATTCCCATAAGAGGTTTGGGAAAGTGTCACTTTGTCAAAGCCACTGAAGATAACAACATATATGGTATGTGTGTAATCATATCTATTCATGACACCATTATTGGTATCATGTTTATTTTTAGAATTCATAAACATATTGGTTTTAGATGTAGGTTGGGAAGGCATAAATTGTCATATGAGGAAATCTTGGCATTTAACTTGATCAATGGATTCTTCTAATTATTTTGGAGAGAGTCATAAATTGATATTGGATTTTGGGATGGAGAGCATATATAAACAATGGAATAGGTTGTCTTCATTCATGTTATGTTTGGGATTCTTAAGTAAGGTGTTCTAACATTTGATAAAGGCTTGGGTAGTTTTATATTTTGCTTATTTTCAAATAATTAGATGAGATAAGCTATTTCCAACAAGATCATTGATCTAAAATTACTGAACTAATGCTCTAAGTCTTCTAATCTATAGATAGTGCTAGAGTTGAGTTGGTTGTACTAATCTAAGACATCACGTGAAAAGGTTTTTGCTACAAGTTTGGTAGCCACAAAGTTGTTTAGCTTAATATAATATTTGTAAATATTACCAAAATATTTCAAATGTAAATTGGGATTGGTGTATCTATTATAAATGATAGTAGTGATGATACTAGCTATGTCCACATTTGAAATTTAAAGAACTAATGGTCCATTTAGCAGATGCTTAATTACTTTGTTAATAAATGGAGGTTATTGAATTAGATTACCATGTGCATCTCTAAGGGGAGGTGGGCGTATTTGTATTTTTCACTTCCCATTGAGATGCACTAGTGGTAGAATTAACACAAGTGTTATTATGGGCACTTTGAGTAGGCCCACTAAAATAAAGACCCATAATGTTAGTAGAAATACTAGGCATGGTAGAGGAAGAAGGAAATGGGGAAGTCATGTAATGACTTGCCCCAAATATAGTAGAGAAGATATGTGTAGGGGAATGAGGAAACTCCACATGAGGTGCAATCATGAGATGAGAGATCATTTTTGGGTCTTTGCCCCTATGTTCATGATGTTCATTAATGTAAATGATCATTTAAGGAGTATACTCAAGATCATTCTCATCCTCTACAATAAGCATGTGTGGAGTATAGCTAAGTGAATTAAGAGGCTTTAAAGTAATTGGTTCATTTTTATTGGTTCTATTAGCTGCATGATAATAAATCATGTCTTGGTTATCCAAAGTAGTGTAAGGGAAATGAGAACTAGATATTTTATGGGAATTGGTCAAGTCCATTATATTTTCTTGGGTTTTATATTTAGAATTAGTAAATATATATCACATGATGGGAAAGGAGGGTTTTAATTGAATTGGGTTGGTCAGTGCATATAGATTTCATAAAATAGACCATATCAACAAAAACTAATGTAGTCAAGAAATTGCACAAGGAGAATAAGACTATATTGAGTTGATCGATGCATTTAGATTAGTAGGAGAGTAGTTAATAGACTATATCAAACTAATCAATGTAGTTTTTCAAGAGAGACTAAATAGAATAGACTATATCGACAGGAAGGAAAAATGAGTTTGATTAAATAGACTATATTAGACTGGCCAATGCAATCATGTTGGAAAAATGCAAATTTTAAATGACTGGATAGTATAGTTGTAGGATGGTAAATGGTTAGTCTATATCAAATTAGTTGATGTACAAAGGCATGTAAACATAAAAATAATATCAATCTGATTGATGTAGTTCCCATACATAGGTAACTATATTAGGTTGGCCAATGTAGTTAGAATATGCAAAATAGAACTGTATAGACATTGGATGATGAATTTTGTAATATAACAAACAATTCAATCAAAAAATTATATCTAACTTTACGAAAATAAGATCAAGTAGATGTACTATAAGAATTTGATTGATAGTGTGAAATCTCAAATATACTTACGTGTTCGTCAATTAATGTTATATTAATTATTTAGATCAATACTTACATAGGCTAAACCATGCTTGTAGCCCACTAACCCCAATTTTGAGGTTATGGTGAGGGTAATTTTCTTGGGTGACATAATCCTCTCAAGTGCATCACAAAATCAAATAGATGATTGGTTTCCTAATGTTCAATAAAAATGAAATCTTAAGATTTTTTAATATACCTTGAGCTACCTGGAAATTTAAATCCATGTTTAGTAATATAATATGGATATGAGTATTGTGACAATCCCCTCATGCCATGATGTTTGTAAACTAAACACCATGCAGCCCTACATGACAGTCACTAAGTAGTTAAAAACTATCAAAACACATTTTCTAGTGAAAATTAAACAAATAAAAAACAAAGTTTAAAAATCACTATTGAAAACCAATTTGAAACATTCAACAAATTAAAATAAACATGAAATCAATAGCAATGATCTAAATTATGTTGAAAATGAATCAAATAAAACTATATTGATGTTGGTTGATGTAGTTACAAACAAATAACAAAACTATATCAAGTTGGTCGATTAATTATGTGTAAACACAGAGTGGGTTGGGTTGGTCAATGCCACTCATAGATAAGGAAAAACCATATTGGGTTGGCTGATATAACTGGATGAAAGGAAAAAATTCCACATAATTATATCATATCTAGTACATACAATTAATTAGAAATGGAATAAGTTCACATAAAATTATATCACATATGGTTGATACAGTTAGCCTAAGGATGAAAATTACTACTGAAGTGTATTATGTTTATCGAATATGATTAGCTAAAGGATGTACGCTAAGATAAAATTATGTCTCATATGGTCGATATAGTTTGTTGGATGATAAAATCAAAAATTGAATTGTATCAGACATGATCAATTCATTTGACTAAGATAGGGAAGGCAATGGTAAGCTTCACAAAAATGTATGCAATGGTCTAGGATTGACTTACAACTATCATATCCCTAAAGATCTGAACTCAAAGAAGATTAATTAAATAGATCACAATGATACTTAATATTTGGGTTGTGACCAATGGATCCATAGACCTAACAAGAGGATCACCTACATCACTAATGTCAAAAGAAAGGGTTCTAAAGCCTTTAGTCCTAAGATACAATGAGATATCTCTAATTGTAGCTCTAATGTAAGTAATTTATATTACAAACAAGTAATATAAGTAGTTGTAAAGTAAGTTAAACTAAAGGGGAAGGGTTAGCATAATCAAGATGGATAAGGAGCCATGGTAAACAAATGGGGGTCCAAGCTACCTAATAATGGATAAATGAAAATTTCAAGAAATCCTATAGTCACACTAAGTATAAGTGTAGATAAAGATTAAAGAATGTTACATGCACATTTATTCATGGAACAAGAAGTTACTTCTATCTCCTAAATGATATAAAGGAAAAAACTAAGGTTAGAAATACTTATATTGATGGGGACCTATAGAGACTCAATCTCCCCCTTGGATAATAGTGTTTTGCAAGAGATGGTTATGGTTGTGAAGACACCAAAAGATGTACAAATAGGATCTAAGCCAACAAAGGACCTCCTAAAAAAACTTTAAAACTTCCACAAGAGAAACTTCCTTTAAGATAAAATTATAGACTTAACTCCTTTAAATGTGAATTAGGGCAGAAGTGTGAGTGAATTTATAATGAATAGACTGTGTATGATATATTGAAATGATAATCTAAATTTTATATATATATATATATATATATATATATATATAGTGATCAATTACCCAAACCCACCCTAAAAACTATGCCAACAATATCGACTTGGTTTGATGTATTAAAAGGACTCATTTGACATCAAGCTATGTCATCTAGGTTGGAATAGTTATAAATTCTAAAGGACATGCTCAGAACTACATCAACTAGGTCGATATAGTATGAAGAGGGAAGAACTATAAAAATAGACTACATCATCTAGGGATGAGATAATAGGAAATAAGTAGAATGATATAGCTAAGATATGTTAGAGGGAGATAAGTAGAAATGTAAATATGAGGAAGTTGAATTAGGGATAAGAACCATACAACCATGACATAGATACAAACATCTCTCTCAAATCACCAAAGGCCTACCCACTCCTTTCCCATTACACCCTTTAAGGTGAGTATTGAGGGAGATTAAAACTCAACAAGTTATTGTAAGAGAAGGCATTAATAAATGATAAAGTGAAAAATATTATGTGTATACAAGCTGATCCTATTTTTTCCTCTCTAATGGTAACTTTTAAATTTTTCAACCCTTCCTTACATATTGATTCACATTTTTAAGGTAGGTAGCATGAGGTTTTTCCCTTTTGGATTGTTGCAAATATACACTCAAGTCACTTATTCTAAAACTTGTCAATTTCAATACAAAATAAATATTATACAATTGTACATTGAGAAAAACTTCCTTATTTTAAATAATTTTGATTCTAATCATTTGAATTAGTCCTCAGCTAAGTCAAAAGCCTATTTTTTCCAGGGTAAAGCAAAACATGATCAAGTATCCATGCCATTTTTAGATGCACTCATATATTTAAAGGATCAAAATTGTAAAAAACACTTTAGGTGGGATAATTATGTGGTCTTGATTCCCTCCTTAGAGTATTGAATATATAAACAACATTCAATCATCTTGGGGGTGATTGAGGCCAAATCAACCCAATTACACTTCACCTTTTCTTATTTATAATTTTTATTTCATTAAGCCTTATTAGGGTTTCATACCTTAGAGAATTTATTTTTAGGTATTTAACATAATTAGGTTAGATATATGTATACAGAGCTAATTTAAGCTCTCACAAGTGATCGATCTTTGAGTTATTGATTTTTAGCAAAATATATGATTGACCAGTTTGGGACAATAATGGAAGTTGATCCTATACCAAGTTGGATTTTTTTTTCTTTTTCAACTTAAATCCCCACTTTTTAGCTCTCACATAGTGTGGGGTAGATGCACGATAATAGGGGGGAAAAGGGGGGAATATAAGGTGACACTTTTTAAAATAATAATAATAATAGTTGAACTTGGAGAGAATGTTAGAGACACTTCGAAAAAGAATTTGACAATGAAATAAGAACATGAATTATGAAATTTTGAATGTAGTTTCTAAATATATTATTTTTTTCAATATCTAGATGATAAAAGTGTGAAAAATAGATACATTTCTGAAATTAGGTTGGTCATTTTTTGTGAAAAGATAAGGAGATTGCATGTGTACAATTACACTTTTTTTGAGTAAACGAATGAATTTTTGTATGAAATGTCATATATGGATAGGTGAAATATATAATATTGTTTAGAATATTTTTTATTCTATACAAAAATTTTAAATAATTTTACAAATTAAGATAGGGTAGACGCAGGATAATGGGGGACAAAAGGCGGAGTATAAAACATCACGTTTTTTTCCTAAAAATAGAAATATGTGAACTTGGAGATAATGTTAGAGATAATTTGAAAAATAATTTGATAATGACATAAAAAGATGACTGAAGAGAACTTCAAATTAGTGATTAAAAACATCTGGCCCAATGTCAATTATGCTATTAGTGAAGCTCAAGGAGCTTCGGGAGGTATAGTGACTTTATGGAGTCATAATTTATAAGGGAAGGTGGTGTCTTGCTCCAAGAATTATATGGAAATTTCCTTTCAATGTGATTTTATCCAATGGTCCTTGGTCAATGTCTATGCCCTGAACACACACATTGGAAGAAAGGAGGTATGGGATAATTTATCAGATAGGATTAAAAGTGCCAAGAGAATCAATTGGATGGTGGTAGGGGATCTGAACTCCCCCCTTTATCAAGTTGAGAAAATAGGGGGTCAAATAGATTATTCTAATAGCATGATAGATTTGGTAGAGTTGTTGACCAATACTAGCCTTATGGATATTGATCTAGAGGGACATTATTTACCTAGTCTAACAAAAGATAAGGAAGTAGTCGTATTCAGGTTAAGCTTGACAGATTCTTAATATCTTCTAATTAGACCATCACCAACCTTGTTAATCTGGTGTCTCTTCCTTGTGTGGGTTCTAATCACAACCCTCTAATGCTAAATTGGCAAGAAAGGAATGCTAAAGGACCCTTTCCCTTTCATTTTGAAATGATTTAAGCTCTCCATCTAGATTTTAGAGATTGTCTAGCTAGATGGTGGAATATCGATGTCTAGGGGTCAACAATGTATAGATTAGTTCAAAAATTAGATAATGTTAGAAATAAGGTTAAGGGTTAAAATAAGTATACTTTTGGGAATGTACTGATCAAGAATTATAACATTATGAGTCAACTTTTAGAAGTTCAATCCAAAATGGAGCAAGGAGATCTATCAAAGGAAATTCAGGCCTTAGACAACTCTCTCTGAAGATTGGATAATGACTTTGAAGGAGGAAGATATTTATTAGAAACATAATTCTAGGGTCCAATGGCTAAAAGAGGGGGATAGGAATATGCCATTTTTCCATCAATCTACTATAATGCATAGGAAAATAAACTCTATTAGTAGACTTAAGGAAAAGAATGAGATTGTGGTAGAGGATGATAAGGAAATTGAGAGGTTAGCTTCCAACTACTTTGAGTCTCTCTTGGTTGTTAATCATGATAATTTTATAATGGGAGATTATGAGTCCTTTCTAGATTCCATTCCTACTATATAATCTGATGAAGATAACAACTATTTGACTAAACCAATTTTAGAATAGGAAGCTAGGGTGGCTATTTTTGCTATGGGAGCATTCAAAGCTCCAAGACCATATGGGTTCCCCCTAGATTTCTTTTAAACCTTTTGGGATGTTATAGGGAAGGATGTCACTAATGTTGCCAAGGACTTCTTTTAGACTAGTAGACTCTTGTGGAAGTTGAACAACACTTTTATAGCCTTGATTCTGAAGAAGATAGAATCTACCTTTATGATGAACTTCAGACCAATCAATCTCTACAATATGGTGTATAAAATCTTCACCAAGATTTTGGTCTATCATTTACAACATCTCTTGGATAAACTCATTGTGTCTAACCAAAAAGGTTTTGTTCTGGGTAGGCAAATTCTTGATGTGGTTATCACCACTCACGATATGATTCATTCTATCTTCAAAACCAGAACCCCAAATATGATTTTTAAATTGGACATGTTCAAAGCATATGATAGAGTTAATTGGGATTTCTTTATTAGGGTGCTTATAAAATCTGGTTTTCAAGACCGACTAATCAACCCAATGAGGAAGTGCATTTCCATGGTTAGATTCTCTCTGTTGATCAATGGTTCCCCCAAAGGTTTTTTCCCCTTAAGGAGAGGCCTCAAATAGGGAGACCCTCTTTCCCCTTATCTATTCATTTTGAAGGAAAAGGTGCTAGGTATAAATGCTTGTAACTTATTAGCAGAGGGATGTCTTAGGGTTACTAATCCTACTTCTATTGTCCAACCATCGATCATCCAATACTTTGTTGATGATACTATTTTGTTTGGTATTGCTTCAGTGGTTGAGGCTAGTAGATGGAAAAGACTACTCAATGTTTATGAAGAAGTCTCCAGGTAGAGTATTAAATTTGAGAAAATCCACATCTATTTTCTAAACACATAGGAGGATTTTTAGTAAAAATTTACCAGAGCTTTGGGATGCTCTAATGTGATATTTATTTCTACCTACCTTGGCCTTCTACTCACAGTAATTAAAGTCACATCTAACTATTGAAATATGATTATTGAGAGGATAAATAGAAAGTTGGCTGGTTGGAAGGGAGCTTTGTTGAGTCAAGTGGGGAAATTTCAACTCCTTAAAGCTTCCCTAAAAGGTATACCTAATTATTTCCTAAGTCTTTTCAAAATCTTGAGATATATAACTGAGAATATTGAGCAGATTCAGAAAAAATTCTCTAGTTTAGAGTGGAGAAAAATAAGAGAATTGCATTAGTTGGTTGGGAGAATGTTTGTACTCCCAAATGATAGGGGGTTTGGGATTGATAAGGATTCATGTCATTAATAAGGCCCTCGTGATAAAGATAGGATGGAACCTGATTCAAGGTAATAAGGATTGGGGTGATATCATGAATGCCAAATATCTCAATGGGGATATAGGCTACAAGCTTCTAACTAATATTATACATCCTAAAGGTTCTATCATCTAGAATGGAACTCTTAAAACTTGAGTCCTTCTTCATAGAGGTATCAAATGGAAGATTGGGGATGGTAGGAATGTCAACTTCTGGGAGGATAGATGGATGAAGGACTTACCCCTCAAAGATATAGGTTATGGTAGATTAATGGATAGAGTTTACAGATTCTTTGGTGATAAAGTGATCAATTATATTATTAGGAATGAAGGTAATGGGAATTGGAGGAGTATCACGGATTGTGTTATTGATCAAGATGAGGATAAAGATATGGATCTTCAACTTTAGAAGAATTTGACTGACCATAGACTGTCCCTCTTTCCTAAACAAGACCAGATGATTTGGGATAAGGATGACAAAGACCTATTTAGTGTGAAAAGTGCCTATGGACTATTGTTAGAACCTGAAGAAGACAGGCTAAGGGGAAATGTTTGGTTTCCCAAACTTTTACCCAAAATCAACTTCTTTTGGTGAGCCCTAATTCACAATAAAATCTTGACTTTTGATAATTTAAAGAAGAGAGGTTTTTAAATTCTAAACAGGTGTATTCTTTGTGGTGAATAATAAGAAACTATCATCCACCTCCTTCTATAATGTAAATTTACTTGGGAGATTTAGAGTCTTATTATGCAAAGATTGAATTTGAGCTAGGTTTTTAGTGATAGGGTAATGGCCTTGGTTAAAGATTGGAGACCCCCTTTCTGACCTACTTCTCTGATTATTAAAGAGATGTGGGTACAAATTCCCCCTCACCTAGCATTGAATTTATGGAAAGAGCAAAATAACATAATTTTTAGGGAAAATTATAAAACCCCCTTGGAGGCGTTGCATACTTTCTCTAAATTATTGGCAGAGAATATCAATTCTTGCAAATTTAAAGCTATTGAAAAGCCACCTAGAGAAGAAGATCAGAGACTATTGAAATAAAGGACTATTAATCCAAATATCTATCAAATTGATAATTCCAAAATTATATCTAAGACTAGAACTAAATGGAATGTGCCTCAAAAAAATTGGTTCAAGCTCAACTCTTATGGGGCACCTAAAGGGAATCCAAGGGTGACAAGTGGAGGATGCATAATTAGATCATATTCCAAAATGTTTATGGATGCTTATACTAGGGGAATTAGAATTAAAAGTAATAATGAGGCTGAAGCTTTAACCATGTTTTGGGGTATTAAACTTGCTATCTCCTTGAACATTCAACATCTTCATGTGGAAGGGGGTTCATAGTTTATAGTGAATGCTACTTCAAGATCCACAAGTATAGGTTGGACTTTGATGGATATTATTAGTGATATCTAATTATTTCTTAATGCTTTAGAGGATTATAAGATTTCTCATATATATAGGGAAGGTAGTGCTATCACAGATGCTATGATGAATATGGGAAATAACAGTAGTGGTTGGCGGTGTTGGAGGCTTGTGTCCATCTTGCCTCTTGAGATTCAAAATCTTATTAATTAGGATGGCAACACATGCACAAATTAGATGTTATGGGCTCCTTGTAGTTAGCACTCTCTAGTGTAGTGGAGGTGGGTATTTATTATGGCAAGGTAATAAGTTTTTTGATGAGTCTGGAAATTTTGAATTTCAAACTCAGTATGGTGGGAATAGGATTTTAATTTTTCAATTTCATTAGAGTGAGCCTAAGAATAGGAAAAGAAGAGAGTTTACTAAGAGACTCATTAAGATGTTAATAGGGTATGGGAGGGATGTGAGAAAGGCCCATATCAATGAAAGGCTTATTATAAAGCTGAGTAGATAAGACATTGGTAAACAAACAGATCAGATGATAGTTTGGCTTGAAAGAACATTGAGGAGGCAAAAGATTACTGATCAGGTTAATAAGAGGATAGGTTGGCCAAAGAGGAGGATGAGATGTCATGTGATGGTTAGGCATGATGATCAAAGGATAGGATGGCATGAGAATAATAATTTACCCACAATCCCCATCTCATGTGATCATCATTTTTGCTTAAGGTGGTGAGTGTGGGTCTTCTTTGAGGATGATGAACAGGGTGGCAAATGCAATGCCAATTTCCAAAATTATTACTCTATCATTTTTGGATTTTCATGGCTTAAGATTTAGTGGAAGTACTTTAAGGGTCCTATTAATACTATAAGGTATATTGCTAATAGTCCTTCATTCCCTTTAATCTTTTTCTCTGGCTGCATGATTTTTAGGGTTTGAAAATGGGTGATGACATTGTTAAGACTGACTCGACCTCCCCTCAGGAATTCTGCAAGGATCCTACAGTTTGGCACATTATACAGGAGGGAAATGTAGCTTCTTTATTTGAGGTTATGAATGGACATAGATGGATAGGTCCATTTGGGGGGCATTGGTTTTAAAGTCTTAGAGTAAGTGATTGGACGAGCCACAGGGCTCCCCATAAAAGCCAAAAAGCATTGCAGACATAGTAGGGTGTCAGACCTAGAAAATATGGCAATTTTTTTATGGAAGGAGAATTTGCTATGAAGCTTCATGAGGGGTTTGAAAGGGAGAAGCTGTCAGAGCCGTGGAGGTAAACTTGCCTCATGATGGTGAGATACTTCACGCTGGAGGGTAGATTTAAGGTATTTTATCATTGCCATTTTTCCTTAATCATTTTAGGAATAGAATGGAGATCAGTTTTCCCTTATTCATGTTATCCTCTCTAGAAAACTAATCATGCCAAGGAATCATGTGCTAAAAACTTCCCTCGCATTCCCATTCACTAAGGCCTGATTTTGAGGTTATACCACTTTCATTTGGCCTTATGCCCATCGAAACCTATTAAAGTCTATTTACTGGAGGATAATCTATCAACTTTATTTCCTATTATCAAAGGTAAAGATAAGAAATCCATTAGAACTCCTGAAATCTCCTCTACAAACCTGAAGAGGGCCTCAAGTTGAGGAATGTAATATTCTTGGTGGGACCCAAACCTTTGATTCTAAACTTAAATCCTTGAAGAAAGCTAGTGGAAAAGTTATGACTCCTATCTGAGAGACTGAAGTAGATACAGTGGTGCCCACTAAAAGGGAAATGAAGGTTGGGAAGGATGAGGGCAACATGTCTAAGAAGGATAGAACTAAGAAGGAGGATTCTATCTAGGTTGAGGAGACAATCAAAGATTTAGAGCCTAGTCTAAAATGTGAGGGGAGTGATCATGGGGGTGGTGCTAAGAAGCCTAGTGGAAAAAAAGTTCACAGATCCAATCATATTGATAGAATCCCATCCATTCACCCTAAGGGAATTGAAAGTTATGATGACTCTGAGTCTTTTCAGGATTCCATGGTGGAGGGAGAAGATGAAACACATATTAAATTTATACATGAGGAGGAAGGAGCAAGCCATTTTGTTGAACTAAATAAATCTAGCTCGAAGGAGATGGAGGAGGTTGTTGTTGAAGCCCATGGCAAGAAGAAGAAGGGAAACAACTCATTGTGTGTTAAGATTACTAATAAAATTCAGTCGTCAAAATCAAACACAAATCAAAATGGTTAGATAATCAATTCAAAGCAGGCAAGGACAACTTCCTAGTTGGCACCATTATTTTGGTTGTGGATTTTGCTGAGAACAACACACTACAACCAGAGAATGAGGTTCAATTCCAATATTGTAATTCAATACAAGTTGGAATTTTCATTCATATTACATTTAAACATGCACCTGATAGCACAAATGATAACTAAAATATTTTGAGGGAGTACTATTTTTATATGAGTGATGACAGATCGCATTCTCCAAAGTTTGTCCAGGGTTGTTTTGAGATATTTTATATGAATATGAATGCAAGAAAAACCATGTTTGATACACACTACATTTGATCAGACAATTGTGTAGGGTAGTTTAAGAATTCTTGAATGTTATATTGGTTAACTAAAATGCATAATAAGAATGACATTCAACATTTTTGAAGTTTCTTTGAGGTTGGGCATGGAAAAGGGGAACATGATGGTTCTGGTGCATGTGTAAAAAGATCCCTTAAAAGAGAGTAAGCAAAGCACAAGGATGGTGCTAATTTTATTGATGCAACAATTATTATGACTTGGTGTAATGAAAATATTTTTCATGGATCGGATAAACATTCTCATGTATGAATATTTTTTTGGTTAATAAAAGAACACCATAAGGCAATGTATGAAGATTGGATTATAGTACCTAGATTGAGTGTTTTACACTCCATTCAAAGCTCAAATTAAATTTTATGGACTATTTATATTAGGGATATGGCATGTTTTTGTTTCTCATGTATGAAATTTAATTGGAATGAATGTGAGTCAAAAGAATGGGTTGACGAATGGTATTATAGACCCATATCACCTATAGAGAGTAGCCATTCACTCCAATAATTGATAGATCATGAAATGACATCATCAGTTGACTTTAACCACATCTCATATCTTGTGCAACTAGGTAAAATTTATTATTTATTTAAATATACAACCTTAGATATTAGTGATATTTTTATTTTTTTCTAAATGTACTTATAATTTGATTATACTTTAAATACAAGGCATGTTTTTGCAGTAATTTCACCTAAGAACAATGATGAAGGAACATATTACCACTTGTGTTGTTGTATAGAGGGAAAAAAAATTAACCAAAAATGTTATGGGTGGAGAAGAACTAATTTATCCCATTGGATCCATAGTGGTTACTAGAACCTGGCTTTGTAGGTACTATCATAATAAAATAAAATAATTATTATTTGAGGACTTTGAAATAAATAGGATGATGCTTCATTATTTAAACCTTATTATTTCTAAAAATATTCAAATGATCAAATATCATTGAAAACCTTACAATAGAACTTTGCAAAAAATGCATGAATCTGACCACAAAGTGATTCTTGAAACACTTGTAGATAGAGTTGATCTTGAAGGTACATTAGATTGAATTAGTAAGTTTATCTAGTATTTCAAATTAATAAAATAAAGTTATTTGATTTAATGTATTTTAATTTTCAATTATTTTATGATTATGTGTTTAATTTTTTACTACAATTTAAATTTAGGTTAGTGGCACTAGATGAACTTCCACCTTCACGTGGTTAGTGTCACGAGTAGAGAAGAATATTTTTTTGAAATGAAGAGAAGCCAAAACAATTTATTTTAATTTCATCTACCTTAAGCAAATCCTATTTCACACTATCTATGTTTATCCTTTCAAAAAAATGTGAAAATAGTCTTATCTATGCTCTCTTAGAAGACTTGTCCTTACACATGTAGGACCTGATGATTCATCTCTAGCCCTCATAATTCTCGTGTAATACATGACAGAAGTTCACTCATTTTGTACATTTGAGGATAAGTGAATTATCTTAAGGGATGTCTCTGATCAATTATAAATTTCATTTTTAGGGGTCTAATGAGACCTGGCAAAGATGATTTTATCTTAAAATTTCTTATCCCAACATGTCTACATAAATGGTTAATCGATTGGGCTGACGAGTCAGAATCTATGGCCCTTGCTGAGCAAGTTTTGGCATGTTCTAAGAGATTTGGCTATGAGAAAAACCTTGTTTTTATGTCTTGTCTATCATGAGTTAGATAAAATCCTCTTGGTATTTATTAGAGAAGTCATCCATACACATGTAAGACCTAAAGGTTCATCTCTAGCTATCACAGTTTTCATGCAACAGAAGTTTACTCATTTTGCACATTCAAAGATGAGTGAATTATCTTAAAAGATATCTCTGATCAACTAAAAATTTCACTCCCAAGGGTCTATTGAGACATGATAAAGATTATTATAGCCTAAAAATTCCTATCCTGACATGTCCATGTAGATGGTTCATTGATTGGGCTGACAAGTCAAAATCTATGGCCCTCATTGACCAAGTTTTGACATGTTCTGAGAGATTTGGATACGAAAGAAACCTCATTTCCATATCTCATCCATCATGAGTTAGGTAAAATAATCTCAAGATTTTTTAGAGGACTTGTCTCTATGTGTGTAAGACCTAATGGTTCATCTCTATCCCTTATGGTTATCATGCAATGCGTGATAGAAGTTTGATCATTTTGCACATTCAAGGATGAGTAAATTCTCTTAAGCGATGCCTCTAATCAACTAAAAATTTCACTCTCTATATTCTACCAAAACCTAAAAAAGGTGATTTTATCCTAAAAATGCCTATCCCAAAGTGTCTGCATAGATGGTTCATCGATTGGGATGATGAGTCAGAATCTATGACCCTCGCTGACCAACTTTTGACATGTTTGAAGAGATTTGGCTAAGAGATAAAACTCATTACCACATCTCATTCATCATTATTTAAATAAAATCCTCCTAAAATTTCTTAGAAAACTCATCCCTACACATGTAGGACCTAACGTTTCATCTCTAGCCCTCACGGTTCTCGTGTAAAGTGCAATGGAATTTTGATCATTTTACACATTTAGAGACGAGTGAATTATCCTAAGGGATTCATCTATTAAACTATAAATTTTTCTCCCAAGTATATATCAAGACCTAAGAAAGGTTATTATAGCTTTAAAATTCCTATCTCAAAGTGTCCATGCAGACAGTTCATCGATTGGGCCGATGAGTCATTAGAATCTATGACCCTTACTGACCAAGTTTTGGCATGTTTTGAGAGATTTGGATATGAAATAAACCTCATTTCTGCATCTCATCCATCATGAATTAGATAAAATCCTATCAAATTCTTTTATAGGACTCATCCTTTCATGTGTAGGACTTGATGGTTGGTCTCTATCCCTCACAGTTCTTGTGTACTGTGTATAGAAGTTTACTCATTTTACACATTTAGGGATGAGTGAATTATCTTGAATGATGCATCTAATCAAAAAAAAAATTCACTCATGGGAGTCTACCAAGACCTAAAGAATATGATTCTAGCCTAAAAATTCCTATTTTGACATGTTCATGTAAATGGTTCATTGATTGAGTTAATGAGTCAAAATATATGACCCTCATTGACCACATTTTGGCATGTTTTGAGACATTTAGCTATGATAAAAACCTCATTTTTGAATCTCATCCATCATGAGTTAGATAAAATCCTCCTAAAATTTCTTAGAGGACTCATCCCTACATGTGTAGGACTTGATAGTTTATCTTTATCCCTCATGGTTCTTGTGCAATGCATAATAGAAGTTTGATCATTTTCCACATTTGGGGATGAGTGAATTATCTTAAGGGATTCCTCTGATCAACTACAACTTTCACTCTCATGGGTCTACCAATACTTAATAAAGATTATTCTAGCCTAAAAATGCCTATCCTGATGTTTTCATGTAGATGGTTCATCGATTGGGCTAATGAGTCAGAATCTAGGGCCCTTATTGACCAAGTTTTAACATGTTATGAGAGATTTGGCTGCAAGATAAAACTCATTACCACATCTCATCCATCACAATTTAGATAAAATCCTCCTAATATTTCTTAGAAGACTCATCCTTTCATGTGTATGACCTAAGGGTTTATCTCTATCCTTCACAATTCTTGTGTAACTTACGATGGAAGTTCACTCATTTTACACATTCAGGGATGAGTGAATTTTCTTAAAGGATGCCTCTGATAAACTAAAACTTTCACTCCCAAGATTCTACCGAGACTTGACAAAGGTGATTCTAGTCTTAAAATGTCTATCCTGAAGTGTTTGTATAGATAGTTTGTTGATTGGGCTGACAAGTCAAAATCTATGACCCTCATCGACCAAGTTTTTGCATGTTCTAAGAGATTCAGCTATGATATAAACCTTATTATCACATCTCATGCATCACAAGTTAGATAACATTCTCTTGGTCTTTCTTAGAGGACTCATCTCTTCACGTGTAGGACCTGACGATTTATCTCTAGCCCTCACGATTTTTTTGCAATCGACAAAAGTTTGCTCATTTTGCACATTCAAAGATGAGTGAATGCTCTTAAGAGATGCCTCTGATAAACTACAAATTTCACTCCCAAAGGTCTATCACAACTTGATAAAGGTGATTCTATCCTAAAAATTTCTATCCTAACATGTCTGCATAGATGGTTCATTAATTAGGCTAACACGTCAAAATCTACGACCCTCGCTAACCAAGTTTTGGCATGTTCTAAGAGATTTGGCTGCAAGAGAAACCTCATTTCCACATCTCATCCATCATTAATTAGATAAAATCCTCCTAGGCTTTCTTAGAGAACTCATCCCTGAATGTGTAGAACTTGATGGTGCATATCTAGCCCTCATGATTTGCATGCAACGTGTGATAGAAGTTTGATCATTTTGCACATTTAGGGATGAGTGAATTCTCTTAAGGGATGACTTTTATCATCTACAAATTTCACTCCTAGGGGTCTAATGAGACTTGACAAAGGTAATTATAGCCTATAAATTTATATCTCAAAGTATTCACGTAGATGGTTCATCGATTGGGCTGATGAGTCAGAATCTATGGCCCTTATTGACTAAGTTTTAACATGTTCTAAGAGATTTGGTTGCAAGAAAAACCTCATTGATGAATCTCATCCATCATGAGTTAGATAAAATCCTCTTAATATTTATTAGAGGATGCATCCCTGCATGTGTAGGAGCTAACAATTCATCTTTATCCCTTATGGTTCTTGTACAACATGTGATGGTAGTTCACTCATTTTACACATTCAAGGATGAGTGAATTCTCTTAAGGGATCTGATCAACTAAAAAAAATGATCCTAAAGGTCTACCAAGACCTGTAAAAGATGATTATAACCTAAAAATGCCTATCCCAATGTGTTTATGTAGATAGTTTATCGATTGGGTTGACGAGTCAGAATCTACAACCACCACTGATCAACTTTTACCTCATTTTGAGTGATTTTTCCATAAGAGAAACTTAATTTCTACATCTCATCCATCATGATTTAGATAAAATCCTCTTAAGATTTATTATATCACTCATCCCTCCATGTGTAATAGTTGATGGTTCATCTCTAGCCCTCATGGTTCTTATGCAATGGGTGACCAAAATTTTCTCATTTTATACATTCAAGGATGAGTGAATTCCCTTGATGGATGCCTCCAAACAAATACAAAACTTACAATTTGGGGTCAACCAAGATTGTAAAAAGATGGTTATGGCTTAAAAATAGCCATCTAGATGTGGTCACATAGATGGTTCATCGATCAAGCTGATGAGTCAGAATCTATGGCCCCTATTGACCAAATTTTACCCTATTATGAGAGATTTGGCCATGAGAAAAACCTCATTTCCACATCTCATACATAAAGGGTTAGATAAAATCTTCCTAGAATTTCTTAGATAACTCATCCCTCCATGTGTAGGAGCTGATGATTTGTCTCCATCCCTTATGGTTCTGATGTAACATGTGATTGAAGTTTACTCATTTTGCGCATTCAGGGATGAGTGAAATGCCTATGACCAACAATAATTTTCACTTATGGGGTCTGATTGAGACTTGAAATAGGTTGTTCTAGCCTAAAAATGACCATCTAGATATGTCTGCATAGAGGGTGCACCAATCAGGATGATGAGTCAGAATCTATGACCTCCACTGACCAATTTTTACCCCATTGCGAGAGATTTGGCCATGAGAGAAACCTCATTTCCATGTCTCATTCATCATGAGTTAGATGAAATACTCTTGTAATTTCTTAGAGGAATCATCCTTCCATGTGTAAGATCTGATAATTTATCTCTAGTCCTCATGGTTCTTGTGTAACATGTGATGGAAGTTCATTCATTTTGCACATTCAGGAATGAGTGAATTCTCTTTAGGATGCCTCCATCCAAATACAAATTTCACTTCTATGGGTCAACCAAGACCGGATAAAGGTTTTTCTAACCTAAAAATTCGATTCAGATGTGTTTGTGTAGATGGTTTGTCGATTGGGCTAATGAGTCATAATCTATGGCCTCACTAACCAACTTTTACTCTATTGTGAGAGATTTAGTCACAAGAAAAATCTAATTTTTGTGTCTCATATATCATTAGTTATATAAAATCCTCTTGAGATTTCTTAGAGGACTCATCCCTCCATGTGTAGGAGCTAATGGTTTGGCTCTATCTCTCATAGTTTTCATGCAAAGTGCCATCGAAGTTCGCTCATTTTGCACATTTAGGGATGAGTGAATTATCTTCAGGGATGCCTCCAACCAGTTGAAAATTTCACTCTTGGGGGTTGACTGAGACCAAAAAATGTGGTTCTATCCTTAAAATGCCCATCCAGATGTGTTTGCATATATGGTTCATTGATTTGGTTGATGAGTCAGAATCTATGGCCCCCACTAACTAGCTTTTACCCCATTATGAGAGATTTGGCCATGAAAAAAACCTTATTTTAACATCTTGTACATTGTGAGTTAGATAAAATCCTCCTAGGCTTTCTTAGAGGACTCATCCTTTCACATGTAAGATTTGATGGTTCATATCTATCCCTGACAGTTCTCATGCAATGCACAACTAAATTTTGCTTATTTTGCACATTCAGGGATGACTGAATTCTCTTTAAGGATGCCTCTGACCGACTATAAATTTCACTTCTAAGGCTCGATCAAGACTACAAAAAGGCCATTCTAGCTTAAAAATATACATTCAAACATGTTCACACAGACAGTTTATTAATTGGGTTGATGAGTCAAATTCTATAGCCCCTACTGATCAACTTTTACCTCATTTTGAGAGATTTGGCCACACAAAAAACCTTATTGTCACATCTCATCCATCATGAGTTAGATAAAATCCTTCCAATATAGGACTCATCCCTCCATGTGTAGGAGCTAATGGTTCATCTCTAGCCCTCATGGTTCTCGTGCAACGCATGACCAAAGTTTGCTTATTTTGCACATTCAAGGACGAGTGAATTCTCTTTAGGAATGCCTCTGACCAATTACAAATTTTAATCTCAAGGGTTGATCAAGACTAAACAAAATTAATTATAGCCTAAAAATTCCCATATAGATGTGTTTGCATAGATGGTTCATCGATTAGGTTGACGAGTCATAATCTATAGCCACCATTAACCAACTTTTACCCCATTGTGAGAGATTTGGTTGTGAGAGAAACTCATTAACATATCTCATCCATCACAAGTTAGATAAAATTCTACTCATATTTCTTATAGGACTCATCCCTCCACATGTAAGAGTTGATGGTTCATCTCTAGCCCTCATGTTTCTCATATAATAAATGGCTAAAGTTTGCTCATTTTTCACATTCAGAGATGAGTGAATTATCTCTAGGGATGCCTCTAACCAACTAAAACTTTCACTATTGAGGCCCCACCAAGATCGAACAAAGTTCGTTCTAGTATTAAAATACCCATATGGATGTGTTTGCATAGACGGTTCATCAATTGGGCTGACAAGTCAAATTCCATGGCCCCCATTAACCAAATTTTACCTTGCTCTAAGAGATTTGGCCATGAGAGAAACCTCATTTCAGCATCTCATCCATCATGAGTTAGATAAAATCCTCTTGGAATTTTTTAGAAGACTCATCCCTCCATGTGTAAGAGCTTATGGTTTGTCTCTAGCCCTCACAATCCTCATGCAATGCATGACTGAAGTTTGGTCATTTTGCATTTCAAGGATGAGTGAATTATCTTTAGGGATGCCTTTGACCAACTACAAATTTACTCTTGGGGGTCAATTGAGACCAAAAAAATATCATTCTAGCCTAAAAATACCCATCCAAATGTGTCTACATAGATGGTTCATTGATTTGGCTGATGAGTCAGAATCTACGGCCCCTGTTAATCAATTTTTACCCCATTGTGAGAGATTTGGCTACAAAATAAATCTTATTATAGCATCTCATTCATCATGAGTTAGGTAAAATCATCATGGGATTTCTTAGAGGACTCATCCCTCCACATGTAGGAGATGATGGTTCATCTCTATCCCCCATAGTTCTTTTGCAACATGCAACTAAAGTTTGCTCATTTTACACATTTCGGGATGAATGAATTCTCTTCAGGGATGCCTCTGACCAATTACAACTTTTAATTTTTTGGCCTAACCAACACTAGATAAAGGTTGTTCTAGCCTAAAAATTCCCATCCAAACATGTTTGCATAGACGGTTCATTGATTGGGCTGATGAGTCATATTTTATGGCCCTCACTGACCAACTTTTACCTTGTTCTAAGAGATTTGGTTGCGATAGAAACCTCATTGTCATGTCTCATCCATCATGAGTTAGATAAAATACTCCTATGTTTTCTTAGATGACTCATCCCTCCATGTGTAAGAGTTGATGGTTCATCTCTATCCTTCATAGTTCTTATGAAACATGCAACCTAAGTTTGTTAATTTTACACATTCAAGGATGAATGAATTCTCTTCGTGGATGCCTCCAATCAACTATAACTTTCACTCTTAGGGGTTGACCAAGACCAGACTAAGATTGTTATAGCCTAAAAATTCCCATTTGAATTTGTTCATTGACTGGGCTGATGAATTAGAATTTATGGTCCCTATTGACCAAATTTTACCCATTGTGAGAGATTTGGCCATGAGATAAACCTCATTACCACATCTCTTCTATTATGAGTTAGATAAAATACTCCTTAGATTTCTTATAGGACTCATCCCTCCATGTGTAGGAGCTGATGGTTCATCTCTACCTGTCATAGTTCTCATGCAACAAGCAACCAAAGTTTGCTCATTTTTCACATTCAGGGATCCCTCCGACCAACTATAACTTTCGCTTATGGGGCCTGATCGAGACTAGACAAAGGTCATTCTAGACTAAAAATGCACATTTAGATGTGTTTGTATAGATGATTTATTGATTGGGATAATGAGTTAGATTCTATGGCCCCCACTAACAAAATTTTACCTTGTTCTAAGATATTTAGCCATAATAAAAACCTCATTGCCACATTTCATCCATCATGAATTAGATAAAATCCTCCTGAGCTTTCTTAGAGGAATCATCATTGCACATGTAGGAGTTGATGGTTCATCTTTATCCCTCATAGCATTCATGCAATGTGTGACCTAAGTTTTCTCATTTTGCACATTCAAGGATGAGTGAATTCTCTTTAGGGATGTCTCCAACCAACTACAACTTTTACTTCCAAGGCCTGATCAAGACCAAAAAAAGGTCATCCTAGCCTAAAAATGTCTATTTGAACATGTTTGTGTAGATTGTTCATCGATTGGGATAATGAGTCAGATTCCATGGCCCTCACTGACCAACTTTTACCTCATTCTGAGATATTTGGCCATGAGAAAAATCTCATTATAGTGTCTCATCTATCATGATTTAGATAAAATCCTCTTGGGCTTTCTTAGAGGACTCTTCCGTACACATGTAGGAGTTGACAGTTCATCTCTAGCCCTCACAGTTCTCATGTAACATGCAACCAAAGTTCACTTATTTTACACACTCAAAGACGAGTGAATTCTCTTCAGGGATGCCTCTGACCATCTACATATTTCACTTATGGGGCCCGATCGAGACTATACAAAGTTTATTTTAGCTAAAAACACCCATCTAGTGCAAATGGTTCATTGATTGGGCTCCTTCGACCAATTGAGTATGTGTAAGAGATACCCTATTTTCTATGTTTCTTTGATAAGAAGGAGAGAGATTGGTTTAGAAACTTCAAAATTGAATCTATAAAATCTAAATGAATGTTAAAACACCTCTAATGCATTTGTACAAATCTCATAAAAGGATCAATTTTTGTAAGAAAATTATATCATGAGTTTTGACCTACTAGAGGGTAATGAGGTGTAATAGACAGAACATGATTTTATGATTTTTTAGGTAAAATATTAAAATTGGAAAGCCAAACATTTTATCTGATCATTGATAATTCATAAAACACCTAAAAACATATGTCTAAGGTGTCTTGAAGTGCTAATTCAATACATAATGGGATTTAGCATGTTAGAGAAACATTAAGATTTGTAAGTCGATGAGAGGTTTTTGATAAAAAATTCTTTATAGTAGACCTTCTAAGGTGTTGAAAAATTTGAGCCACCTACAAAATATTGTTATAAATTATTTTAGATTGATTTATACCCCTATTTTCAAATATGTTTTGTTTTGATCCTTTTGAGGCATTTAGGCTTAATTATCTTGTAGAGAGCTTTGAGTCTTTTGAGTTCAAATAGACAAAACCAATAGATGGATTGGTTTTCCATATTGAGATAAAGAGTGAATATGTCTTTAAGGACCTTAAGAATATAACCTGAATTTTTGTATACTATTCAATTAATATCTAAATTGCTTAAATCTCGTCATTTATGGTTATATTCTTGCCTTGCCAAGATTATAATTTTGTGGATAGTCTAGAGAGGGTTATCAATGTTGATATTAATCCATGTATCAGTAGGCCATAGTGACTATATGGACACATATAATTATCTTTGTTTGTTGTATGGATAAGTAGGAGCTAAAGACATACACAAGTGCATCACTATAACTCCTAACATTTATGATCAAGTATAATCTATAATATTTACATGTCCATGAAATTGATCCCAAGTCCACTTAAATTTCCTTATTATTTCTGATTTTGGTGAAGTATTATACAACTTCTATTTGGTTTAAGAGGTCATCAATGCTTAACAATGGACACTGATTCTTCAACATGATTTTATTGAGTGAGTGATAGTCAATGTATTGATGATATGAACCATTATTCTTGGATGTGAGGGATATTGGAATTTTGATAGGAGAAGACTCAAGTCTTATCTTGCCTTGATCAAGGAGATCCTATATTTAACACCAAGATTCATCATTCTCCCAAATTTATTTATGATAGAAAGGGTTTTTCATAAATGGACCAATATATGTGGTGTTTTACTACATAGTGCATTAGAAGAAATTCAAGCTCTAGGAAGAATCCATTATGTGGCTTTAATAACTTGTCAAGTTTGTTATTGGGACATTGATTTCATTGATCACAATATAAAATCTTACTTTATTTCTTACACATGTGTCTTAAGACAAACCATGAGCAACATGAAACTATGCACGTGCATGATTAGTTTATAACATTTTTTAGAAGAGACCAACGTGAATTTGGTTAGTAGAATTGACTATAGAGGGTTGAAGAAACAATATTTTGTGTGTACATCCTAAATTTTTGGTTTTTCTTGATATATGTATAATCTCAATCATAAAAGTACATCCTCCTTAATAATATGATATAGACTTCAAGAGGCACAATGTTTCAAGTGATGGTCCCCTCTATAGGCTCAAATTTATACTAGAATGTGAATTTCCTCCAAACATATATATTTGTACCTTATTAAATCCACCCCAAGGATTATAAATTACAATGCACAATAGTGGGAAGGCCAAGTTGTTGGGTTTTAGCTAATATGATGATGTTATTCTAGATTAGATTGTCAATGATAAGATGAAGAGGTTGAACCTTGACCCATAACATAGTATCGAAGAGGCGTTCACACTCCTTAGAGGTCTCTATGGAAGTGGTGTTGGTGATTAGAAAAGTGTTATTTGGTTCAGTATCATTTATATGTGCATGCTATGATGTAGGTTTCCAAAGAAAGGATTGTTATGCCCAACATTGAGAGTGTTCGTGGCTCTCTAGTAATTATTGATGGCACCACTTTTCACTATAATTATTCTTGCCTTTGTCTGAGCTAGAAATCATATGAGGAGTTAAGTTTTGTGTGGCCTTCTTAGGTTGATGTCCTTTATGAAAAACATTTTGCTTCTATGCTAGAGGTCTATATGGGGATTTATGTGTGGGTTGGCAAATAAATAATAAATCTAAATGAAACAAGTAAATAGAAAATATCACATGTAAATGTAAAATATACATAATTATTCAAAGCACCTAAATTAGAGAATAATGTGATTTTTTTTAACCCCATATGAATTAATAATTCAATCATTAACCAATAATATGTGTAAACATTAAATGATAAAAATAGAAAAATATGCATAGTTACAAGAATCATATTATTGAATAGTATATATGTGATACATGCAAAGTTCTATGTCATAATTTAACATAAATAATATAACATATATCAATAAAAATATAGAACATAACATGTACATAGACAAAATGTGCCATATAGGCATACAATGTGGGCCATATTGACATAGAAAGTTAATTGTGCCTATAACTATGTGCATAGACAAAATGTGCTATATATGCATACAATGTGGGCCATTTCAACATACAAAATAGAATTTGCCTAATACTAGATACCTAGCATAACAACTTTCTCTCCTACTCCTCATTGCCTCTAAATAAAGTGTGCTTTGTTGCCATAGACATAGATCCAGGGGTGTTAGATGCCTCAGTACAAGGAGATACTCTCTTCTTAGCATGTTAGTCATCCATTACTTCATCGACAATCGATGAAAATGGTTGTCTCTGCACAACATATAAAATATAAAAATTAATGCATTAACATTATATATTGAAAATTTGATAAATTTTTCAAGAATGTAAAATTTTGTAAAATGATTCTACACTCACCATATTCCATCTAAATGGTTGTCTAGGGATACGAGACTATAAATACACCTACGATGGGGAATGCTATAGAGCATACAGATATCGTTAGATCTAGAGTTACATACAATTATGTAAATATGACATAAAATATCATTACTTAAAGATAAAAATAATTAAACTATGTGTTCTCACTAGTCTTTGTCCTTGAATAATAACCTGCTATGGAGAGAGTGGATTCTTTGATGTAGTAACAACATCACCTAAACCTTTTTCTCATCTATGAGGGGTGCTCATAACATCCCTCATCATCTATAAAACCAATAAATGAATAATATGTGAATTCAATGAACGTGATAAAAAGTTATGAATTTAATATATATTAAAATAGAGTTTTTTGTTCAAAAGACAATAAACATGTAAATGATAAATATGTAATTAAAAAATTTACAAACCTATGTGTAAAGTACACCCTTACCAATTACATCGTCTACAATAGAGTCAAGGCCTGCTAACGTACCCAGAATATCATCAATCAACTAGATATAAGCAAAAAATAACAAATTCAATCAAATAAATTAGTCAATTAAGTAAACACATGTAATATAAAATAAACTTATTATTCTTCTAAAAAACAAACAAACTATAATTCAAATTAAACTTATGTATCAAATACAGATGTTGAATAATCCTCTACAACAGGAGCCTAGGATATCCTGATAGGAGTCACCAAAGTAACTACATCTCGTATAGTGTCTAAAATTCTAGTATCATACATTGTTGAAGCATCTACATGTGGCATATGCTCTGGCAGGATAATGTCTAGCGTGTTATTATCTGGCATGCTAGTGTCTAGCACTACTGAAATATATATAGATGGCATATGCTCTAGCATGCTAATCTCTACAAATTTACTATGTGTATGTCTCACCTAAACAAAAGGTCCCATACACTTCCTCTTTCATGATGTGCAATGATGCACATGAACTATAACATGAGTAGGAGGAGGGACACTAGCACCTATACCAACACCAACACCACCACTACCACCACTATCATTGCCACCAATACCACTACCACCAACACCACCACTGCTGCTAGCACCACCTGTAGGCTGAGTAGAAGTCTTCAAAGTATGCATTCCATGATCAATGATATTTTTTGTCAAACTAATAATCGCCTCAAGGGTGTCCATCTATATGTTATAATGCAAAATTGTAGGAATAGTGGCATGTGATATTGTTCTTTTATTTCTCAGAGGTTGGTTATGATGTTTTTGGTCCCACTTAGTTCTAGATCTATCAAATGAAGACCCACCTCCCCCTTGGGATGCATTCATGTCAAAATAATTTGAATTTTTTTGCAATACAAACTCACAGTACAATTTTCTCAAAAAATATAATGGAACCTCATTATTTTTGCATGGAGGCTCATCAAACACCATCCACCACCTATCCCAAAAGTTATTTTACTCTCTACATGAATACACCAATCAATACTAATGTGTTTGTAATTTGTTGGTGGAGATAGGTTGGTTCCAAGTTTAATAAATAAAGCACATAAATCTTCTTTTGTTATTTTTTTAATTTCACATCTTCATATGATAATTTAACAAAATAAAATTGTTTCATAGCCTCTTTTCGATGCAAAATTGCATCTAGTTATGAAATCATTTTTTTCATTTCATTAAAAATAGATTTTAATGTATTAACAAGTAAAATTTGTGCACTACTAGTTGAAGAGTGAAACAAAATATTGATAATTATTTTTAATTGTTGACGTTTGGCATTGTATTGCTCATATAATTCAACTTCTCATACAAAATCAAACTCTTGGGGGTTTTGTCTAACATTTTATTTAGAAAATGGATCCATCAAATTTATGTATCTAAAAAAATTTTAAACAAGTTTTTTTAGCCAATGTAAATTTAAATTCAAAACCCTAGTTCAATAAGTAAATATACACAAATGAAAAAATGTAAAAATAACATACCTGATTTGAAGCAATATGGTGTTGAATCCCATTGGTGGAATGAATCTCCAAAATATGTACATCAAATTTAGCCAAAAAAAATACTTCTCCCTCTCTTGACCGTAGGTTTTTCATCTAAGCTTGGCAAAAATAAAATAAAATATAAGGGCATACGCCATTTATTATTAACAAAGGGCATACACCCTTTGTATTACAAATGGTGTATACCCTTTGTAAAGGGCGTACACCCTTGAGGCTCAGGAAAAATTTTGAGCCTCATATTTTAAAAAAAAAGGGTGTACGCCCTTTGTAAAAAAAATTACAAAGTTGGGGGACTATCATGTTTTTTATCCCCCAACTTTGTGCATCTAACCGATAGCTATAAAATTAAAATTTCAAGTGTATAAACATAATGTTTTGACCTTAACTTCACGAAAATCATTTTTTTTTAAAAAAACATAGTTGACAATGTATAGATTATTGATATATAAGTTTTATAAACATTTGATTAATATTAAAAAATTTATAAGGAAATTTGTGATGATATGTATATATTCCATAATGAGGTATGTTATGTAAAAATTAAGTAATAATTATAAATAAAATTCTAACATTAAAAAAATTATATATTCTAAAACTACGCTTTCCCCTCTACAAACTCATATAAATTTTTTTAATACAATCTGCGTAATCAGAGGTGTTAACAAAGATGAAAAAAACACTTAAATTTCTTAGAAATAAAATTGTTGGTTCATGACAAGGTTTGGACTAGGTTCAGGACCCCCCAACCTAAAACCAAGGCAATTTTGGAGGGAAAATGAAAAACAAAATTTTGTAAAATTATAAAGGGCGTACACCCTTTGCAAACCAACTTTTCACACTATTTATTATTTTTGCCAATTTTTTCGTGGATCAAAAAGGGTGTGCATGATTTCAAAAACACACACATCTTTTATGATTCATAAATTTCTCTTAGATTTCCCATGAAAGTTACTCATTTGTTTTGCTTTATACAAACTATAAGCTAGTTTTTTTACTGTAACTATGTGAATTAGATAAATTTTTATTCACTTTTTTTGAATCACTATAAATTCTTCAAGTTTAAATATACAAATAGCTTATTTTCGTAAATATAAATAATGGGGTCAATAAGTTGTTAGAAAAGACCAATCAAAGAGCTAAAAAATAAGAAAAATAAAGTGGAGAGAAAAATAAAGAAAAACACAAGAAGATATGAGCACATCCATAAGGGCTTCTTGGCAAGGTGAAGGTGCTTTCTCCACACTAGGTAATATTTTAAATGAAAATAACATGTCCAATTCTATATAATTTAGTTTAGATATGCCTTCAAAAGAGATAAGTGAACTCAATCAATCTTTGTTGAATGATAAAATTCAAAATTTAGAGCATGTAGGTAATGAATTTGTAATGAGTGATGAAACATATGGACAAACACAATATAATGAAACATCCATTAATTAATGAATTTTTTGAGTGTTATGATAATCAACATCAAGTATTGACCCCAAATCATGTGTCTCCTAATGAACATGAATTGAATTCACTTGTAGGGTCTAATGTAGATACTCAACCCTCTATTATCCCTATTATGATTAAAGTGGTAACACCATCCAATTTAATACAAAATATAGATCCTACACCCACATTTCCAAGGATAATAAGATGAACATCAAGGTATTTGGTTTAAATAGATGAGAAAATATTAGAACCTATGGAAGGTAAAATCTCAAAAAGAGCAATTCAATGTCATGCTACACATGTATGGGACTATGCATTTGAGAATAAAAGCCATACAAAATGATGTCAACTATTTATTTATTTAATGAAAATGAAAAAAATCATCATGTGATGCATAATTTAGGGTTAATAACATTCAACATGGAGGGAAGAAATAGTACAATAGTAAAAAATATATTTAATGCATTTAATGCAATAGGCATTAAAAGTTAAAAAAACATAGTAATGTGGTAAGATGAGTAATAATGGAATCTATAATGATGAATTCAACATCTCAAGATTAAATTCTTAGTGCAATAAGTAAATCCTTGAACTTAAATAGAAAAACTCTAATGAATTTTGTAGAAATAAGAACAAGACTTGATGACCCTTCACTCATAGATTGTTGGGTGTTTAGTGGTAGACTCACACAAAAAGATAAGGTATTAGTTGAAGGAACAAGACATTTGATTGAAAATTTTTAGAATGACAACACAAGGGTCTTATCTAATATAAAAGATGTTGTTAACAGATAAAAAGCTCAAAAAACTATGAGCCACATGCAAAACATTTCTTAGATATGACCCAAACATAATTTTATAAAAAGTTTATTGAAAAAATTAATGGGCAATTGATAATTAGCTAAAGGTCATTTGAGATGTGCAATACTTTCTATGTTAAAATAAACCAAGCATGCACCACATATTATTGTAGAGTACATGTTAAATTTGCTATGCATTTTGATTTTTTTTTTCATATATCTCTTACTTTACATACTAATGAGATTTTGCCAGAATGTATGGTGTCTTCTCCACCTATGACATCAAGATAATTAATCCAAAGTATTTTTTATCAAAGACCTAAGGGATAGTTTTTTTTCACCAAAAAATGTTTAGATGGAACATGTAATAGTTATGGTGGTTTGTCAAATTTGATGAGTTATCTACATGAAAAAATTTCACATGAATTTATAAATTAACTAGCTGATTATAAGAAGTACAAATATATAAAGTATGTGTGAAAACATGGAAAAGCGTCATCAAGATATGAGTTGGTTATGACCAAAGTTTATGTATATAATTTCATGTTTGAATTTAATAAAAATATTATCTGCCAATATGCAAGACACACACACAAATCAAAATGGTTAGATAGTCAATTAAAGGTATGCAAGGACAACTTCCCAGTTGGTACCATTGTTTATATTGTGAACTTTTCTAAGAACTACACACTACAACCATAGAATGAGGTTCAATCCCAATACCATAATTCAATTCAAGTTAGAATTTTAATTCATATTACATTCAAACATGCTCTTGATATCATAGATGATAATAGAAAGATTTTGAGGGAGGACCACTTTTATATGAGTGATGACATATCGTATTCTCTAGAGTTTGTCCAAAGTTGTTTTGATATATTTTATATAAAAATGAGTGCAAGAGAAAGCATGTTTGATACACACTACAATTGGTTAGACAATTATGCAGAGTAGTTTAAGAATTCTCAAATGTTTTACTCATTAAGCATAATCCATAAGAATAATGGTGTTCAACATTTTTGGATATTCTTTGAGGCTAGGGATGGAAAAGAGAAAAATGATGGTGCAGGTGCATATGTAAAAAGAACCCTTAAAAAAAATAGGGAAGGCACAAGGATGGTGCTAATTTGATTGATGTTGTAATATTGTCATTTGGTGTAATAAAAACATTTGTCATGGATGAGATAAACATTATCATGTGCGAAGATTATTTTGGTTAATAGAGGAACAAAATAAGGTATTGTATGAATATTGTAGTATAGTACCTAGATCGAGTGTTTTTCACTCCATTCGAAGCTCAAATTCAATTTCAAGGACTATTTATACTAGGGATATGGAATTTTTTTGTTCTACATGTATGCAATTTAATTGGAATGAATGTGAGTCAAAATATTGGGTTAAAGAATGGTACTATAGACCCATATCACCTGTAGAGAACATCCATTCACTCCAACAATTGACGAATCATGAAATGACATCATTAGTTAACTATGACCACATCTCAGATATTATGCAATTAGGTACAATTTATTATTTAATTTAATATACAACTTTAGTTAGATATTAGTGATATCTTTATGTTTTCCTAGATGTGCTTACAATTTTATTATACTTTGAATGTATGGCATGTTTTTATAGTCATTACACTTGAGGACAATGATGAGTGAACAAACTACTAGTTGGGTAATTCTGTAAAGGCCAAAACAAAATTAACCATAAATGTTATGGATGAATAAGAGCCAATTTATCCCATTGGATCCGTAATGGTTATAGGAACCTAGCTTCATAGGTACTATCATAAAAAAATAAAATAATTCTTATTTGAGGAATTTCAAACACACAAGGTAGTGCTTCATTATTCAAATCTAATTATTGTTACAAATATTCAAATGTTCAAATATCATGGAATGCCTCACAATAGAATTTTGTGGAAAGTGCATGATCTAACCATAAAGCGATTATTGAAAAACTTACAAATAAAGTTGATCCTGAAGATATATTAGATTGAATTGGTAAGTTTATCTTGTATTTTAAATTAATATAGTTAACTTATTTGATTTAATATGTTTTAATTTTCAATTATTTTATCATTATGTGTTTATTTCTGTTTAAATGTTTTACTAACGATTTTAATGTAGATTAGGGGCACCAAATGAGATTCCACCTTCATGTGGTTGGTATCATGAGTAGATAATATTATCTTATTGAAACAAAGATAAGCCAAAAAATAATTCATATTAATGTTATCTATCTCAAGAAAATAGGTTTTCACCTTCTCTTTGTTTGTCCTTTCAAGAAAACATTTTTATCTAAGATTTAACTATGGTCTCAATTTAGAGAGAATATTCCTAGGCTTTCTTAGAAGAATCATCCATGTACATGTCAGAATTGATGGCTCATCTCTATCCCTCAAGATTTTCCTAAAATGCATGATAAAAGTTCACTTAGTTTGCACACTCAAAAATGAACAAAATCTCTTAAGCGTTGTACCTAATAAATTGTAACCATCACTCTCAAGGTACAATCGAGACCGAAGAAAGGTTGTTCTAGTTTCAAAATTCCTATACAGACATATACACATAGATGGTTCATTAATTGGGCTAATGATTCAAATATACACCCCCATTGACCAACTTTTAGCTCATTCTAAGATATTTGGTTGTAATAGAAAACTCATAGCCACGTCTTGCCCATCTCGAGTTAGAGAGAGTCCTCCTGAGATTTCTTAGAGGACTCATCTATGCACGTGTGAGAGATGATGACTCATCTCTATCCATCACTTTTATCTTATAATTCATGATGGAATTTCGCTCAGTTTGCATACTTAGGGATGAGGAGATTCTCGTAAGGGATGTGTCTTATTAACTACAACCTTCACTCTTAGGGCACGATTGAGATGGGAAAACAATCATTCTAGACTTAAAACACCCATTCATATTTTTTTATGTAGATAGTTCATTTATTGGGATAATAATTTAGATTATACACCCTCACTAACCAACTTTTGTCTTGTTTTGATAGATTTGGCTATGAAAGAAACCTCTTTGCCACATCTCACCCATCTTGAGTTAGAGAGAATACTCTTGGGATTTGTTAGAGGACTCATCCTTTTAAGTGTGGGAGATATAATATATTCATTTGAGAGAGAATTTTTCTTGTTGTAAGAGGGGAAAATCTCATAAAATAGAGGTAGAGAGTTATAACAAATACCAAAAAAAGAGTCATTTGTGAAGAAACTTTTCTAGTCTATAGAACTTTGTAGAAGACTATTTTGTATACAATAGGAACTATGTTGTGATGTGTTCTACATTCAAGACATTATAGTGAAGAATAAAAATCAAGAAACCCTTTCATGTAACTAACACTCACATTGGGTTTTCAAGACAAAAATAAGTTATTCACATGAATAAACAAAAAGACAAATTGTGTGCTCTCGACCTGTAGGCTGCCATGAAACCCTAGGCCATTCTAAAAGCCTTGTATCTTATGATTTATCTAGTCAAATGCTCTAAAATTTAGAGGAGATCTAGGATATTATGTATATAAACTCTTAGGTAAGGTTTTAAGTGTTTTATAGGTATGAGGAGTGAGTAATATGAGTTTCACGATTGATTATATTAAAAACCTTATTATTCTCGTTAAAAGAAAACTATCAAGAAAAATTTTAGTAGTTTTGGAGACCTAGAAAAGAAGGAGAAATTTTGAAACATGAAATTTAAGGTGTATATGTATAAATGATAGCTTGATAAGTAATAGATAATGTTTTCAAGATGAGGATGGTGTTAAGAAGTCTCAAAACCTGCCTATATTAACACAAAACTTTACAAATATGCCTTGGATGGATGTTTAGTGTTAAATAAAGGATTGGAACCTTTTGGAGGAGATAAATAAAGGCTAAATAGACCTTTAAAATGTCTCAAAGGTGATTTAATTGTTTTAAAAAACAAACTATCTAATTTTCTAGCTTTTTAGCCTTGCATAGGCCTATCTAAGGTCAACCTAGGGTTTCTACATTGTAACTAGAATATATTTTGTTCTAACCATTAAAAATTCTTAAAATATTGGAATATGGTGTAAATTATCAAATTATTTAATATTAATTTGGTTTTATACTAGTATAAGTCTTTACTTTATGGTTTTTTAGACTATGTCATTATACTAGACTTAAAGAGGCTTGATTGGCAAAAGAGTGAGTTGAGTTAGTTGGGTTGCATGGAGAGTTGGATCATAAAAATTTGAATGGATTTGAATAAGGATTATTAGTACTTGAAAATTTCTTTTATTTAATCAAAAAAAAATTGTTTCTTGTCTGTACTTGCTAGGTTTACATTTTTTTAGGGCTACTGGAGAAAGAGGCTTGAAGAAGGTGTATTTGAGTTGGGATTTCTGACTTGAGGATTATTTTTTTGTATTGGGTGTATGTAAGAGATCCAATGAGTATTTATATGTCCCTATATGCACTAGAAGGATGTTTATATTCATTGAACCATGAGTGAGATCTTTAGGCCTTAAAACTATGACAAAGAATAAGCAAGCTTAGAGGAAGATTTGACAGTATAGTTATGAGATTATGGGGATTATGATAAGAAGTAGAGAATTTATAATAAGGTAAAGAGTGATATATCTTGAAATAAAGAGTGATAATTATATCCATTATGTGCATGAAGGAAGCTATTGAGTTCACTATGTGTGTGAAAGAATGATATTTGCAATGAAGAGGATTAGATTGAAAGAAGGGATGATAGGCTTCATGATCAATAAGGAGGTATATAACTAGAGAACTATATCAAAGTTAATCAAACCTAAGAGTATGCCTAGAGGAGCTTGAGAGTGTATAGTTGAGCATAAGAAGAGAGAGTGTAGAGGGATAAAAGGGTGATATGTCTTGTAGAGAGAGAAGATGACTATGTGGGCAAGAATTTTATGAACCTATTAAAGTTGAGAATGAGCAATAGTGTTCAAGGGAGAATTAAAGGACCTACTATCCATGCAAAGGATAAGAATATGAACATAGGAATCCAATAAAGGGAGATTAGTATCATGTTAGTAGATGAAATCAAATCCAAAAACACACTAATAAACTAATACCTTAAGCTTAGATATTAAGGGGAGTTTGGTGAATAAAACCTAATGAAGACACAACTAGAACATGAAAAAATAACAAACTTTCTTCACCTTTCTTGATTTCTTCAAAGGATTTATTTGTTAGCTTGCTCAACTTGTGCTTCAAAGATTTTTGTCAATGGAGTTTGGCTATTCTCCACTTCCTATTGGGATCATTGGCTTTATGGCTTTGGCTTGTGAAGCTTGATTAAATATTTTGATATAATAATACTATATCAAAATATTTTTGAAATCATTTGTGCATGGTAACTTTGGCTTGAGAGAGTTTAAAATAATGAGTGTGGAGCCTTCTATTTATAGATTTTTCAAATGGGCTTAGATTGACCATGACTATCCATCTCAAGATAAAGATGTGTCAGCATGGATTAATTTAATTATGAAAATAAAATCTGTAAATACTCTCATCATGATTTGGGAATAAGGGCATTAATGATGCATGGGAGGGCTTACTCAGATATTTGTTGCATTTATGGCCTATGAAGCCACCTCAAAAAAATGATGTCACATGATGATGCAAATATTATAAACCATTTTCTAAAAATAAATATTCAATAAGTTCTATGGAATTCTTAATTAATATCATAATTTGATTTAATTTTGCTAAGTAAGATTAAAACATTTTTAGTGCAATTCTTTGGAAATTGTTGCACAGAGTAATCAAATTGGTCTAAATGTCATATTATTGGGTCAAAATTTGACTGGAGTGGAATGAGAAGCTCATGTTAGTTACATATGGACCAATATCTTTTTTTGGATGTTATCGATGAAAAATAATGCATGCACATGTCGTGTGCTTTCGAATTTGGATAAATTAGTGGTTTAGAGCATCAAATTACATTTTTGACATTTTGGCTCAAAATTATTTGAGAAGAAATAAAAATTTCATAAAATGCATTTCCCTATTTAGGGATACTTTGGCCAAAATCAACACTTGTATATGACAAATTTGGACAATTTATCATGTTTTAGTATTTTAAGCCAAATTGTGATGTTTGATATAAATTGGTTTTAAGCTTAGTTGAAGGTCATTGGTGCACACTTTTAGGTGCCGATAGTTTGCCCCTGTTTGGGAAGGCATTAAAAGATATAGGCATAATAACATCGTCTCAAAAAATTAAAATGTCTTGTATTCCTTACAACTTCAATGACAATGGATGAACTACATGGTGCCCCCTTGAGGGAACAGTGGGAAAAAGGTTAGCAATAGTCCCTCAAAATAAAGAAGTGAGATTAGGGGACCAAACATATGAAGATGATGGGGTGATAACACAATGATGTGCCTAAAGTTGGGTAGAATAATTAATAATGTAAGTGGTACATTGTAAAATGGTTTGCCCAAAGGCAGTTATAAGCATTGTACCCTGATAGTGGCAACTTGGTATGATAACATAATGATTTGCCTAAAGGTGGTTATATTCATTGAAAAGATGGAGCTACTCTAGTTAGGATAGACAAATAGGATAACAACATGCCCTAGGTGGGTAGAGGAAAGTGAATGATTTTCCCAAAGGAAGTTATAATCATTAACCCTCAAATTGGTGATAACACAATGATTTTCTCAAAGGCAATTAGAATCATTAAGAATGCAGGTGGGATGGTGTGCAATGATTTTCCCATAGGTGGTTATTATCATTGGGCCCCGATTATGGCAAACATGATCGATAAATGATGATTGGAAATATGATGATGGTAACTTGAGATAAAGCATAAAGATGAATTGGGACAACCTATTAGTAGGGAGATGCTCATCTAAACTAACAAAGGTTGAAATTCTTTCATTATTTAATTACTCTGTTTGGGATATGATTTGGATTGGATCAAGATTAATGTTGGTGTTGATGTTGAGGAGATGTTGATACTATCATTGATGGTGTAGACTTCTTGAAGTTTATTTTTGCTATAGCACGTGACGGTAGGAATCATGATAGAATTATATGAAGACTTGAGCAAAATATGCATAAGGACTGACTCTCAAGATCCAATACTCAAGGGAAAATAATTCACCAATGATAAAACCATAATGATAATGCTAATTTTTTAATATGGATGGATTCAAGACTAAGGTGCAAAAGGAATCACCTAATGAACACACATATATTGAATCAAGTAAATAGTACTTAAAGCAAAAAAATAGGCACACAAACAATAAACAAACAAATAAAAATAAACAAAGAAACAACCAACAGTTAGTCAAAAAGTTAGTACAAATAACGTGACAAACATTACCTCTAGAAAATAGGTGACAACTAAAATAAATGAACATGATGGGGGAAGAGAAGCAATGGAATGGGGTGGCTAAGCTATCTACATGTGAATTAGGCAAGTGGACGCTGCCTACATAGTTTTATGGATGATATATCCAACAAAAACTTTAGTCTAGATGTAGTTCTCCCACAAAATGTGAAGAAAATGAGTAATAATGAAAAATAAACATGATGGATGTGATACAAGAATATGAATGGTCTTGAAAAATGGTAAGTGCATGGAACAAAAAGGATAAAGAGGATGGCAAAAATAAGTGACAAGTGATTTTATTGTAACTTAGTAAGGGTTCCTAGAATCCTTAAGGCAAAGAAGTGGTTAATGTTTTTTTATTGTTTCTAAATGATTTTCAAATGTTTTTTGGAATTTTGGAGTATCTCAACTCAATCAAGAATGACGAGATACTAAAAAGTCTAAACTCAAAAAATGGTGAGAGCATGAAAAACTTGAAATGATGCTCACAAAATGGTGAGAGTGTTCTAACTTGAAAAGATGCTCACAAAATGGTGAGAGCGTTCTAACTTGAAAGGATGCTCACAAAATGGTGAGAGTGTTCTAACTTGAAAGGATGCTTGAAAAATGGTGAGATCATGATGGAAAGGGGGAATGAACTGACCTAAATGTGAATCAAACATGACCCACATAGTCCCAAAATGGCTCTAACAAAATAGTAGCCAATTAAAACAAAACAAGCACAGTTGGCATAATGGCACAATACAACATAGAAATGGAAAGTTGGTATGTTAAGGCATAATAAACAATTATTTCCCCTAGCTTTCCCATAGATGGTTATAACTATCAAATAATGACATAGACCAATGATACTAATTTACCCATAGATGGTTATAATTAGTAGCAAGACTAGTGAGTCACTGATTTGACCATGCAGGAAGATATAATCAACTTCACACAAATAAACTTGATAAGAGGGGAATAAGAAATGAAGGATGCAACTACCAAAACTTCTATCCTACTGCTCTAAAATACTATTTTTGTCTATAATTCTTGAAGCAATTACTGAAACTGATCTAATTCTTCATGTTGAAATTGGAACCAATGGATGAACGAAGTTTAAATGGTCTAGGTAGGGAGTGATCAAAACATGTTTGGTTGATAGAAAGGAATGGTAAAATGGATAAGTGATAGGCAAAGTGATTGGATGATATAATTATAGGATTATAAGAAGCTATGGTATAATGAAGAATGTTGATAATATGGTACAACTTAAAATGGTATAGAGGGGTTACCCCTAAGTGGTAAGGTGGCTAACTAGGTATGCGATAATGGAAAAAGTATGGAAAACTAACAACGACATGGTGTTTGGCTGATGATGATGGTATGGTACATGTTTGTGGCTTGGGTGTGGTTTTTTGATTCTATTGTTCTTGTTGATGTGGTGATGCACATCTTGTTCAATAAATTATATAACCAAAATAGTCAATCGTGTTAATTACTATCCCATACCTCATCTGAATAGCTTAAGAACTGGTTATAAATTTGGATGCCAAGAATTTTTTTGTGATCCTTATTTGTCATTGATTATGTTTCCTTCAAGTGTCAAGATAAGGTATCTTTTTAGCCTCTATAAAGGAAAATATAACCATGGATAGTAAATAGGGACAAATGTTTGATGATATGTTTGATTGGGAAATGGAATGGTGGAGGATTATGGAATGTGGAATGGTTGGAAAATAAATGAAGATCAGGATTTTCAAGCACACATAATGTTTTTGATTCCATATTTGACATAACTTTGGATGTGGCAGGGTCAAAGACTTTTGAATATGCTCTTGATAGGACAGCCAATTTTTTTTGTTATTTGGGCCAAAGAGTAGATACCATATGATTAGGTTGTAGATTGGAAGCTATTTTGATTTTGTCTTTGATAATGTCTTCATCAATCATTGAATAACTTGTGTGCTCAACTATTGGCATCTCAAATAATCTTTCACCAATGAAGTTGTCTTGATTGTTCCATAAAACCTTCGATAAGGTTTCACTAAGGAATGTTAAATTTTGACTTTGATTATCTTCTAAAGTCTCCAAAAATATTTCACTAGAAGATGCTAAGTTTGAACTTTGATTGTCCCCTAGCACCTTCAAAAAGGTTTCACTAGGAGAGTGTTCTTATTCCACATGATTTTGGTCTTGGCCTCCTTACTCTTCACTACTATGTCACCAAGGATGTAGTTTAAAAAGGTATGATTATTTTGGTCCCAATCAAAACTTATGGGAGATGGAATGTCAATAATATGGCTATGTTGGTTGGTGGTAATGGAATGGGATGAGGTAGCACAATCCTCATAGAAAATACTAGGAGATCTTGTGTCGATGCTAAAGTAATCCTAAAAAATTGTATAAAGATCACAATTGTATTGAAATTGATCTGTAAGGCATGCACAAAGAATGTCATAATAGCCACAAAAGTATCCTATTTTTGAATCTAATTCTAACTCAAGGGACTCTAAATCTAATGTTGATTATGATGTTGATGCTAAATCCAATGTTAGTTTAATAATAGAACCTAACTCTAACTCTAATTCTTCAAATCATGGGTATTCTATTATAATGATGTCTTGTTGAATGTTTGGTATTGGATAATTAATGACATATGATGGCATAATGGGCTTCATAAAAATTGGTTCATTAGAGTGGGAATCCTCAACAATGGGACAAAGGTCTAGATATAACTCCTTAGTGACTAGCTCATTAAGGGGAGGGTCTTAAAAAATAGGCATATGATTAAAAGGTGATTCATCATAGGTTGAATTATCATAAATGGTTGGTTCAATAAAAACATCTTGGATTGGTTAATTTTCTTGGTCTTGGGTTTAAAATTGGATGTGAAACACTGGTTTTGAACATAGCTTGGTTTTTGAATTATTAGCTCAGTTGAGGTATTGATTAGCTCGATTGGGGTACTGATTAGATTGGTTGAGGTTGGGATCAAATTGGTTGAGGTTTGGATAGGATTGGTTAAAGTTTTCTAAAGTGGGGAATGATCAGAACTGGATGACTAACGGTTGATGGTTGGATAATGGGTGGGTGTTGTGGAGCTTGATTACTCATACAAGCCAAAAGATGAGGTCCTAAAATAGAAATGGTAGGGCATCATAGATCTTGATTGCTTGCATAAGCCAAAAGATGAGGTCTTAGTATAGAAATGGTATTCCTTGGATGTTGTGGAGATTGGTAGCTTACATAATTTAAAGGATGAGGTCCTAAAAGTACAAGTTTGGGCCATTGTGGAGGGTGATTGACCACCCAATCCAAAGCATCCAAGTCTTCCTCATAAACCATATCATTCCAATTGAGGTCTTAAGTTGGATTGTAATCCAGTTCTTAAATTTGTTCCCTAGGCTAATTATTGTAAGGTGGGTAAAAATCCATCTCAAAAGCCATGTTATCATCAAAGGGGTCTTGAATAAAGCCATAAAAATCAAAGCCACCTTGTGTGGCCTTTTTATCATAACTTGGATTATATGTAACTCCACCATAAGTGTTGCTAGACATATCTGCATCAATAATGAAAGCTCCAAAATAAAAGGACTTAGAGTTCTACAAACTCTAAAAAATAATATCTAAAGGACAAAATGTTTGAACTTGATCTAACTTGGTTGAAAGTGGAGTTATATCTCCAAAAATTGTTTGAAAGTGGAGCTGTATCTCAAAAATGGTTTGTACTAAAAATTGGCATAAAATAGTCTAACGTCAAATGTCTAAAATCAAATGTCATTCAGACAAAAGGTTAAGTATCTGAATAAAAATTGGTATGTTAAAGTCTAGGCCAAAGTGTTCTAAACAAGGTCTAAGCTAATAATGACAAAAGAGTCTATAGGTCTTTTTTCCAAATACAGAGTCAAAATCTAGGCTCAAACAAGATATGCTAGGACTTTTGGCCAAACATTGTCAAAATCTAGCCTTGAAACAAAGGCATGATGTGATTTGATTTATTCTAACAAGTTTGGAACAACTTTGACATAATCTCGACATATAGAATTAAACACAAACATGATCAGTTGGTATAAGCCTTAAGGCAAAATGCACATGGAGAAAGGTTGTGCTCTTCCTAAATAAAGGCATAAATAATAAAAAGGATAGGCTCTGAACAAACAAACAATATTTTTCAAATTTGGGCAAGTAATTAACCTAAGTTACGCAACCCAAAAGAAAAAGATATGTGTGTTAGCCCCTGTGAAGTGAGGTCTATACATAAATCAATCACTATTTGGATCCAAACTTGTAAAGGTTAATTGAAAACCCAAGTGTTGAAAACTTGGAATTTTGATGACCAAACAAGCTAAACAAGATTGGATGGCATGACTATGCTAGACAAAAATTAAACAAGGCTGAAATGATTGGTTACAAATGATGATAGTTTGGATTCAAGACAAGACAAATATTTTGAAATAATTTGGGTAGTGTAATGATGTTAACACTCCCAAAATATGTGATAATGGTTGGTTGCTTCAAAAACTTCAAAGGCACAAGATTTGAAATGATTTGGGTAACATAACATTACCTACCTCAATCAAGTGCTACTCACAATGTTTTGACACAAATGTTTGTTAAGTTAAACCAAGGTGTCAAATGTATGGGATAATCCCTCCTCAAACAATGGAGTGATGTTAGACACATGACTTGTTCATGATATGGTTTAAATAAAAAGTTTTAGTTTTAACATACTAAGTAATAAAATGACAAAATACATCTAAGTATTCATCTTATATCCTATCAAGGTGTGGCAAAGTGGGGTTGATTAAAACTAATTAGTTTTTGATCATCTAGATTGATCCCATGTGTACACACTTTCATGTATGCAGAAAGAGAAGTAGAATGTCAATTGGGTTCATGTTGATTAGCTTATTATGAAAAGGTCTAGTCCTTTTCATAACCACTACATTTTTCGCTTACTTAGTGTAGTGCAAAGTCCATATTGATCATATGTCTCGAGCTTAGACTACACTAACAAAGATGATTTAGCCGCTCAAACCACCATCCCAGTGAGATAATCCCAATTTATATATCCCCCCTATGGGGATGGGTTGAAGACAATGCTAGGAGATGAAGCCCTAGGTCAAAGCTTCCGTATAGAACTTATGGAAGGTGATGAAACCCCCTCACAATATAAAATGCATAAAATGAAAAATCATAAGTAAAAAGGCTTTATGGTTGTTTCTATATCACCCAAGCCATGAGAGTCTTGGAGAGAGCCTTAACAACATCATTTTTACATCTTTGGACTAAGGCATAATTTGTAATGGAAATGGCAATTTTCATCCCACAAGTTCCCTATAGGGGATGGGGGGAGAGCATACACGCTCAAATCCCTTTTTTCTAAACAAACAATCAAAAAATAACTTGAATGAAAACAAACTTTCTCAAAAGCATGTAAACTGACCTGATGTTAAGTTTATTTTAAGACACCAAAACAAAATGTGTTGTGAAGTTTGGTCTCTTAGCTTTGATTAAAAACTTGCTAAACATAAAAAAATCTAAGGTATAAAAAATGAATTAAGTTCTTTTTAGATACTTAAAAGATGATGTAAGTTTAAAACAAGTTTAGTCTTGATTAGGTTCTTTGTTATGCATCAATTGAAATTTTTGGATTAATGTTCATAACCAATTTGAAAGAACTTGCATAAACACAAAGTAAGCAAAAAACACAACCAAGTTCATTTTAAACACTCAAGTCTAAATGTGTAAAATTTAGCAAGTTCATTTTAGACCCAAATTAAAATGTTTAAAATTTGACTAATTCTTTTTAAATCCCAAAATGAGATGTGTGATTAGTCAAAGATATACAAATTGGTCTTCAAATCAACCCTTCAACCTGCAAATGTTAGATTATAATGGCCTACTTTGAATCACTTTTATTATTTGAAAAAAAGCTCTCATGTTTGGATTTAATTTTCTACAGTGACCGTAGGTGATCAGAGGTGACCATTGCCAATTTCAATACAACCATCACCAATCAGTTGTAAGATAACCGTTGTTGGTCATGAGAATCAACACCAATTAACTAAGACCATCATCAACCCCCTATCAACTCGAAGGCAAAACCACAAAATATAAACATGTTGGGTTAGATAATGGTTAGTAAAAATCTCAATAAAACTTGTAAGGCAAGGATTAGACAAAGAAAACATAATGTAATGAAATCAAAAAATAACAATTAGAAAATTTAAAAATATTCAAACTCCTATTTCAAAATTTTGTTAAAAAAATATGCAACTTGAAGGTAAATGGGTAGCATATTCTAAAAAATTAGGAGAAAACACATGGTTTAAAAAAAAAAATCAAAAATGTATTCTGTATGACCCCAAACCAAGCTCCGAAAGATGGCTTATTAGTTTGCTTCCCTGCACAATGATCACTAGCAGTTTTAGGATGCACACAGTGATAGTGGTCAGTTAAATATGACCACTACCAGTTAGTACCTGACCATCACCAATTGCATAAGACCACATCAATTATAGAAGACTATTGTTGGTCTCTGTGTAAACTTGAGTGAGCACAAAAATGGCAAAAACATAATTAAAACTCTAATCTAAAGATTTTTAAGCATTCACTCAAAAACTTTAGAGTTGCATCTTAGTCTCCTTGGTATGTGGGATGTGTTTTGTCCCATTGGTCAAGCCATTTGTGAACATAGGAATTCAATAAGGGAAGATTAGTATCATTTCAGTAGATGAAATCAAATCTAAAAACACACTAATAAACTAACACCTTAATCCTAGATCTTATGGGGGAGCCTGGTGAATAAAATCTAATGAAGACATAACTAGAACATGAATAAATAACAAACTTTCTTCACCTTTCTTGATTTCTCCAAAGGATTTGTTCATTGGCTTGCTCGGCTTGTGCTTCAAAGGTCTTCATCAATGGAGTTTGGCTATTCTCCACTTCCTCTTGTCATCATTAGCTTTATGGCTTTGGCTTGTGAAGCTCAACTCAATATTTTGACATAATAACACTATATCAAAATAGCTTTGAAATCATTTGTGCATGGTAACTTTTACTTGAGAGAACTTCAAATTATGAGTATGGGGCCTTTTATTTATAGAATTTTTGAATGGGCTTGGATCAACCATGATCGTCCATCTCAAGATGAAAATGTGTGGCCATGGATTAATCTAATTATGCAAATAAAATCCATAAATATCATCATCATGATTTGAGAATAAGGGGCATTAATGAGGCATGGGAGGCTTAGTCAGATATTTGTTGCATTTATGGCCTATGAAGCCACCTTAAAAAAAAGATGTCACATGATGATGCAAATATTAGAAACCATTTTACAAAAAGAAATATTCAATAAGTCCTATGAAATTTGTAATTAAGCTCAAAATTTGAATTAATTTTCCTGAGTTTGAAAGATTTTTAGTGCAATTCTTTGGAAATTGGTTCATAGATTAATCAAACTAGTCTAAATTTCATATTATTGGATTCAAATTTGACTGGAGTGGAATTAAAAGCCCATGCTAGTTGTATACAGACCAATATCCTTTTGAGGATTTTGTCAATGCAAAATAACACATGCACACATCATGTGCTTTCGAATTTGGGGAATTTAGTGGTTTAGAGCATCAAATTGCATTTTTGGCATTTTGGCTTGAAATGATTCAGGAAGAACTAACAGTTTCATAAAATGCATTGCCTTGTTTAGGGATACTTTTGTAAAAATCAACACTTATATATGACAAATTGTGATGTTTTATAGAAATTGGTTTGAAGCTTAGTTGAAGGTCATTGGTGGCCACTTTTAGGTGTCTACACATACCAAGTAGAAACAAGATTCAAATCAATGATTAGAGCTAGATGAATTCCTAATGTAAGTGTATGTTTCATTTACATCAAGTATTTATTTTTCATTTACATCATAAGACCTGAAACATAATCAATTCAATGCTAAGTCATACGTTACAATACATTGCTATGAATATCGAGAAATAAGACCATAAATGAGCCTTTCTAATAGTCATTCATCTTTAATAGGTGATGAATTTCTCCAAGAACATCAAAGACTCCTTATTACAAATTTGATTTCAGTTTTGGAGGGAAAATATAAACACCCCCCAATTGAGCTATTACAAACAACTTAAAGCCATGATAGGCTATTTATTACCAAAAACACACTATATAAACCCTAATGGATTATCCTCTTACATTACTAGACCTCCTAACAACTATGATCAAGTACAACCTATAATATTTACATCCTTAAAATTGATCGCAAGTCTACTTACATCATAATTGCAAATTTATATGTAATTAAATGTAAATGAAACAAGTAAGTAGTAAATATCACATGTAAATGTAAAATATACATAATGATGAAGCACATAACTTCGATAAAATTGTGGACCTTTTTAGCCCCATATGAAGTAATAATGATTATTAACCAATAATATATGTAAACATTAAAATATCAAAATAGAAAATATGCATAGTTAAAGGAATCCTATTGTCAAATAGTATATATGTGTAAATGTAGAGTTTTATGTCATAATTCAGCATAAATAATAAAATATATATAAAGAAAAAATATAGACCATAACATGTACATAGAAAAAATGCGCCATACAGGCATACAATGTGGGCCATATCAACATATAAAATCGATTGTGCCTACAACTACACCCCTAGCACAACAACTACCTCTCCTACTCCTCATTGCCTCCAAATAAATTGCACTTTATTAGCATAGACATAGAGTTAGGGGTGTTGGATGCCTCAATATGAGAGATTCTCCTCTCAGCATTTGATTCATCTCTTATTTCATCTACAACCTCTAAAAATTGTTGTGTCTGCACAATATATGAAATATAAAAATTAATGCATTATAATTGTATATTAATTTGATAATTTGTCTGAGTTTTTTTTTTTTCAAAATGATTCTACACTCACTATATTCCATATAAATGGTTTTCTATGGATGAGAGACCACATATACACTCATGATGGAGAATCCTATGGAGCATACATATATTGTTAGATCTAGATATGCATACATTAATGTAAATATGACATAAGATGTCATTATTTGAATCTTTAAAAAAAAAAAAAGTATGTGTTCTTACTAGTATTCATCCCTAAATCATGACCTCTTGCAGAGATGGTGGATCCTCAAATATAGATACAACATTAATAAAACCTTCTTGTCGTTCATGAGGGATGCCCATAACATCCCTCATCATTTATAAAACCAATAAATGAATAATGTGTGAATCCAATGAACATGATAAAAATCTATGGCTATAATATATATCTTAAAACATAGTTTTTTGTTCAAGGGACAATAAACATACATGAATAAATATGTAATTTAAAAGTTTTCAAACTTGCATATAGGGTGCACCCATGTCAATTGTGGCCTCTACAATAGAGTTGAGGCCTGTTGAGCTACCTAAAATATCACTAATAATCTGTACAAGAAAAAAAAAATCAATCAAATAAATTAGTCAATTAAGTAAACACATACTATAAAATAAACTTAATATTATTTTATAAACATAAACAAATTATAATTAAAATTAAACCTATGTATCAAATACAAATGGTGAAGTCGATAACTCTTTCACAATAGGTTGACCTATCGTGAGAGGATTTGGTAAAGCTATTACATCTAGCATAGTGTCTAGCATGTTAGTGTCATGCACTTCTGAAGAATCTATAGGTGGTGTATGCTCTAACATGTGAGTCTATTGAGTTCCTAAATCATCTACAAGTGGCATATTTTCTAGCATGTTACTCTCCATATATGTACTCTGTGTATGCCACACTTGAATAGGAGGTCCCGTATACTTCCTCCCACATGACGTGCAAAAATTCATAGGAACTATAACATGAGTAGGAGGGGGACCCTAGCACCTATACCAACAACAACAACAACAACACTAGCACCACTACCAATACCACTATCACCAACACCACTAGCACCAACTATAGGCTAAGCAAAAGTCTTAAATGTATACATACCATGTTCAATCATAACCTATGTCAGACTCATAACCACCTCAAGGTTATCCATATATACATTATGATGAAAAACTTTAGGAATAGAGGCATATGATATTGTCCTTATGTTTCTTTATGCTCAATTATGATGGTTTTGTTCTCACCTAGCACTAGGTCTATCAAATGAAGACCCACCTCCCCTACTTTGGGAGGCTTTCATGTCAAAATAGTTTGAAATTTCTTGCAACACAAACTCACATACAATTTTTTCAAAAAATATAACGTAACTTCATTATTATTTCATGGAAGATTGTCAACCACCATACACTACCTATCCCAATAATTATTTTTCATCTCCTCATGAACACAACAATCCATACTAATATGTTTGTAATTTGTCGGTTGAGGTTGGTTGGTTCTAGGATTAATAAACAAAGTGCACACAAAGTATTTTGTTATTTTTTTCTTAAAATATTCATATGATAATTTATTAGAATAAAATTGTTTCATGGCCTCTCTTTGATGCAACATTGCATCAAGTTGCGAAGTTACATTTCCCACTTCATTAAAAATAGTCTCTAGTATATTTGCAAGTGAAATGTGTGTAATATTAGTTGAGGAGTGACACAAACCATTGATGATTACTTGTAATTATTGACGTTTTGAATTATATTGTTCATAAAATTGAACTTATTATTGTACAAAATCAAACTATTTGAGGTTTTATCTAACATTTTATACGTGCAATGGATCCATCATTCAATTGTATATCTAGATTTAAATAGAAATACATGTCTTTTTAAAGCAATGCAAGAGAATACAATGCAAATTTAAACTCAAAAACTTACTTGCATATATAAATATAAATACAAATTTAAAAATCAACATACCTAAGGTAGTAACCTGAATGTTGAATTCCGTTGGTGAGATGCAAATCCAAAACACACACATGGATCTACAAGAGAAATGTAAAGACAAAAAAATGCTAAAAATGGCCACAAAGTTGAGATTGAAACAACAAATACAATGAAAAAGAATAATAGGGCACATGTCCTATATGTTTTACAAAGGGTGTATGCCTTTGAGGCTCAGGCACAAGCCAGAGCCTCGACAATTTAAAAAAGGGCATACACCCTTTGTAAAAACAAAATCAAAGTTGGGGGAATGTCACATTTTTTGTACCCCAACTTTATGCATCGAATCTGTCTTCCTATTTTTATATTTCAACCATCTATCAGTCAACAAATTCATATATGAAATAAAAATAGCTATTTTTTCCATTTATTTTCATAGTTAGTCTTCTTTCAATCGATTATATTTTGTGAACTTCAATCTTTTACTTTCATTCTTCTTGTCAAAAGTTCATTTCCAACATTCTAATTTATTCCATTCAATTTATCTAAATTAGGATTAATTCACCTTTTAGTTCAAATTTCAATAAAACATATTGGTGAACGTGATTTTCAATCGAGCATTGCTTCAAAAAAAATTCATAGGGTTTCGATAAATTCCCGAGCATTCGACACCAATAATATTTTGACTTTGCATCTAAATTTGAAACTTAATAAAATAACTTGATTTTGACATCAGAGTTAAGGTGACACTAAAATCATTTTATTTTGACCTCAGATCTAAAAGTTGACACTGAAAGCACCTTCTTTTGACCTTGAATTTAAGGGGAATTTACTAACCTCCATATCTAATTTTTTTCCTTTATGTAGATTTTAAATTTCCTTTTTCTATTGCTATTTTTTGCAAACAATTTCATTGTTATTTTGTATGGGTAAATTTTATATCGAGGATCTATAGTTTTTATTGCATGTTTTATTCCATTAATGAGTAGCATTATTCACACTCATATGATACAATGAATCAAATCACATCCTAAAACACATACAATATTAATGTAACATTTTTTGAAATCAAGTATGGCATATAAACAAGAGTGATTATATGTTCAAGATAATATAAGGATTACTTTGCATCCTATTATGGACTTATTTTGACCATAGAAAATGACAAAACCCACGAATCTAATTCTACCAAGAATAATAGATTTGAGCTTGTTGATGCGATAGAATTGATTGAATTCCTTATTAACCATCTAGCAGAAATTGATTCTTTGTTATTTATATCTGCACAAGAACAAAATAAACATGATTATGAAAATACATCCAAAGAACCAAATTATTATATTGAGTAACCTCTTGTAAATCCTACCACATTTGTTTTTAATCCTACTATTGTTATTGTTATTATATCTACACATTTAGGATTGGGGAGAACGTAAGGTTTACAATATATCTTTATGCCTATACCTAACCAAGTAAATCAATAGAACCTTTGATGTGTATTACATCACATACCTTGACTACTTCATAATCCCTTTAACAAACTATTACATTTTTACATGCTAAAGTAATACAGAGTAAGGTATTCAAAAATTTATCCAATCATTGAGTTCCCAAGATTGGCTTCATAATCCATTATCATTTGATATTGCTTCATATCCTTTACCTATATAATTTTTAGCTCTTAAACTGCCACTATATGAGGATAAAGGAAGTATAAAACAACATGTTAGATATTTTCTTGTAGAATGTTTGAATTACGTGTTTAATGACAAATTTTTAACCAAGTTATTTCCAAGAAGATTAAAATATTATGTCTTGCATTGGTTATATGATTTACTTATTTAATCAGTCAAAACATTCAATCCATTAGCAATTTTTTAAGCATTTTTATATTAACATTGATGGACAACTTTCTTATACGCAAATTGTTAATCTTAAAAAAGGAACTAATGTGCCTATTAGTGATTATGCACTTTGTCATAATACCATGCTTGCCAAAATGACTAACACTTTGGAAAATAATGAACTATAATATATTTTTACACAAAGTTTGGTTGTACCTTTTCATGAGTCAACCATTTTCAATAAACTCAAATAATTTGAATAACTTTGACACATAATAAGAGAAAGAGAATTCAAGATTATTACTTTGAACAAATTCAAATATGCACATGCATCTACTTCCACTTATACAATGAAGTTTCAAAGTAAACCATATTACAAAGCTAAACCAACAAATACTAAAGTTAATACAAAGATCACAATTAATGTTATTTATCAACCTTCTAATAAGATTGTTTTATCTGATCAATCATGAAAATAATTCTCTATATTATAAAAATTACCTCATAAATTACTAAAAATGATACTTGAATGCAATATAATTAGTCTACCTCCACCATTTAAAATTGATGAGTAAACCTCAAGATAAATATTTTGATAACAATGCATATTGCAATTACCATAGATGTAATGGTCATTCTACTAATAGATGTTTCAAGCTAAAACACCTTATTCAGTATCTTATTAACAATAATATTATTGATTTAGGCACTCCTATAGAGGAATTAAAACCTCAATCTAGAATGAAAATGCTAAATGAATATTTTTCAATAAACCATTTCCTAATAATGATACCATCAAGGAAAATTTAGTAGTGCATCATACTTACAATGTTTATCCAACTCTTCATTAATGCATCATACATACAATGCTTAACTACCTCATGACTCATATGATCATCTATTTTATGGAATTATTAATGAAAACAACACATTCCTATTTTATGATTACTTTTGATAATAGTGAGTTAATGGAAAATGATTTTAATTTTCATGTTTTATATATATGAGCTTATGTCGATTAACAACCCATTCATATTATGTTGGTTGATAATGGATCAAGTGAGAATGCATGCATAATGACATTATTTCATTCATTGGGTTACACACAACATGATATACAAGAAATAACTAAAAGTGTCAAGACATTCAATGGAAAATAACAAACTATGTTGGGACACATTATGTTGCCTCTTCAAGTGAGCCCTATTATTTTATCGAGTCATTTTATAGTTATACCATAAAACCAAAAAATGGGGTATTCGATATGATATTGTGATGCCTTTGGTTACAAAAGCTTTGTATTTTACTACATATTTTTAGTTTTAGATGCCTCTACTACACATGGGTGGTCAATGCTAGAGTCATAACCTACTTAAGTTCTTTAGCCACCTACATGAGAGGGTTAGACACACCATTATTCAAATCCAAGCTATTCATAGATCATGATCTACCAAGTAGGGGTGGGAAATGATAGAGTCAAAAATATATGCAATCAAAATTGCATCATTTCTATAAATAAATCCTAGCTCGAAGAAGATAGAGCATACCTACACTTTTGATTGGGAACAAATTTTTTAAGTAGGAGCATGACCAATGTGCGGATCTGCTAGACTCGATCAGGGGATCATTTATCATAATAAACTATGCTAACAAGAGTTATAAAGCCTCTAGTCTAACATAATCACACACTAACCCTAAAGGGGTCCCAGGTTTTGATATTTCACCTAAACTAATAATAATTAAATTAAATCTAAACTAGTGCTCAATAAAGCTTGTGGCACAAAGTGGGGGTTATAAATAATAAAACTAAACATGCATAGAAGATATATACTCATGTCAATGTATACAAAATCCTAATACATGTAAGAGAAGCACAAATGCATATCTATCTACTCTTACAAAGGATAAATAAATTTAGGAATACTTACCTTTGAAGATGAACCTATCGAGCCTCAATCTCTCCCTTGGCCAAGGTGTTTTGCAAGAGGTTTTTATGGTATGTAAAGATGACAAGGATAAATCAGCTTTAGGCTACACAACCTATAAATTCATCTAAAAGACTTCTCCACAAGATAATATTATTATCTCAAAAAAAAAATGGAACCCTAAGCTTTACTTCTCATGTAGAATGGTTAATAAGAAGATGTTCATTTGCTCTTACTTCTTATTTCACTTGTTCTTATCAAATGATGGAAATGAACTTATATTTATAGGTGGAGTTGAACCTAAACCCTTCTAAAAATCTTAGTCGATAGGGTCAACCCAATTGACCTAGCATAATTTTGGATAATAATTCACTAGGTTATGAGTTAGGTCAGCCAAATGTCATTTAGTTCTTAAGTGAAAAATACCCCAAAACTGTACAAGGTCGACCTAGTACAACTGATTGAGAAAATGGGATTTAGGTGAGGAAAAAGAGGATAAAATGTAGAAAATGACTGGAATGGGTACAAAAAAGAAGAATAATCTTAGGGTTTATGGTTTTAGGAGACAAGTATGTAGATAAAAAGTGGGATGATAATCTTGTGAAACACCAATGGTCTACCCACTCCTTTCTTGGTACACCCCTTATGGCATGCACTCTGAGAGATTGAGACTTGATGGGTTCCTGCAAGATACAAAGTGTTAGTAATCGATAAAGTTTGAAAATATTATGTGTATACATATTCCACACTCGAAGCTCATCACGTGTCATATGAGTGCAACATGAGATGGTGTTTTGAGAAATAAAACATGATAACACATAACATTGATGCTAAGTAAAGTGCAGTAAGTAAAAAATAAGATAAATAAAAGAACAAAATTGAAAAACACATACCTTCACTTACCTTAGTGTTGTAGATAAAGAATTACACTACAAGAGAATTGAAGGCATTTAATGTGAAGAATATTAGGTGAACTTGTAGAAGTTAGTGCAAAAAATAGCCAAAAATTGAAAGTTTTAGAAGATAGGCATATAGTAGTGGAAAAGAATGAGTTAGTAGAGACATGAGGATATTTTAAAAAAATTGGCAAATTAGGATTGTTAAAGTAAGGCTAGAATATTGAAGGCAAATGAATTACAAAAGGATGGAAAATAAATGATAAATGATGTAAAATGAATGATAAATGATTGTAATACACATTAAATCATATTGGAAAGCATGTAAAACATAAATGGAAAAAAATAATGTATAACATACTAAATCACATTTAGGAAGCATGTAAAACATAAATGGCAAAAAGGAATATAAATGCAAGAATACTTGAACAAATATATGTAAGTGACAAGGAACTCCATATAAGATAAGTATGTCAAAACATAAATAAATATATGAAGGACTGAAAAATTGAAAATGTAGGTAAATATGGAAGAGAAACATGTAAGAATGCAAAATATCATATGTAAGATAAGTGAAGTCTACAGAAAATCAAATAAGAACATGATGGAGAAATGAAAACTAGAAAGCTGCTAAAGGATGAAAACTCACACTTAGTTCTTATTCTAAGATGCAATGTAAGAAAACACAAACACCTAATGGCATGACTTAGTATGATGATGAGATGATGTGGTAAATGGTGTAAGGGTGTTTGTGAGGAAGGCCTAGTCCTATCCATGGTCTTACAATACAACTCATAAACTATAAATCAAGAGGCGCAATAAGGTAGATGTGATCAAGGATGTGATTAGCTAAAATTAATATCTAACTTGAGGAATAGAAGGAAATTATGATACAAATAAGGAATGTGAGGTTCTAAATGGGTGATGTGAACATCCTTAGAAATAATGAGACACACTAGGCAAGTGATAAAGGCTAAGAATTATCAAAACCAAGGAGTTAGGACATTTTGACTAATGAACACAAAGATTGGGCTAATAGGTGAAGTATATAGATTATCCCATGAAGGATATATGCATGAAAAATAAAATGGACCTACCTTCCCACAACATGTTCCTCGCTCCTCAGGACCACTTACATAGCCATTGATATACTACAAAGATTCAGTACTTACGTGAGAAACGAGGTATCACTAAAATATTTTCTATTCTCTTTTTGTAATCTATTGACCTACCACACCCTAATGGACTTTGACTCTATTGTGACGACTTTAGAGTTTGAGATTTTGGATCATTGCCTTTTGTTTGTATTTTATGATTTTAATTTTAACTTTCTTGATGGATTTTTTCTATTCCTCCTCTTCCATACGGATTCAGAGAACCAAACATGGGTGTTGAAGATGACAAACATAAGAGAGCATACACTTGGTTATTAGAGGAAAGGACCTAAAGACCAAGGTCTCTAAAGACTCCTAGACTTACCCATAAGTGTGCAATCTCAAAATGGACTGATGTGAGCCTCAAATGAAAGGAAAAAGGGAAATATGGGGATTATAAGAGATCCATCTATGTAATAACTGATAGAATGATGAATATGCTCATAGTTGATCACAAGGAGGGAAGTAGTACTATGAAAGGTACATAATTACACTATGATATTCATGTCACTAGAGAAACCATACTAACCTACAATGGATCTAGCACAAGCACCAATGAAAGTAGTAGTAAAAAAATATATTTAAAGATGTTTTAATGTGGTAATCTGTGAGCAAGGCCAGGTCCTATCCATGGTCTTACACTACAACTCACAAGGTGAACACCAATGAGGTGAATGTTAAATAAGGGGAAAATAATCATAAAGCTATGAAGGAAAAATAATGACATAAAAAGATAAAAATGAAAGAGATATATAAGGACAAAAATAAAAACAAATGCCAAATGTAATGTGTAAGAAAACCAAAGAATATAAAGGAACAAAATGATTCTTAGTGAAGTAAAACTAAAATAAGGAAAAGTGCACAAAAATAAAAAAAACATGAGACAAGAAGAATAAGTAAGATCTATGCTAACGTCTGTATCAAAGATGAGCATGTTAAATACAAGCATATAAGTCTCAAAATGTTTCTTGAAGCTAAATTTGGTTGTTATTATGCATTATAGAATAAGAGTGGGAATTGTAAGATGCCCCAATGGGTAATTGGATATAGGGATGGGCATTAAAATATTCCCCAAAGTTTGAAGGGACATGTGGATGGGGATCACAAGATGCCACAACATGTGAATTAGAGTGAGGTAATATTGAACTATTAAAATGATTTGCATTGGGGTAGTAAGTGCATTTATAGATAGGTAAATGTTTTGGGTTATTAGATTGTATGGATGTTGAATGTGACACAGGTGTTGTAGAAGAGTTATGAAGAGGAAAAGGAGGTAAAGGAGGACCATGTATTATATGATTTGGAATCAGCATTTGAAATAGGTACTCTTTTGGTTCATGTGACCTAAGAGTTTTAGGTTCAATGGATGAAAAAATATGTTTAAAGTTGTTCATGTTATCTATCCTTTCCTTATTTGTGTAGAATAAGGATCAATTGTGGTTTGAACAAAACTAGCGGATGAGGAGTAGGTATGGGATAACTATTATGGATCTTTAGTTAGTTGATGTTGATGTGATTATGGTTCTTAAGATTGGATTTTAGAAGCTTGAAGATAATCTTGCTAACATTATTTTGTGTGAATATCAAGATTTAAATGTGGACAAGCAAGGAATAAAGAAGAAATCATTGAAGATCATGGAAAAACTCATGAGAATGACCTATAGTAGCATGCCACCAACAAAACTTATCAAGATTGTACCATTTTGGAGGAGGTTTAGAAGGATCAAAGCTCATGGGTTTAGAGGGTGGCAATTTATTCTTAAGTTATTCTAGAGTCAAGGGAGGGTGGGTTCGGTTAAAATTAGTTGAATTGGATGCTCCATTTTGAGGTTGGGGAGGCTTGGATGAATCATTGTTATGAGAAAATGATTGGAAAGGTTATTTATTAGTTATTTGAGGTGTTTCAAATTGATTCATAAGAAAGTCTTACCTTTTTGTTTATTCTAAAGCTTCTTCTAAAGTTTGAGGGGGAAAGATTCAAACTTTATATTGAAGGGGAGGTTTAAGAGCAGTGACAAATATTTTTAAAAGAGTATCATCATTCATGTTATGATTCACTTTATGAGCAAAATACTTCCATCATTTGATGAAAGTATGATTAGATTCGTAAGGAAATTTATTGGCATTCATGAAATGGCTAAAGTAATTTTCAGGAAGGTCATCATGTTGGAATTCCTTCAATAGAGCATTGACTAAATCCTCTAGTTGTGAGATAGAATGTCTAGGAAGTTAGTTGTACCATTCAAGTGCATCACCAACAAAGGTTTTAGATAAGATCTTGGTGGTAGAAAAGGTGTTAGTTTGGACCCATTCCTTATAGAGATTACCAAAATACTTAAGAAAGATAGTAGGGTCCTTAGTTCCATTATATGTGATACTTGGATAAATGTTTCCAATATCTATGGATGCAATAAATGGGGCTAAAGGTACATTTTGAATATGTTGAAGCATTTTGTTATTTATTGGAGGTTGAGGGATGATATTCCCATTGGCATCTCTAAGAGGAGGGAAAAAAATATGATTTCATTGAGACATGATGAATTGAGGTGGTTGAATGTTCATGTGTAATAAATGGTATTACATGTTCATCATTTGAGAGGTGTTATAAGTTTTCATTATGTTCATTTATTGTATGACTTGTGTAATAAGTTGAGTTGTATCAATAAGTGGGTTGGTGTTTGCAGGAGGGTTATTAGTGTTGATAGGAACATAATTATTAGTTTTGGTGGGAGGAGGATACTTTGTAGGTGGAGGATTCCCAACATTAGTATTGAGTGGAGGATTAGGATGAATGACCTCAACTACATTACATGGTGTAGTGATTGGTTTTAGATTAGGAGAAGAGGAAGAAAGAAAGTGAATAGTTTCATCTGAAGTAATAAAATAAGTGAGGATATTATCCAAAATAATTGATTATTAAATGTCATTGACTAAGGGAAGACTACAAAGATGTCATCATTATGAAATAAGACTAGATAACCACACAAAAAAGAGGTGTAAAAAAGAACAAAGAGATAGGAGGTGATGAAAATAGTACAGAGTCGATTGGGTCGATTTAGTACAAAAAATAGGGCCTATAAATTATATAAGGTCAATTGGGTTGACTTAGCACTACAAATAGAGGTTAAAACGTGTATAGGGTCGATTGGGTCGACCTAGCATAGTAGACAGGGAAAAATAGATAGTTTGAAAGAAACTATGTCGATAGAAACAACTGTGTACTGCAATAAGAATAATTTTTCAAGTATTTAGAAAAAAAAATGAAAGGAAACAAACAATCAATTGGATCAATAAGGGTGATCCAATTGAGGTACACATCACAAAACCTTGCACCAATGCTAGATAATACAAGTTTTTATAATACAACACACAATTGAACAAGGATTAAACAATCAACTTGGAAAGTAAAAGTTAACTAAATGGTCAACTTGAATGTTGTTAGATTATTAGAATATAATTTTAAAAGTGATAGGAAGTTAGTTATAAGATAGGAACCAAAAAGCAATCTAAGGATAGTTTCAGGAGGTTTAGGCTAAAAGAGATATGTATTGGCAATAATACATACTTGGTAATGGGGCCTACCCCCTCACTTCACACACTATAGTGATAAGCTTATTGGGTGCTTAGTCAAAATATACCATTAACCATGTGTTTATACTTGGCAAAAAAAAATAAGTTGACTTCCCTGTTGGTGATGAAATCCAAGTAGGTTTGGCCTTGGGCACATAATTGTTAAAATGTTTTTTTAAGATTTTGTGATTTGGTCATGTGTGCATAAAATAAAAAATAGAGAAACTAAACAATAAATTTAAAACCACCTAATTAGACTATGTGGTCTATTCTACGCATGCAAAAAATAAGAAATGAAAGTGTGAGCTAATTACTAATAGATAAATGTTAATTCCAACTTATAAATAGTGTATGTATAAAATATAGAACAGGGTTGATAGTGTCACCTATGTACTTCAAAAAAAAGGTCTAAAAATGAATATGGTCAATAAATTCAACCTAGTTATCTAGACAACACTGAGAATACAAAACTAGGTCAATAGGGTAGATCTAGTTGACTTTGGCGGGATGCCTTTAAAGACTACAAACTATGAAAAATAAGATTGTAAAGAAAGAGAAAAAGGATAGAAAGGAACCTTGGTGGGTTTGAGGATGTAGAAAAGTGATATTATTATCAAAGAACCTTGAGAAATACTTATAAATCCTGATAACATGGTCAATTAGGTCAACTTAGATTTTGTAGAGCCCTATTACTAAGTGTTTGAAATATATGGGGTCAATTTGGTTGATCTAGTAGTTTGAATCTGATGCCTAAAAGTTTGAAGGGTTGATTGGGTCAACCTAGTAGTTTGAACTAAATGTTTAAAATTCTAAAAAATTATGTTGTGTTGACTGAGTTGATCCAGTAGCCTGTACCTAGAAAAGAACATGTACATAAAGAACATAGTCATCTTGATGTGACTATGTGTTAAACCTACACATATAAGTTAGTAGTATGTCGATAAAGTTGACCTAATATTATAAATATATGATAAAAATAATAATAAAATAATGAAAAATAAGTGAAAAAATCCTACAAGGGTTAGTTCACATTGGGTTCACTAGAATGTATACAATCAGAAATGCATCATGTCTATAAATCAATCTTACCTCAGAGAAGATAGAGCATACCTACACTTTCAATTAGGAATACATGTATTAAGTGGGAGAATGACCAATATGGGGATTCACTAGACCTGATTACGGGATCATTTATCACAATACACTATGCTAAGGAGGGTTCCAAAACCTCCAGTCTAACACAATCACACAATAACCCTAAAGGGGTCCTAGGTTTTGATATTTCACCTAAACTAATAATAAGTAAAGTAAATCTAATTTAGTGCTCACCAAATCTTGTGGCACCAAGTGCGGGTTAGAAACAATAAAACTAAATTTACATAGAAGACATATACTCATGTCAATGTATACAAAATCTTAATACATGGAAGAGAAGCACAAATACATATCTATCTACTATTACAAAGGAGAAATAATATTAGGAATACTTACCTTTGAAGATGAACCCACTAAGCCTTAATCTCTCCCTTGATCAAGGTGCTTTGTAAGAGGTTATTGTGGTATGTAAGGATGATAAGGATAAATCATCTATAAGATACACAACCTATCAATGCATCCAAAAGACTTCTCCACAAGACAATATTTGTATCTCCAAATAAAGTATGGAACCCTAATCTTTATTTCTCAAGTAGAATGGTTAATAAATAGATGTTTATTCACTCTTACTTCTTATTTCACTTTTTCTTATCCAATGATGGAAATGAACTTGTATTTATAGGTAGAGTTGAACCTAAACCCTTCCAAAAATTCTAGTTGATAGGGTTGACACAGTCGACCTAACATAACTTTGGATAATAATTCACTAGGTCATGAGCTAGGTTGGCCAAATTTTAACTAGCTCCTAAGTGAAAAAAACATTGAAATTGTATAGGGTCAACCCAGTATAGCCAACTAACAAAATGGGATTTAGGTGAAGAAAAGGAGGATAAAATGTAGCAAATGCCAGGAATGGGTACAACAACAAAGAATAATCTTAGGTTTAATGGTTTTAGGAGATAAGTGTGTAGATAACAAGTGGAAAAAAGGACAACAATCCTGTGAAGCACCAATGGTCTGCCCACCCCTTTATTGATTTACCCCTTAAGGCATGCACTTAGAGATATTGAGACTCAACAGGTTATTGCAAGATATAAAGTGTTAGTAATTGATAAAAATTTGAAAATATTATGTGTATATAAAAACCATATTGAGTTATTGAGCCACCCACACATGGGGATTGAGCAAGCCATCAACTCAATCTAAGTTTTTCACTGATTGATCACTATCTATATGCACATATACAAGATGTCACCAAGTTTATGCATTAGTTTGTGTACCTAGTGAGGTGTATTCATTCCTTTCCTATATCTTATCTCTTTACTCAATTTTATCTCTTTACTTTTGATATCTCATAATTAAGGACTAATATATGCATGTATCATTTACATGACATGCAATGGAGCATGTTTCACACACTTAGATCTAGATTCATAGGCTTTACCTCTTAGGTAAGTTTAGGTACACTTATTTTTTATTTATCTATGTCATTTCACTTTATTGCATTTTTAGAATAAAAGGGGGAAATATAATCATATAAAAATGACACTTGGGTGCTAAGAGTGCTACTTGAGACCACCTATCCAAAAATTAGCTCTAGACTGATATTAGGGCTTATTTAGACACTTATCTAGCCTTTGTGTGGGCCACAAATGTCCTTAAACATCCCTAAAGTAGTCCCAGATCCTCACTTTAACATCTTGGCCCCTAATGCCTCAGGTTATGCCATATAGATACTAGCACCATAACTTGGACAATAGCGCCAATGGTGCTAGTGTCCTAGTTTTGGAACTATTATCCTTTTCTCACCTTTTGACACCAATGAAATATCTTTTAAAATCAACAATCACCTAGGGTCAACTTAGACCTCTTTTAAGACCCACACAAATACTATAATAATATATATACATGAATTATAGCCCATTATTCATTAGATGGAAATCAGATGCAATAACACAAATTAACTCAGAACAAGTTGTGCACAATCAAGGTTATTAATCCTTATTCTACCCTACTTCTACATACATTCATCTTCAATCATACCAAGCTCAAAATACATAGATTTATAGTCTCAAGTAACTCAAAACACTCAAATTGGAATTCATATTAGCTTCACTTACACTTGCACCACACTTAATTAGGGATAAATACATTTAACTTGATCCCTCCTCAGAGTATTGGTATGCAGGTAACTTTGATTACAATGGGGTGTTGAGGATGTCCATCCTACCCTATTAACATCACACTTTGTTACTTGTGCCAATCAGATACCCTAACAACATGGAGGTCTAGGGTTTACATGCAAAATCAATCAAAACTAGTTGTTGATAGGGAACCAAAACTTGTGCACATAGGAACAGGATTGGTAAACTCTCACACAGGTACACCCAAAATATCAGAGTAGTTCTTCACATAGGATACTAGTGCCAAAAGGACACTAGCATTATTGGCACTACTATCCAGTTAGGGCACTACAGTCCAAGAAAGGTTTTGACACCTAGATCATATCTACAACATTTATATCAACCCCTGTCTTGGTTTGCAACCTCCATATCTTCCATCTCAGTGAATTTCCAACTAATTACTTATTTTCATCATTTATTACTATTTTTAGAAAGGTGAATCTAGGTTAATTTTATTACAAATCAGTGGTTATATTTATTGCATATTTTCTACCCTAATTTATTGTACTCAACCCTTTTAACAACCTAGGGCTTACACTCCATAACCCTAAAAAGTTAAATCACATATCTTATTTGTTGGTGCTCATAATATTTTATTTCAATGCAAACTTAATCAATTTGATCACTTTTTCTAATCCCTTGGATCTTACTAATTTTTTGCCTCTTCCTTTCTCACTTTCTAGATCTAAACAATCCAAAATAGTGACATATTATGCCGTGTTTTTCATTTATCTCTCTATTTTCAAAGTTTGTAGTAATCAATTACCATTTTATGTCAATGATAGAATCAACCGTTTAGGTATAGGAATGACTGTCATTACTATCCTTGGTTGGTTGATCTTATCTTGTGTAAATTTTCACTCAACAATCAAAATCAAAGCACAAAGAGCCTTAATATTTTCATATTTTCACACAATTTTAGAATGCAAACATGTGCTTATTCATGCTAAATATCTACTTTTTTCTTCTATATTTCTCATACATGTGATATACTCTGACAAGGGTGCATTTGGTGAAACAAGGATTTACAATCATTACTTTGAATATTCCTTCTATTCTTACAAAAATTTCAACTACAAACATACATACAATGGGGGAATCTTCCCTAAACATGACCATGATATCATTTATAGTGCATTTTTTGCATTGACACATGTTGCAGATTATTTAAATTCTTCTCATTTCCTCTACTTTTGAACCCTTGTTTATCACTAGTATTTTATTGTTCTAGTTTCAAAATGCAAAAAAAATCTAAAAATTCAAATATTTTAAAAATACAAAAGCATTCAGAATATTCTAAAAATCTAAAATCATGGCATGAGCATGAATAAATATCTATTTTACATTATTGACATAGTTATTTATCTCATGATTTATAGATAACAAGGTTTTTTTTTTTCTATCACATGAATTTATTTGGTTTCCATGAGTGTTATGCAAGACATACATATTTTACATGGACTAAGATGTTGGACTTACCACTCCTCAGAATCCTTGATAAACTGAAATCATCTTACCTAAAGGTGATAATATGTATAGGGGTTATCATTTTATGCCTCATATACTATTGAACTATATAATTATTTAAAATGTATTGCTAACATCTTTATATACAATTGTGTATTTAGATGTGCTATTTTTTATGAAATGGGCACATTACATATACATGGTGCATAATTTTTTCTATTTCCATGTTCCATTGATGTTATTACTTGTATACAATATATTATAACTTATTTTTCTACAGTTTGTGGTCCTTGTCACTTGTGTGCAAATTTTCTTGAACATCTCTATGAGATCTTATTTGGTGTGTGTGAATATGTCCATTATGTGTGTCCCTTGGAATTGTATATGAAATTTATATTTTGATACATTTGAACATGTCCCTTGCCTGTGGCCCTTGGCCTTATATGTGTAATTTATACTTTGAGACATTTCAACATGTCCCTTGTATGTGGCCCTAGACCTTTTTGTATAGCATTAAGATTGTTGTGTGTGTGCACTTTTTGATCTTGTTAAGTTTGACAAGTGCCATAATAAATATCATGCACTTAATAACACATAAGATAAAAAATTTACATGCTACTACTATGAGCTTCATTGACACATTTGTATAGTCATTGCCTCGTATGTTACATACATAATTCACACAATGAAAATCTTATAATGTTAACATAACATTCACATATGCTACATTATTTAATGATTATATTTTACTATGCATGAATGTAGTTAAATTATATTTTGATATGAGTGACTTTCATGATCATTATCTCATTTTAAAAGGGAGTATTTTTAGTAAGCTTTTCCTACATAAGACAAGCCTTTTCAAAGCTTAAACTAATTTTTTTTTATAGATTTTAGTTTCAAAGGTTGTAAAATGGTTTAAATTTTAATGATTGGTATAGATTTTGGATTATATGCTATACATATGCACTTATATTTCAATATCAAATTACAAATTCATACAATTTTTAGTCCATGATATAGGTTCATGTACAAGTTTCAAACAAAATTTATAATTTTTATCTACACATAACAAGAAATTTTGCATTTATCAATAAGGGCATGATACAGATTCATACCATTATTTTCAATAATATTTTTTATCTATGGACATGATAGGATCATGAATGTTATTCATTATCTTTTGATTGTGCATTTAGGAATAAATTTATAATTGAATCTACAAGCCATTTATAGTTTTTGTTTCAGTTAAATACATAATACATAACTTATAGGTTCAATGCCCTCTAGAACTATTGTTGTCACCAAATATTGCACCTTAGAAGAGGGTGTTCAAGACTTTTTCAGATTCAGGTAACATGGGAACACTTCTAGGTATGTGTGTGTACCTATAGTGGAAGTGAGCCTCCAGATTTAAGGGCTAGCTCCCTAAATGTATCTTGAAGTGATTTCACCTATACTAATGCTTGCTTGTGTGGAAAAGAGTTGTAATTTACATTAATTGAACCTATTATAATGGGGTGAGACACCAATATATTTTCCACATGACCATCACATTTCATTCACTAAGAAATAAAGCATATAGACTAGTCTCAAAGTCCTAAAGGATTCTAACATGAGTGTTTCAATATAGAGGTGAGATGTATAAACTAACATAAGAAAAATGAACCAGAGTGAAAATTACACACTCCAAGGATAATCATACACTTGAAAGGATCCTAACACACTTGAATACACTCTATATGACCTATTAGAATAAGAGTTTCTTGTAAAAGACATGAAAGGACAACGAAAAGCAAAGGATAGAATCACTAAACTTAACCATTCATCACTTTGCACACTTGAACAAGATATTCTTGAACTCAAAATCAGATTGATTTAATTATTATAAGGAAAAATATGACATCAAACTATAAAAGATTCACCATACTAGGTGTGGTCTTAGATTACAAAGGCCAAAATAGTAGCTACTTAAAGGACTCGAAAAGAATGAAGTAGAGAAGATCAAAGGTCACAATGCCACATGTCAAGGGATGAGAAAAAGTTACATTATAGGAGAATAGAGTGTGAAAATGTTGAGTTGTGGAGCTAAAAGCTTCACTGATGAGCAAATGCAGAGGTTGTTGGGTTACACAGTAATTGACGTCAATTAGAACCTACCAACATCGATCAGGGGTCGACTGGAATCTGCCGACATCGGTTAGGCATCGGCCGACATTGGTCATCTCCAGACAGACACCAACTGGCATCAGTCATCTGTGGATTCCCAAAATTCTATTTTTAGGAGAACAGTTAGTTTGCATGTAAAGACTAATTTTAGTCTTGAGTCTATTTTTCTATTTTTGGCAAAACAGATTTGAGCCTTTGATTAAGAGGTGGATCTAATGGTGGAGAATGCATGGCTCATGGAACCCTAGTGTTGTAGTTTACTATATAATAGGGTTAGATCTTCATAGCATGTAGGGACTAACAATTCAGTGATTGAATTGATTGTAATTGAGAGAGAGAGAGAGAGAACTCTTGAGGGAGAATTACTGTACATCTTTGAGGTGTGAGGAGAAAGAGATATCTTCATTGTATTTCCTTTTGAAAGAGTTTAATACAAGATTGGTTGTTTCTCATATCGCATATTCTTTGTTATTTCTAATTTCTAGTTACTTATTACTTTTGGTTAAATTCCATGTTTAGTTGTTTATACAAAAGTAATCAATTGTATTTTAAGGTCCTAACAATTGGTATCAGAGCTATGTGTATACACTAACAAGTGGTATCAGAGCGTGTTAGTGTTTGTTGATTACAGAATTCACTCACAGGGGTTTCTGATTGAGTGGGAGTAAAGCAATGGCAGAAGAAAGTAAACTAAGAATGGATAAATTCAACGAAAAGAATTATCAATTATGGAGGATGCAGATTGAAGATTATCTGTATCAAAAAGATTTGTACTTACCATTGGGTGGGTTTCAAGGAAGCCCACAGATATGCAAGATGAAGAATGGAATGTTCTTGATCGAAAGGCTCTTAGATCTATAAGTTGAGCCTGACATCTTCTGTGATTTCCAACTTATCACAGGTAAAGACAACGGTAGAGTTAATGGATACTTTGGCAAATTTATATGAAAAACCCTCAGCTTTGAATAAGGTATATCTTATGAAGCAATTATTTAATTTGCAAATGCAAGAAGGTGGATCTGTATCTAGTCATCTTAATGATTTCTAAGGAATTGTAAATCAGTTAAATTCAGTCAAAATAGTTTTTGATGATGAAATTAAGGCTCTCTTAATCTTATGCTCTTTACCTAAAAGTTGGCATAGTTTGGTAATGTCAGTTAGTAATATTGCATCTGCTTCAAACATCTTGAAAGTTGATGATGTTGTTAGTGTAATCTTGAATGAAGAAATTTGTAGGAAAAGCACAGGGAAAACATTAGGTATTGCTTTAAGTGTTGAAAGCAGGGGAAGGCAAAGAGAGAAGGGCGAGTAAGGGAAATCAAGGTCAAAGATGGGAAGAAGATCCAAATCCAAAAATGGAAGTATAACCTGCTAGAATTGTGGAAAGAAATGGCATGCAAAGAAAGATTGTTGGTTGAAAGATAACAAAGAAAATCGGCATGAAGGTAATAAAGAAGCAAAAGTTATAGGTATTGTTGCACAGGATGCTCTTATACTTTCTTTGGATAATAAACTAGAATCTTGGGTTTTAGATTCTGGTGCCTCTTTCCATGCAACCCCAAATAGAGAATTTTTCAATGATTATGTCCATGGAGACTTTGGAAAAGTTTATTTAGGGGATGATGAGCCTTGTCAAATTGTTGGCAAAGGAAAAGTGCAGCTGAAATTGCAGAATGGCAACACATGGGTGTTGAAGGATATCATGCATGTACCCATCCTGAAGAGGAATCTGATTTATGTAGGAAAGTTAGGTGATGAGGGTTGCACAGTAACTCTCACAGCTGAATCTTGGAAAGTTTTCAAGGGTGCACTTGTATTAGCAAGAGGTAAGAGAGTAGGTACACTTTATCTATCTACTTGTATTACTAATTATTCTCCTTATGTTTTATCTACTTTAGATGTAGATGCAAAGTTGTGGCACTGTAGGCTTGGTCACATGAGTGAGAAGAGAATGAATGTTCTGAAGTCAAAAGGTAAGCTTTCAGATTTGAAAAGCATAGATCTAGATTTTTGTGAGCATTATATTTTTGAGAAACAAAAGAAAGTGAGGTTTCTCACAACTGGGTCAACAAAGAAGAAGCACAAGTTGGAGCTTGTTCACACAGACGTGTGGGGACCAGCTTAAGTAGCTTCTATTAGAGGATCACAGTATTATGTTTCTTTCATTGATGATGCTATAAGAAAGGTATGGGTTTATTACATAAAGAGGAAATCTGATGTTTTTGGCACATTTAAGAAATAGAAAGCTTTGGTTGAGAATGAAATAGGTTTGAGATTGAAGTGCCTTAGATCTGACAATGGTGGTGAGTACTATAGCAATAAATTCAATAGTTACTGTTCTATGAGTGGAATACATAGAAAAAGGATGGTTCCAAGGACACCTCAGCAAAATGGAGCTACTAAAAGGATGAATAGAACAATAATGGAGCATTCACAGAGTATGAGGTTGCATGCTAGTTTGCCCTTACAATTTTGGGCAGAAGCTATAGATACTACGATTTACCTGATTAACAGAGGACCTTCTACTGCATTGGATGGTGGAATTCTAGAAGAGGAATGGATAGGCAAAAAGGTAGATCTTTCATTTCTCAGAGTTTTTGGTTTTGAAGCTTTTGTGCACATTGATAAAGAAAATAGAAAGAAGCTAGATGCTAACTCTATGCGGTGCACTTTCATTGGTTATGGTTTTGGAGATTTTGGATTCTGGTTGTGGAATTTAGAAACTAACAAAATTATTAGAAGCCATGATGTAGTTTTCAATGAGAAGGTGATGTACAGTGATCAGTTCAAGAGGCTGAATAATTTTGAGCAGGGCAATCTTGATTTGGAAGAGGTTATGATCCAAAATGAGCTCACGAGTAAAAATCATCACTCACAGAAAAACACAAAGACTAACATCGGTCAGGTGGAAACCAACTTTGATCAGGTAGAAGCTGACGTCAGATGTGGAAACTGACATTGGCCAGGTGTAGACTGAGAGATGATCGAGATCAGTCACTGTCAGAAGGAAATTTGGGTGGATATCAAGCTATAAATGAGTCTTAAACACCCATAAGGAGGTTCAAAAGGGTAAGTAAACCTCCAATTCATTATTCCCTTTTTTATACTACTCGTTGCTCACTGATGGTGGAGAAACAAAAAGTTTTGATGAGGTAATGCAGGTAGAATCTAGGAAACAGTGGGAGCATGGCATGAATGAGGAAATTGATTCCTTGGAAGAGAACCATACGTGGGATTTGGTTGAGTTGCCAGCCGAAAAAAAAGCAAAGAAAAAAATGGATATATAGGTTAAAGGAAGGAGAGAATGGACAAATGAGACATAAGGCCAGGTTGGTAGTAAAGGGATTTGCATAGAAACCAAGTATTGATTTTGGTGAAATTTTTTCTCCTGTAGTAAAGATGACTTCTATTCAGACTGTATTGTCTTTAGTTTCTATTGAGGATTTGCACCTTGAGTAGCTTGATGTTAAGACAACATTTCTTCATGGAGATTTGGATGAAGAGATATATATGGATTAGTCAGAAGGTAAGGAGAAACTTGTGTGCAGGTTGAAGAAAAGCTTATATGGTCTTCAGCAATCTCCAAGACAATGGTATTTGAAGTTTGACAGGTTTATGACAAAGCATGGCTTTAGTAAATGTCAATCTGACCATTGTGTCTATTTTAATAGATTGGATAATGGTAGTTAAATTATTCTATTACTGTATGTAGATGATATGCTTGTTGCAGGTTCACACATGTAGGAAATTACTGAGCTTAAGGTAAAATTAGCTCACACATTTTCCATGAAAGATTTAAGAGCAGCAAAGAAAATCCTTAGCATGAGTATTAAGAGAGACAGGAAAAATCACAGCTTGATTTTGTCTCAAGAGGATTATGTGAATAAGGTGTTGGAGAGGTTTAATATGTAGGATGCAAAACTGATAAGCACACCTATGGCTAGACACTTTAAGTTGAGCAAAGAACAATGTCCTAAATCACATGATGAGGTTGAGTACATGAGTAGAGTTCCATATGCTTTAGTAGTTGGGAGCTTGATGTATGCAATGGTATGTACTAGACCTGATATTGCCCAAGCAGTGGGAGTTGTCAGCAAGTTTATGGCCAATCCATGAAAGGAACACTGGAAAGCAGTTCAGTGGATTCTCAAATATCTGAGAGGGACCAGCAGTAGGCATTTATGCTACAGAGGGTTAAACACTTCTCTACATGGGTATGTAGATTCAGATATGGCAGGTGACTTGGATGGCTGGAGAAGCACCACAGGATATGTGCTCACTGTTTGTGGAATGGTGGTTAGCTAGATTTCAAAGTTGCAGAAGGTTGTTGCCTTGTCTACTACAGAGGCAGAATACATTACAGTCATAGAGGCTAGCGAGGAAATGATTTGGATGACTCAGTTCATGAAAGAGTTGGGAAAGGAACAAGAGAGTTGCAGATTGTACAGTGATAGTCAAAGTGCAATTCATTTGGCAAAGAATTTAGCCTTTTATTCAAGAAGCAAACATATACAGCTTAGGTACCACTTCATTAGACAGGTATTGGAGGATGGTCAGTTGAAGCTGGAAAAGATCCATAGGGATAAGAACCCTGCTGATATGCTAACAAAGCCGGTAACAAAGGAGAAGTTGAATCTTCATTCAAATTTTGTTGGTCTTCAAGATTGAACTTGAAGAGGGAGAAACAAGCTAGAGGATGTTTCTATACAGGTACAGGTGCAGTTGTTTATCTCCAAGTGGGAGATTGTTGAGTTGTGGAGCTAAAAGCTTCACTAATGAGCAAATGCAGAGGTTGTTGGGTTACAAAGTAACCGACGTCGGTCAGAACCTACCAACATGAGTCAGGGGTTGACCGAAATCTGCAGACATCAGTTAGGCATCGACAGACATCAGTCATCTCCACACAAACACTGACTGACATCGGTCATTTGTGCATTCCCAAAATTCTATTTTTAGGAGAATAGTTAGTTTGCATGTAAAGACTAATTTTAGTCTTGAGTCTATTTTTCTATTTTTGGTAGAACAGATTTGAGCCTTTGATTAAGAGGTGGATCTAATGGTGGAGAATGTATGGCTCATGGAACCCTAGTGTTGTAGTTTACTATATAATAGGGTTAGATCCTCATAGCATGTAGGGAAAAACAATTCAATGATTGAATTGATTGTAATTGAGAGAGAGAGAGAGAACTCTTGAGGGAGAATTATTGTACATCTTCGAGGTGTGAGGAGAAAGAGATTTCTTCATTGTATTTTCTTCTGGAAGAGTTTAATACAAGATTGGTTATTTCTCGTATCTCATATTCTTTGTTGTTTCTGATTTCTAGTTACTTATTACTTCTGGTAAAATTTCGTGTTTAGTTGCTTATACAAAAGTAATCAATTATATTCTAAGGTCCTAACAGAAAAAGACCATGAATTTATCCTAAGACAAATGTCTATATAAACCATGACAAACTCTCAAAAATGGTGTAGAGACTCTTCAGCTAGCTTTTGTGAAACTACCTTCATCATGGGTCATCTCTCAAGTATTTGAAACTAAATTAGGAGAGTCAACATATATGACATGATAGTCATAGACATTTTACCAGATATTATCTATCTTTTATATACTTTGATTCACCATCTATAGTCATTCATTACTTTCCTGGACTTCATTCTTCACATTTGGCAATCAATATTCATCTCAGGTCTTCCACTGAGCTTTCATGGCAGCATATGATTTTGAAGGACTTGATTTGATATAAAACACTTGATCCTAAATAGTTTCCCATATGGAATTCCCTTGCCACACTTTTCATTCCATTGTAAACTATGTTTGTTGTCATTTGGACACATAGTTTCATCTTATCTGTCTAGAATCTGGTCGAATTTGCTCTATTGATCTCATTTGAAGTCTCTTTACTTCGACCTTCAATGTTGTCTATTGATCTTTGATTTAGGGTCGTGAGATTATAAAATTTGGTAGCATTGTGCTCAATATAATATCCTTAACCTTAGAATCTCGCTTGCACCATTGATCTGCTTGGTATGATTGAATGTGCACCACTGATTTTGCCTAAACCCATTAACTCTATCAGGTTATCTTCATACCATCAGATCTAGATGTATATTTGAATGCTAACCATTGGATCTTCCCCCATTTGAATTCAAATGGAGATTTTATGAGACTTTATTTTGATGTTTGTGTGCCCATTATTGACATTCATGTGATCATCATTGACATATACGTGCCTATCATAATTTGAACCCCAATGGTTAATTATCGAGCTTTATTTTGACGTCCACATGATCATCATCATCTACTTGTTTAGATTTAAAGATTTAAATCTCAAGATGGAGAGTTTGTTAAGACATCATATTTTTATGAGATGTTCTTGGCACTAAGGACATTGATTGTGTGTAATATTTTGGCTATATAAGGCTTTCTAAGCACATTTATAATATGCATAAGTGAGTTGACCCATTTTTTTCTACCTAACATCTCATGACGGTCTGATATAGTTAGAGTTGTGTTATGAGATTTTGCTTAATCCTATATATATCCAATAAGTTCCTAAGGCTTATGCAAACTTTTTTCATGACTTTGAACTGTTCAGACATCATGAAAACTTGCTACTTGTATTTAAGGCTCTAAAATGACCCCTAGGTGACTCAAAATGACATATGGACTAATTAGACTATGACCAAGGCTAAAAAAATATTGAATAACATTGAATACACCCTATAACATTAAATAATACCCATATGCAAGTTTTTGACTATAGCAGTTTGACCCATTTTGACTTGTGATAAAAATGGTCAACATTCTTAGTGATTTCTTAAGGGTTGTATGCTTACTATGCCATGACTAGTTGCTTAATATTTTTCATTAGGATATGGAGTCATATGTGCACAACTTTTACATATAAATTTCCTTAAAATGACACACCAAATGATAGAAAAAATTAGAAACACACATGTGTTCAATTAGAACACTTAGGGAACACAACATAGACAACTAAAATAAAACACACACCTAATTTACTATTTATAAAACCTCATATTGAGGTGAAACATCATATCACACCTCAACTAGGGTCAAAAATGGTTCCTCTATCATCTTCATCACTCCATGAAGGTAGTCTAGCCTGAGGAACATGCTCATCACCAATCACTTGCATATGTAGGTGATCAAGAAGCCTATCACCTTTGAATCTTCTTAGGTATATAAGTGAACTATCTATGACCTTAATGAATGATATTTCTTGCTCTTTTAGAGCCTTGGTTGGAGCTATAACTATTTTGATCTCCATCATATCCATTGGATGGTATTCAAAAAAATACAAACTAGAGTGTATGACAGTATTTTCAACCTTATCTTATTATAGGATAGGAAGTGCTTGATGTTTGAAAGCATCAAGCTCCTCTTCTTCATGATCGAATACCTTTAGATTTGGTTCAACATCAGGTGGGTATCTGACTGTTCTTGGGGCACAACTTCTACCTTAACCTCATTATCCATGTCTACAATTTCTTGGACACTAGCATCATCAAATTACTTTATGACAACAGATTGTTGATCATCAGAATGACCTTCATCTTTATGCTTGATATAAAACTTGTCAACATGATCACTAGTCTCATTAACAACCTTGACATTAGATATAGAATCTCTTGGAGAAAATAGAGACTTACCCAACTTGTCAAACTCCTTGTATATGCCATTTAGATTTTACCATAGTTCTTCTTCATTCACAATGTGAGACTCTTATTCATGATTACTGAGACAATAAACATCATGTTTATTAGAGGCATTAACCAAATTAGATGTATACTTCTTGAGAGGAGGATTAACATTACCAAGCTGATCAAAATTATGACATATGAGATTAAACCTTTACCACAAATCATTCTCATCCACCTTAAGAGTGTCATCATCCAAAGCATCCTAAGGAATGATAGGGATAAATACATCATTTTTCTTACTATGGCACTCAATTAGATTCATCAATCTATGATCATTATGTTCATGAATCATATAGTTACCTTCAGTAGCATGAGAATGTTTGACACTCACCTCAGCTCCTTCAAATGGTTCTTCATGCATGATATAAGTCCCAAGTTCAGTTTGTTCAAAGTATACATAACGATCATGTCCATATGCATCTACACCATACTCATCCTAGAACAAATCAAATATTTCTTCAAGTTTAGAAGATACATCATCCACATTAGACTCCTCCTTCTCATGAACAACACAATTCAAGTCAGAGTTTGTTTCAATGTACGGCTCAATGTGAAACCTTGCAAGAGGCTATGTTCTAATGGTAATTTGGTCCCATATCTTGTCCTAAAGGCCAAAAATGACTAGTCAACTGAGAGATAGCCACCTATCTTGGCTATAAAGTCTCTTGATAGACAGATTGTAAAGTGAGCTGGGAGATTGACAACAACTATAACTTAAAGGATAGGAAAACTAGGATAATATGAAGGAAAACCCTCAATTTTTTGATTATCCCTATGGTATTAGTAGGTGTACCATCTAGCTAGAAAAATCCTTTACTATGAGGTTCATATTTTAAGCCCATTTTATTAGCTATAGCTTTGGGCATGACTAAGGTAGAGGCTCCACTATCAACTATGTAATTGTGAACCAATTTGTCACCCACTATGAGAGTGAGGTAAAATGGTGGACATTTCTCAATCCTAGTAGATGGTTAAACAATAATATTAGGAACATTTACAAGGATAACATGACTATTACTTTGATTCAAAGATGAAGGACTAGTAGGATTAGTGGACAATTGCTTTTACAACAACTCTTTATGGCTAGGCATATGAAGGATATCCCATAAGGAGATATATGCTTTAGCACTTTTTAAGGAAACCACTATGTTTAGAACATTATTACTCACCTTTTATTGAGTCCTTGGAGGTAAATAATTTCTTGTAACTTGAGGAATGGAGGCACCTTGATCTTAACTTGTCACATTTTGATTGAATGGAGGTATATGAGCTTTTAGAACTATCACACTTACAGCCATACCTTGTTGCCTTGCAGGAGGATTGGATGAGCCTATGGGCATGCTATTGCCACCACCTAGATCCTGATTCTTAGCTCTAGTAATTCTAAAATAGAGGCTCTTGATTGAGTATAAAAGTGTCTTCCACCAGGAAATTGGTGAAGCTTTCACCTTCAGGCTACCAACCCTCATTAACTTGCATCATCACATCATCTTTAGTTGATAGAAAGGGAGTAACTCCTCCTTGAGAAACAAGAGTTTTTCTTTAAATTAATTAGCATACATGAATTGGATTTGTTTCCAATCTTCTCCTTATACCAAATTTCTATGAACTAGTACCATCTCTTTTGCATTGGTGGTAGAGTTAGGATTGTATGCATTGGCAAGCCTATTAGAGTTAGGTTGCCATTGACCTCTTCCTCTTCCATATTTATGACCAAATTATTGCTTATAAGGATATGAATTTTTTTTGGCACCTTGATGCATATTTTCTTGTCTATTTTAAGCCTCTAATGTTAGGAACTTTGCTTTCCAATCAATATTATTTTATTCCTATTTAAACTTGGTATTGGCATTAGGAATTTGGGCCACATCTAGAATGTTAGCAGAAGTATGAGATAATAGAGGCATAGAAACCTTAGGAGGAAATATTCTAGCTTTTATGAGACCATTCTTAGCTTTGATAGTAATTTCATATGCTTCGAGGAGAGTGGAACCCCCCATAGATTGAAGCATGATAGAATTTTTTTATAAAAATGACTCTCAAGTAGGTAGGGAACACAAAACTAAGAGGTGGCCTCATCGGAGGAGGAAATCTAAACCATCTTTCATTTCCAAATCTTGAGGTCAACAGTACTCCAAAATCATCCCATGATGTAATGCATCCACCTTATAGAGTCCTATACCAATCAAGATCTTTCCCCCTACAGGACATGACAAGGAGTCTAATAATAATGTTATCTTGAGTGATATTATGGAAGCTACAAAAATTGGAGACATCCCTAATGTGCTCACTAGGTGTAACATGACTCTCACCATTGAATATGAGCACACCTTTTGTGGCATTAGGAGTAATAACATCATATGCTTGAAGGTGAATTGGATTTTCAGTGTTGAAGGTAGGGAAAGCATGAGGTCTAGCCATATCTTCTTCAAACTCCTCAAAATATTTCAATTATTTCAACCTCTTCCTCTCTATCAAAATCTACTAGTTCAAGGGATTAGGCTGAGGATATTGAACTTCAAGGGGAAGTTTAAGTCGAATAGGTGGATTAATGGGGTTGAACACTCTACTAGAGGATGAACTAGTGAGAACCATGAATTATGAAAGTAATTCTATAATATGACAAAGGTTTTGAACCAGATCTTACCTTAATGGAGTCACCAAATGATGAGTAGCATGCCAATTCATAATTGATGTTGTCAAGACCAGCATTCACCTTGATAAGTTATCTTGAAGATAATGGTCCCACTGAGTGTGTCATAAATTTTTTCACCAAATATTGCACCTTAAAATAAGGTATTCAAGCCTCTTCCATATTTGGGAAACATGGGAACACTTCTAGGTATGTGGGTGTACCTATAGTGGAAGTGATCCTCTAGATTTAAGGGCTAGCTCCTTGAATGTATCTTGAAGTGATTTCACCTATGCTAATTCTTGATTTTGGGGAAAAGAGTTAGAATTTTCATTAGTTTAACCTAGTCTAATGGGGTGATACACCAATATATTTTCTACATGACCATCACATTTCATTCACTAAGAAACACAGCATACAGACTAGTCTCAAAGTCTTAAAGGATTCTAACATGAGTGTTTCAATATAGAGGTGAGATGCATGAAGTAACACAAGGGAAATGAACTAAAGGTAAAATTTAACACTCCAAGTATAATCATACACTTGAAAGGATCTTAACTCACTTGAATACACTCTATATGACCTGTTAGAATGAAATTTTCGTATAGAAGACATGAAAGGACAAGGAAAAGCAAAGGATAGAATCACTGAATTTAACCATTCATCAATTTGCACACTCAAACAAGATATTATTTAACTCAAAAATAGATTATTTGAATTATTCTAAAGCAAAATATGACATCAAACTAGCAAGGCTTTGCCATTTTAGGTGTGGTCTTAGATTATAAAGGCCAAAATGGCATCTACTTATAGGACTCAAAAAGAATGAAGTAGATAAGATCAAATGTCACAATGCCACATGTCAAAGCATGAGAACTAGTTTCATTGTAGAAGAATGGAGAGTGAAATAGACCATGAATGTATCCTACGATAAATTTCCATATAAACCATGGCAAACTCTCTAAAATGGTGTAGAGACTCTTCAGCTAGCTTTTGTGAAACTACCTTCATCATGGATCATCTCTCGAGCATTAGAAACTAAATTAGGAGAGTCAACACATATGCTATGACAGTCATAGATGTTTTCCCATATTTTATCTATCATCTAGACACTTGTATTCACCATCTATAGTCATTCATTACTTTCTTGGACTTTATTCTTCACATTTGGCAATCACTATTCATCTTAGGTCTTTGATTGAGCTTTCATGGTAGAGTATGAGTCTGAAAGACTTAATTTACTACATAACCCTCAATCCTACATATTTTCCCATGTGTCATTCCCTTGCCACATTTTTCATTCTATTCTAAACTATGCCTATTGTCATTTAGACATACATTTATCTTGTCTATCTAGAATCTTGTCAAATTTGCTATATCAATCTCATCTAGAGTCTCTTTGCTTCGACCTTCAATGTTGGCCATTGATCATTGATCCAGGGTCTTGAGATTATGACATTTGGTATCATTGCACTCAATCTTATCTCCTTGACCTTTGAATCTCACTCGTACCATTGATATTCTTGGTATGATTGAATGCGTACCATTGATTTTACCTGGACCCATTAACTCTATCAAGTTGTCCTCACACTGTCAGATATAGATGTATGTTCAAATGCCAACCATTATATCTTCCCCCATTTGAATTTAAATGAATATTTTATGATACTTTATTTTGATGTTCACATGCCCATCACTGATATTCATGTGACCATCATTGACATCCATGTGCCTGTCATAATTTGAACTCCAATGATTAATTGTCAAGCTTTATTTTGATGTCTGCACGACCGTCACTATCTACTTGTTCAACTTTAAAGATTTATATCTTGAGATAGAGATCTTGTTAAGACACCATATATGTAGGGTATGTTCTTGACACTAAGTACATTAATCACATGTGATATTTTATCCATGCAAAGCTTTTTGAGCACATTTATAATATGCACAAGTGACTTGACTCATCTATATTTACCTGACGTCTTATGACGGTCTAGTCCAGTTAGAGTTTTTTTTATGAGATTTTTCTTAATCCTATATAGCTCTAATAAGTTATTGAAGAATATGTAAACTTTGTCCATGACTTTGAACGACTTGGACACTATGAAAACTTGCTACTTGCATTTAATGCTTTAAAATGACCCTTAGGTGACTTAAAATGACATATGGACTAATTAGACTATGACCAAGACTAAAAAAATATGAAATAATATTAAATACACCCTATAGCATTATATAAGATCCCTATACAAGTTTTTGACTATAGGGAGGTTGACCCATTTTAACTTTTGGTAAAAATGGTCAAAAACTATGTTTTAAAATCCATTTTCGATTTTAATCCATATCATATCTCAGGGTTACAAAGAAAATATGAGTTAGATTTAGGTTTTTATACCCCTCAATGGGTGTTATTTATTGTATAAGAGTGTAAATTAAAATTGTGGCTTAATCACCCTCAAATTATCCATTAATACAGTTATGGAACCAACTTATCCAAGTGTTTCATGGAAGAAACAATTATACAATGCTTTAAGGAAGAATCATCTCAAAGAAACGTTACATATTCAAGCATTAGTTTCACATGTAAAAGTGTATTCCTACCTTTATCCCCTTTCAATTTCAAGATATCAAAGTTCAATCATTTTCAATTTAAATTTAAAAAAATTCAAATTTAATTTTTCAAAAGAATAAAGTAACTACTTCATGTGTTTTCCAAGGATTAATAAACTATAGAGCCCTACAGACAGGAGAACTAGCTCAAAGATAGTGTGTGTCTTACACATTAAGGTATATCTTTCAATTAATCTAGTAATTTCATTTTTATACTTAAGAGGAGGGGGTGGAGCACATGTAGTAACCTAAATCTTGTCACAAATACTTGATTATATTAGATTTGGCTATTTTTGACTTTAATTAGTTTGTGCACTTAATCAATACCTATTTTGTCACCTCACTCTATCATAATCCCTTTTATGGACTTATGTATTTTCTAATTTTTTTGTCACCTATAAAAGTGTTTTGATTTTTAAAATCACCTTAAGCATTTGTATGACCAATATAGAACCAAAATTTTACATGTTTCCCTTTAAGACAAGATCAACCTATAAGGATAATAGTGGTAGTTGGTTTTGTACTTATGGGTAGATCCTATCCTTTACCCCTCTGATGGTCACATTTCAAAATTTTAACCCTTCTTTAAAGATTGATCCATATTTTTAGGATAGGTAACATGAGGTTTTTCCCTTACAGATTATTATAAAAGTACAATCAAGTCATTTATTCTATCAATTTCAATACAGAAACATACTTACACTGTTGCACACTAAGCAAAACTTCCTTATTTTTCCTAAATCTGACTATAATCATTGTCCTCAATAAGTTTAAAAACTTATTTTATCAAACCCAAAACAAAGCATGATCAATTACTCAAACCATTTCTAGATGTATTCATATAGTAAAAGGAGCATAATTGCATAAAACACTCTAAGTGGCAGAACTACATTACCTTGATTCCCTCATTTGAGTATTGGATATGTAAGAAGGGTCCATTCATCATTAGAATGACTGGTTTTAGTTCAACAAACTTACACTCTACTTTTTCTATTTTTAATTTTTAATTATTGCAAGACTTATTAGGGTTTCAACCTTGGAAAGACTATTTGTAGGTTTTCCACACACTTTTGAAGGTCAACCCTCTTCATACATGTTGGAAAGTAACCTTATTTGGATAAATTAGAATAGTTTAGGTTTATCTTAAGTCTCTTTAATATATGTATTTATTATAATTATAAATTCATTGTATCCTAGATTTAGGAGGTGTATCTCACATCTTTTATTCACTTGTAGGATTTCAAAGTTACTTGTACAAGTAAGTCCTCCTCTCACATGTCACATAATTCCCCTCAACATATTTTAGAATAGGACATATGGCACATACCCTAGAGGCCTTGTAAGGTCATGATGGGATTCTTATAACTCCATCATCCTTCCTCTTCCTCTATTTAAAGAGATCTCTCCTCCTTTCTTCCACAACAATCTTGTTGCACAATATTTCCCTTGCATTTTTTTGATGATCTTTTGGCTAAAATTCTCTCTCTCTCTCTCTCTCTCTCTCTCTCTCTCTCATCTCTCTCTCTCTCTCTCTCTCTCTCTCTCTCTCTCTCTCTCTCTCTCTCTCTCTCTCTCTCTCTCTCTCTCTCTCTCTCTCTCTCTCTCTCTCTCTCTCACACACACACACACACACACACACATTTTTACTATTATACTTGGATATCTTTATTTTCAATGCTTCTAATAATATTTCCAGGTTTTTTTCCATTTGATAGTTTCCCCACTTGTCAACACTTGTCTCAAATTTTTGGATTGATTCTTTGTCAAGGTAATATTGATTCAATTTGTTATTTTTATTCAATGTTTAAATATTATCTTAGCCATAATTATATCATGGTATCATATCTTTGGTAATTTTAACATTGATCTTTAGTGTTGTGCAAGTCTTTCTTGGAGGAATCTTGGATTTCTTTTCAAATTCGTCGCTAATTTTAGCTATCTAACCTGAAGTTGTAGGTTTATATTATGAAGTTTTTGAGCTGATTTTTTGTTATCTTCAGTGAACCTTAATCTATTTTGAAAGATTCTCTATTTTAAGGAAGCATTCTATTGTTTTGCTTATTTTGAGTTTTTTTTAATCATCCTGGCATAAAAAATTTCTTGCAATTTTTTTTACCTTTTTGGTCTTAAGTTAAGTTGTTCTCCATGTTATGCTTTCTTTCTAGTTGTGTTGAAGCTCTCCTCCTTTCTTGTGCCGTTAACCAACTATTTAAGCACTTGTGTTCCTTTTATCTCATTTGTGTGTTTTTGTGCCTTTGCACTTTATGGTAGTACTTAGAGAAAGTTTTATAACACATTCATTTCTTTGTCTTAATTAATTTAATAGTTTTTTTCTCCTATAGTTGCTTCTATTTTAAATTAAGGTAAATAGTTTTTTAAATTTATTTCAATCATGTTTTTTTTGTTGTTTGTTTTTTTCATTACTCTTTTGTACTTCATGCCTTTTTACTTTACCTTATTTTCTTTTCACTATTATCTCAAAATGCTTTGTGTTCAAAATTTACTCCCTTAGCTTTTCCTAATGTTTTCAATGGTTGGTTTTCTTCGTGTCTTGTGGTCAACCATTTTATTAAAGTGTTAAATTCTATTCTATTTGGCATATGCAGAATTAAAATATTTATTTTTTTGCATTTCATCTTAGCTTCACTCTTTTCCTATCGTTGTTGCTTGCTCCTTTTGGTGTTTCAATCTCTTCATTTACTTCCAATTGTTGCACTTATTTGTATCTTCTTTCTAGTTTATCAAGGCACAGCATCTCTATTCAAATATTAGCTTAATATCTTTATAGTTTAATGGATTTGTTGGATGCTACATCACTCTTTTTTTTTCTTTTTTTTTATTTACTCTCTCTCTATGTCTTTTTTAACTTGTAGCACATTTATTTTCCTTATAACAATATTTTAACATAGTTTTAACTATTAATAATTATTATTCTTTTACATCTAATTATTTAATATATATTAAGGTTTCTTTTCTTAATGTGTTTTAGCATTAACCATTATGTTCTTCAAATAATAACCCTTTTTTAGTGACACTACACTATTTCATATTTCCTTTTTATAAGGTTTTAATCATTACAAACAACAACAAAGAATCATCTCATTTATTGTTTTGGAGGATCATGTTTTAGTGTGTACTTACATTTACAATTTCTTTCTACATTATTCTATTCAAAACAAATTCCTATACAAGTTAAAGTTTAAATTTTAAAAAATAAAAATAAAAATTAACTAGTTTTTTTTATTTTTTTTAAAGCCAAATTTTTTAAAAAACTACGTGGGTATTATTTAATTCAAATGTTTTTTTTAAAATGTAAAAGCATTTTGTATAATGGTGATTTTTTTTTAAACAATCAAACAAGTTTTTTTTTATTTTGTAAACATTAATTCATTCATATTCTTGTTTGAATTTCAATAGCTTTGTTTTATTTAAACAATAATATTTTTTAAAACTTATATTTACAAGTTAAATAATTTTCTTTGTAATACATTTTTTAAAGTATGATTGAATTAATTTTTATAATTATTTTTTAAGTTTAGAGTTTGTGTATTCACATGCAATGACTTTCAAATTGGTTTTTTTTTAACTTTTAAAAAATTTGCATCAAATTGACTTAAAAAATAATGAGATGGATACTCTTAAGAAATAAATTACATGTCAAAACAACACTCTTCATGTTATACAATATATTTTCAATGATAAAATGATGACTATGCAATCTTCTTTTGATACTTTAAATGCTAATTTTATATATTCCGCACATGTTTATGGATATAATAGTGAACTTCATTTTGTTTCTAAATAAAATCAAACTCTTTTGAACACTACTTCTACCAAAACCATCCTAAAAAATATGTAGAGTATGGGTTATGCAAGTGGTGGTCTTGGTAAGTACAAAAATAATATTATTGAACCTCATTTGCTTGAATACAATACAAATTTTTAATATCTTGGTTTTAATGATTCAATTAGTTTTAATATAAATTTGGAATCATATTTTCCTCCTCACTAAAATACTTATAGTGTAACTTATTTTAATTATAATGCTTTCAATTCTCATGTTATGGTTAAAAATGCTAAAACTTGTGAGTATTGTAGAAAACACGAGCATTATATTCCTAAATATTATAAATTTCATGCCTACAAATCTTATGGTAAATACACTCATAACACTTTTCATTATTATAAAATGAATAAATATCCTACCTCTAATGTTAAAATTACTTAGATTCTTAAATTATATAATATATTTTCTAGAGACTTTGATATGTTTTCTTACAATATTTCTTAAAATGCTTTTCATAGAATATATTTTACAAGTAACACATCTTATTTGTCTCTCTTTTGATAATCTCAATCTTTTATACAATCCTTGTGTTTTGTTGTAAAATAAATATGATTTATTTAGAACTCATTTTGACTAGTTTTTTTTATGTAAGGTTTTGAACTCTATGATGAAAATTATCTTTAACTCAATTTGCCTTTAGTAGATATGGTTTTAGTAAATTATTTGTATATAACATTTTTATGGTATATTGGTTACTTAACTTGAATTATTGGTGTTAGCTTGGGTATTTTACAGGGTTTAGTGGATCATTTCTCATTCTTGTTGGTCCTTGTTCCATGATGGATTGATCACTTTATCTGAAGATAATTCTTAGAGATTATTGATGATCATGCTTTCATCTTTGTGAATTTTGGAAACACATTATATTCTTATTTATTTTTCAAACTGTTATAGTTATTCTTAAATGAAGTTTCGATTAAGATGGTGTATTACATAATTTCAACTCCCTTAATTTTTTCTAAAAGGTTTTCTTCACTTTTATAACCTCAAATTAATATGAAGGGGGAGTGTTGGAGATTAACCTTATTTGAGTATACTAAGTTAATTTAGACATATCTTGAGTCTCTTTATTATGCATGCATTTATTATAATTATAAATGTATATTATCCTAGATTTATGAGATGTATCTCACTTCTCTTGTTCACTTATAGGATTTGAGAGTTATTTGCACAAGTAAAACCTCCCCTCACATGTCACACACTTAACCTCACTTTATTTATGAATAGGATATGTGGCACACACCAAGGATGCCTTGGAAGGTCATGATGAGATTCTTGTAACTTACTCATCATTCCACTTGCTCTATTTAAAGAGCGCTCTACTCATCTCTTCCACTAAAATCTTGTTGCGCAATCTTTCCCTTGCATTATTGTGATGTTATTTGAGCTTAAGGTTACTCTTATCTCTCTTAACTTCTTCTTGCTATTGTACTTGGAGATATTTTTTTATCAAACTTCTAATAAGATTCTAGGGTTTTCTTAGTTTGATAATTTTCCCACTTGTCAATACTCATCTCAACTTTGTGAATTGATTCTTTGTCAAGGTAATGTTGATTCATTTTTCTATTTTCATTAAACTTTTTAATATGATCTTCATAATAATTATATCAATACAAACCTAATTTGAGTTATTGCAAGTGATCATGTAATAAGTTCCTAATTTTCAATAAAAGATAGAATTGACTAGTTTATGACAATAATGGTGGTTGCTCTTGTCCCAAGTTGGATGATTTTGTCCTTCTATTTTAGTTCCCACTTCTAGGAGCTTGTAGAGTTTGTTCTTATTTTTATGTTTTATTTAGAAGTCAGTCAACACAATCAAATGAAGAATATAAATAGCTAAGTTTGTCATTTTATTTCATAGTATTCTTTCAATTGATTGCACTTTTTCAAAATCAATCTTTTAATTTTATTCTACTTATCAAAATTTCTTTTCCAACATTTTGTTTTATTCCATTAAATTTATGTGAATTAGGATTAATTCACCTTTTAATCCAAATTTTGATAAAACACAAAGAAAGAAACATAAACCAATAGATATAATATCGAAGTGCACAATGCACTCATACAACCATATGATCACTCATGCACACCATTACCACAACGCTCATGATACCATTGCACACACACAATAATTATACACAATATAGTCTCATTATTGCCTCAAATGAATTTTTATAATCCATCGCACACTCTCTCTATAATCTATGAGATACCAAATGGAGTGCCTAATAAATAGGCCCAAGAGTTTGTTTCATGCAACAACAATTTGTTTTATGAAACCAATATTAGTTGGGATGGAATATTTTCAATCACCAAATAGTACGTAAAAATATTCCTCACACAACAACTAATTAACTAACTCATGAATCAAGCTTAATTCCTATAGTGGGTGTGAACACGAGTAACATAAAATTGGTTTAGAATAACTCAAACTACTAGCCAATGTGAACATGACCACTTCAACTTATAAGAATGACAATACAAATCAAGAAAAGAACATATAAATTAAACCTATAAGAAGCATAAGGAAAGGAGAAACTCAAGGTAGGAGGGAAATTAAAGGCTAAAATAATCATGATTCACCCAAAAGTAAAACATGACACTATAAAAATACACATTAAAGGCATAATAAATAAATGGGAGAAGAAAAGAAGTTATGCACAGTAAATTGTATTGTTGAAGCATATGAGATAGGCTAGCAATGCTAACCAATAATCATAGGTATATGTCCGTAAAAAGGATGCCTGATCTTCCTCATAATCTTTGTTTAAAGACCATTTGGACCGTGAATATGAGGATTCAAATGTGTCACTAGAAGTATCAATGATATGATCAAAATATGTATGGTAACCTAGGTCATCATCACTAGGAGAGTCATTATGGTGATGGGCTAGAGGAACCACCTTAACCTCTTAAAAAATAACATGTGCATTAGTCCGTATGTTTCATTGTGTAGTTTAACTATTTGCAGGTGATTTAACTTGAACATATTCAAATGTTTATGCTAAGATTATCTTGTGATGTGGATGTGTAGGTACTATAACTCTACATGGATTAATTGTAAGAGTTTTAACTATAGAAGTTATAGACCTAAGAAATATAACTACTATTTTTTATTATATGATATAGAAATGTAGATGAGAGAGACTTATGGACCATAACTACAAAATATGTGACTTGAGGTTGTATGATTTGTTGTGTAAAAAACACTTTAGGAAATACCTCATGTTTTTCATGTTATATAGGTAACTCATAAGGTGTGTTGTGAATAGTAAAGAATTTTTTCATGAAAAAAATTAAGTGATTGTTGTAATGTGGATGGCATAACTCTCATTTATTTTATCCATGGGCATCTAAATAATAGATCACATTCCTTAGAAAAATTTATCGTATTTTGTTCATATATAACAATATAAATCATAACATCAAATTTTTAGGAACAATATTAATATGATTCTCAAAATCATTTTTATCCATATTGAAATATTTTGGAAAAGAATCATTATTAGAAATGTTGGCATGTTATAATCACAAGTCTCATCATCAGATATGTAATCATATTCAACATAAGCATATTAATCATTTGCATTTGTATCTATCAATACTATAAGGAGTAAGAATTTAGAAACAATTGACATTTTTTAATTTCAAATAACCATTAAGAAAAGGAAGCCAAATTAAATTATTTATAACACCAATCAATCTAGAACTTCTCTTAGTAAGGATTGAAGATATAAATCTATTAATTTTGTCATAATATGTATGAATGTATAGCATAGAAAACATGAAATGAGCTAGGACTAATGATATTGCAAAAATGAATTAAAACTTACCAAAAAAACAAATTTGAAAGAATCAAAATTGTAAACCTTAAGAAAAAAGAGTGCATGAAAACCTAAGGTTGGATGATCACACAATCAAGTTCACCAAAATATTTTAACCAATAGTAACTCGATGATTAAGAACACTAAACCAATATGGTAAAAGTATGACATACAACAAATCAAGTAAAATATAGTAAATCAAACCTACCTAGTGCCTAAAGAGGGGAATGAAACTATAAATGACCAATATCAATGGAAAGAGAGAGACAAATAACTGAAACACACACACATGGGTTTTGGGAGTGATTTATGATGCTGAACAATAGTTTTTTAGGCTACTCAAAATGAAATCCTAAAAGCTGAATATGTTCTTGAAAATGGAAAAAATATTTCACTATCAAATAAGAAACATTGGAATCATATGACTGACTAGAACATTTTATGGTGATTTTGGTAGACAGGTAGTACGACTATAGCAATTTCACTCAATTCATGTGTGAAACTTTCTAGAATGCTTTGGTAGATATAGAGGCATGGGAATCTAGGTTCACTTAGTGAAATTTGTATGCACATTTTTTTGATTCACTTATCTTTTTATGTAACATTATTTCACCATAAATGCACAAGAATATATAAATTGTGCAAAATAAGTGGCTTGAGCCCCCTTGAGGGTTGCAACTATATATTTTGTATACCTAGAATCATTGATCAATGTAGTTTTATTACTTTATGTGTTTTATTGACCCAAATGAGATAAAAAAAACTTCACTTCCTTTCCCTAGGTAACCAAAAGCAACTATTTGCTTTGTTATGCAACCTTATTTAAGTACAAATGTATAGGCACAATACTTGAATAGATGATAAGGGCAGACTTGGATCAAAGTGAAGACTTCTTACAAAAATGGACAATGGATACACTCAATGTGCAACTCAATGAAAGATATTAATTGATGACACTTGATATTAAGAGGATGATAAATGGCTTGGGGTGCATTTGTATATATAGGATTTGTAAAATACACATGTATATAAGTCTACCATGGAGAATAATGAGAATTGAAAATTAAGGCACAAGTAATAAAATCAGGGTGGAAAAAACATACAAAAGGCAAGTAATCAGAATTGGGCACCACTGATTATAATCATACTAGAATAATGGACAATCAATTATGGTCATGTTATAAAAAGGCTAAAAAAGAGAGATCAAGTTGGACTAAGGGTGACTTGATGGATCTTGATACAAGTAACTAATAGATTTTAGATGTTTATGAGGTCCAAATGCAAATGAGAAAAGCTATAAGGGGATCAATGTAAGGGGGAAATGTTAAAAAATGTCAAATGTACACAAACAAACCAAATATAACAATACATGATAAAGACAACAAAAATATATCTTATATTAAAATTATATTTTTATAATAGACTCTATTATATTTTATAACCCCTTCACAACATCAAATTAACTTAATAATATAGATCTCAAACATTTATAACCCCTTGAAAACATCTAAGTTAACTCAATAATGTGAATTTCAAACATTTATGACCTTATTGCCCACCCCAGAAAAATATGAAGTCACTGATATTGATATATTTAATATGAGGTATAGTCATTTATGATTACTCTGATGACAATATTTTGTTGATTATAAACACACCATATATATATATATATATATATATATATATATATATATATATAGAGAGAGAGAGAGAGAGAGAGAGAGAGAGAGAGAGAGATGTATTTTTATTAATTAAATTTTAAATAAAAATGTTCATTGGGCAAAGATCCCAATTTTTTATGCATAAGATCTTTCATGGAAATGTTATTATTTATATAGATTCTTGCCTCTTTTTAATAAAACAAACTGTTCAATAATGAGTTTTGGAGTGATTCATTTGGATAAATAATACTAGAGAGTTTTAAGTTTATGTTTAGTTTTATATGTTGATGAATTATAAGTCAAAAATGTAAAAAAATAGAAACAATTTTTACACTTTTTTTACCATTTAAAATTAAAGAATTCCATGAAGATAATTATAATCATCCAAACCTTACATTATTATTTATTTATTTTTAATTTTTTAATAAAAAAATAGTTTTATATATATTAAACAAATGTTTATATAATTATGTATATATATAACTTTCCACCAGTATAGTACAAGGGGTAAAAGTGGGCAGCTCCTACCTTATTTATTAAAATTAAAATTTTAATGAAAATTTTGATATAGTAATTTCTAACATTAAAATTAATGATTAATTTGTTCTATTAGTTTAGTATGGGAAAGAGTTCAATTAATATGTGTAAATGTGATTCAATTTTGTTCAAGTAGAAAAGACCAAAAAAATGATGTAGGATGTATCAATAAAAATGTGTTTATTGGTTTCAGTGAATTTAATATATATTCATCCTAATAAATTTTCATTATTAATATATTTTAACTATTTTAAAGTAAAATTTATAAGTATTTGAATTTCCTAACCTTCTTTATAAACAAAATAAATTGACCTATAAATAAATTTAAATATAATTAAAAAATAAATGTCATTCTTATTTCTTTAATAATATTATTTGTTAGTTAATAATACTTCATCCACTTTATTTTGATTTTTTGTATCAATTTTTTTAATGTAGAATATATAAATTATTTATTTTTATTAATAAAAATTTGATAAAATAAATAGAAAAACTAAAAACACATTTAAAGCGCCTTACAAATAATTTTTAAAAAAATCATAGATTAGTTTCTCTGTATTTTATCATTTACAACCATTGATTATGTAAAAAGTTTTTTATAATTTATCTTTTGTTGATTAAATGCTATAATTAATCTTATTTTATTATTAATTTTCTGATAACTTCAAAATATTCAATTTTTTTAATTTTAATTTAACTGTATTTTATTATTTACAACCACTGATCATTATGTTAAAAGTTTTCAATAATTTATCCTTTTTTAGTCAAAGGTACAATTAATTTTATTTGATTACTAATTCTATTATTAATTTTCTGGCGAATTTACCCTCGGAAATTTTGAAATTTGACTGGTTTTATATTCTCCTATTGTATCTTTCAATGGCCCAAAAGAAAAGAAAAGAAAAAGTAATAATATGCAAGCGTGTTGTAAGATGACCAGGTCCAGGGGAAAACAAAATACGACTAAGAGACGACGCACAATGCTTGATTCACAAGGGAACATTGAATAAATTAGGGTTTTGATTTACCTTTGTTAAATTCAGAAAAAATGCGGGGGTAAAATTTGGAAGGAATCTCTCTGACATACTGCAAAGCTTTCAAAACTGGTTTTCCAGCGGCCTCGGTTCGATCGAGCTGCGAGCCGATTCCAACGAGTTCAATTTTGAACACATTGCACAATTTTTACTAAATTCAGATTTTTTTTCCTCGCCTCGAAAAACAGGAAAACGTCAGAATTTGTTCACGCGTGCATGGAAATATCATTAAAAGGAAGCGGGGTTCTCCATTGGGTACGTTTGCCAACGTTCTCAATTTAATTAAAAATATAAACGGAAACCCTAAATCCATGAAAGCTCAAAAAAAAATCAGGAAATTTGAAGTAAAGATGACACTTGTTTCATGACAGGTCGATGCAGTTTGGCCGTCGAACGCGTATTGGAGACTTGCTTCGCTGGATTTCGCTTTAAATCCCCTGTTCAGAGAGATGTAAAACGGCTACAGGGTTTCAAACCACTGTAAGTTTGAGCAGATTTGATTTTTTCTTTTTTCCAGTTCAAAAAATAAAACTTTTTAACTGTAGTGTGAACTTCGGCATGTACGAGTGTAATTTCATAAGATTTGAGTGAATTGACGAAGAATTTTTAATTGTTTTGCTGTTTTAGCGTCGAAGCTCCGGATGGCGTCGAAATCTCTTTAATTTAGGTACTTATTTGATGAGCATGATGACTGGTTCTTGCAAGGCTTCATCTGTCCAGGTGCCTGACAGAAGAGGGGACGGTGAAGAAAAGCACCTGTCGTATATTGTTAGTTATTTCAGTGTTGAATCTGTGTTGGTACTGTTTTGGATAACTGCTAAATTATTGGTTCTTCCTTTAATATTACCTCCTCTGCCTCCTCTCCTTTTATACTAGTTGCTGCTTCCTATTGTCATATTTTTTGTGCTTCTGGCATTGGCTCTCATGCCTGGTAAAGTCAGCAATATGGCTGTGTATTGACGACGATTGTGATGTACTGCATTTACTTTTGAGCTTCAGACTATCATCATTCTGCGAAATTAATCCAGAAGCTAGTCCATGGCTACATTTACTGGCTGTGCAGGTATGAATTTTGTAGGTGCCACTTTTTGACAAATATTAGTATGGTTATTTAAATTCGTTAATACATAGCTTTGTTATAAGCAATAATTAAAAGCTGCGGCAGGTTTTTACTTCTCACAAGGGAAGTCACTTCTGAAGGTCTCGGCAATCGGTGAAACTGACCTTCATACAGATTCAATGTATTATGAAAACGGAAAATTCAGAAATTTTAATCTAAAAGATGTTTACCGTAATTTAACAGTACCCAAAAAAGATAGGGATTATATGGAGATAATCGATTCAGTTATCTGATTTAGAATTGTCGGTGAAAATGCGTTATATGACAAAGACAATGGAGCATTAGCAGAGTGTATAATAAAGACTATGCACCGTCGCTTTCCAGCTGGAATATGATGACATGAGGGCAACTTCTGGTAGGTAATATTGAATGGGTGTTAGTATCCGTCCAAAAAGCATGATTGAATCTTTTTTAAAGAATCCGTTCAATGTATGATGTAGCCAACAAGGAACAAGGAATGTCGACGTAAAGGTGAGGGGAGCGGGCCCACTAGCGATTTCCAACAATGTTGCAACGGGTACGCCCTTAGGGGAATTGAGGATGTCTATAAAACCCTAATGCCTAAATAATATATACATTAGTTCTTTGCCAAAGGTATTATAGGTTTATTTGGGACGAGTTGATTATGATATTTTAAGGAAGAGGATTTAATAGTTGAAATAGTAAATTAATAGTTGTGATAGTTAAAAGAGTCATCATTTGTAATTGTATAATTTTAATTTATTAGTTGTGCACATTAATTAATGTTATGATAACACATTATTTATACAAGTATAAGTTATTTAATGTGTAAGTATTGACTACATCTTTAAAAAGATATTTTTCTAACACTTTATACGGAAATTGTTGTGTTGGTATCATACTGACACGTCACAATTTAAAAATATAAAATTAAGTAGTAGACTCTTCAAACTATGTATGAATATTATTTTCAAGCTTTAACATGATACAATTTAATTGTCGCGTAAATCCAAACTTAAAATGTTCAAATATAGAATCCTCTCCCTTATTGTATACTTATATGAACATGTTCTTTGTTAAGATAATATAGTTTCACTTGAGACAAATTGACCAAGGTGACATACTTTTCTTCCACCAACACCACCTATAATGCCATGGTGTGACCAAATTTTTTTTTTAATGACATAGTTAAATTGCATGGTATACTCTAGTAGATGGTGTATTCTAGTAAATCATTTTGGACTGAGATCTTATGTATACTTCTAACTTTTTTGATCACTTCGGAAAGAGCATTGGGAACTATGCTCAATTTTAAAACGACATATCTTTTCAAGGTAAGTGGAGAGATTAAATGAGTAAACCAAGGTTCTAGAGAATATGTTGCATATTTATGTTATGGATCAACATTCTCATTAGGAAGGATACTTCTAATGGAATTCACATATAACAAAAAATATCAAAGCTCCATCATAATCTCACCTTTGAAACCTTTTCCCCCTTATTAAATGAATTATTTATTATTCTAACATGGAGGTTATTTAATTAAAAGGTCATTGTAATTCTTTTAAGATAGTGCTTTAGAGATGTGACTAATAATTTATTTACTTAAAACTCGTGATTATTCTTCCCTTTTGTGATGAGATGATATTTATTTTTAAGACAAGTCTTGGGGGATAACAAGTGGATCTTCATTTTACCTTGTGTGTTGTGTACTTAATTAAGTCCTTTTCTAAGCATTAAAAAATATTAATTAGTAGTTATCATAAAGGTGAAAGTTACATAAAAAGGAATGTATATGTGTTTTTTATCTCTAGACTATATTTCATAAATGGTCAGAATATTTATAAATATAATATTGATATTGATTGTATGTACCCATGCCCACTTCAATATATTATTAAAATTCCAAACCCAAAATTTTAAATAACTGTTGGTTATTACTTAAATAGTTTGGTGGAAGCTACATATTGGACTCACATATGTGACATGTCATTGAAGTTTGCATTTGTGTCTTCTCAGGCAACTAATCGAAAGAAATTTAGGGATGATGTGCATGAAATTTTGAGGTATTGGGGCATGGCATCCCCAAATGCAAATCTATTTCGCACCAAAACTAGGGCACGACTAATCAAGTATTCATCGGGATGGTTAAGTGTGATCCCATATAGCTATTGGAGAGGAGCTTCGAGGAGAGGATCAAAGTTTAAGAATCAATGACCACTATATAGAACCACTTCCCAATATATCAAACCAATGATTGATTGAAAATGAAAGGCCAATCCCAATCTCATCATCTAATATCATAGTTGAATTTAATTTCCAAATATTCTTTGTCAGTCAATCACATCACATTCCACCACTTCCTTGACACATTTACACCTCATCTTTGAAACTTGAATTGCATTGTGGAGTGTAAATGTGTCCCAAATATTTGATGGGAATTAAAGTTATTCTACAATTTGACCAGTCATCACCACTCAATCACCTCTAGTTAACTTTTGCTAAGTGGCTTGGAAATAAGAAGTGAAGGAATCATTTAAAATTTATATGGCCATTTATAATCAATTAAAAAAGGTATTATCATGTATTGATATGTTTGGCAGGGTTATATATGGGGTGCCAAAAATAGGTGCAAGATTGTGTCATTTATTTGGTTTATATTCTTTCATCATTGATATAGCCTACAAATTTTTATTTGATATCATATGCCATGGGGGACATATTGTACACAAAACCTAGATTCATGGATGTGGTTGGATCTACATGACCTACATCACCCATTTCAAAAGGGTTTGTAGCTTGCAAGGTGGTGACATATTTGATTTGATTGAAACATGACACCATTTCTAATGTGCAACTCAAATCAACAATGTAATGTTGTAACTACGGGGATAAAATATTGAGGTCTAAGAGTTTATCTTGTTACTTTCAGTCATCCATATTGTCAATATATTGACACCTGAAAACAAAATATTACAATCCTTTGTACCAAAATTAGGACACCACATAAGCAGATGTCAAACTTGTCAGCTTAGACCCAGGGTCCCATGTCAAAGTTGAGAATGTCCAAAACCGATAAGATGAGTACAAGTGTACGCCTGCCAAGTCAGTGGTAGGGTTGTTAGTCAGTGAATCATTCAATTAGCTAGCTTTTTTTAGTTTCTCCCTACCCCCATCTATATAGTCCGTCAAGAATACTAATCTCTGTGGATGCAAATAGATGCATAACCTATTGATCAAAGCACCCAAAATGATCTATATGACCTAACAAAGTCTCATTTATATATAGGTGAATGGATAACTCCTAGAAATATATATAGGTAGATGGATAGGTCCCATATAAATATATAAGCAAATGGATGGTGATGTATTGTCTCGATATGTATGGGGTTTGGGTCCCAGATAATTACATATATATTAGTAGATGGATATGTCTCTATCAAATGTATATATATGTGGGTCTCTTCCATATATATATATATGAGGTCAAAGTCCCCCATCTCAAAAATGTATACGATATAGTGTTGACCCATATATATAAATAGGGGGTCATAGATTGATAAATAGGCAGATGGATATCTCTCTATCAAATATATATATATATGTGGGTCTCTTATCTATCCAGATTCTAGAGTTGCCTATATATCGACTAATAATCCTCTATCTTTCTATCTAGCAGATGCTCTTGACTACTATAACTATTGGAGAGGAGCTTCGAGAAGAGGACCAAAGCTCAAGAATCAATGACCAAAATGAATTACCAATCGAAAACCAAATCCCAATCTTATCAACCAATGACCAAACAAACTTACAAAACAAATTCTTTCATCGGACCCAAGTCTAATAGTTGATATAGATAGCCCAATCTCTATATGTAAATCTATATATGTAAGACTCTATATCTATGGGATAATTCAAGTTCCCAATCTTATCACCTTATTGATAGAGATGGCCCAATTTTTATCTTGAAAATATATAGTGCATTTATGGATAAAGGCAATTTTAAGTTGTAAATGGCAGTGGTTATTTACATTTTATTTTAATTGCCATATATTTTTTGTCAGCTAATCGGATCACATTCCACTACTTCTTTGACACATTTACACCTCATCAATAAAAAATACATCATATTGTGGATTGTAAATGTGTCCTAAATATTTGATGGGAACTGAATTTCTTATGTAATAAGACCACTCGTTGCCCGTCACTGTCACCCCTAATTAACTTTTACTAAGTGGCATGGAAATTAGTAGTGAAGTAATCATTTAAAATTTATTTGACCCTTGATAAGAAATTAACATCATATCTCAAGATCAATTGTACAATATGTTAGAAATAATAACTATATTTTATAATAATTTTAAATTTTTTTTAATAAGAAATAATTACTAAAATCTTTAATGGAGTGATCTATGATTTAACACTCAAATTATGGAGGTGGTTAATATCATATCATTTACACTCAATCAAAGCATTTCAATTTTTTGGTTGTGTTAAATTTACAAAGTTTTTTCATTTTACATATGCAAACATGTTTTTTATCTGATGAAGAAACTGAAAAGCCTATTTCATAGCTTGTTAATTGGCATAATTGTTTTGATGTATAAATTGTGCATCATGGCAAATAATAAAGTTTACTCTAGTGTTTTGATGGTTTTAGTTTTAGATATAGGCATTAGATGCAATAGGTGGTCAAATTAATTTTAATAAACACTATGCTTACCAAAAAGGACAATCCACACAGCTTGATAACAAGTTAACCATACAACTCATGTAGCTACCATTTGCCAGCACTTACACCGCATCACTCTGGTGATGTCTTTTTCCTTCGTAGTATCAGTGAGTTTAGGATACTTTGACCTGATTATTGATTGATAAAACATGTTTCACTGAAATGGGTATATATCATACAATGTTCATCGTAGTTTCACAACTACTTGCTATGTGAGAGCTCCATGAAGTTTTAGGAGGCAGAATGTTTTGCAGATATGTTTGATGAAACCCTATAATTTATCTAATCGAGGAAGACAAGATTTCCAAGTAGGCCAAAGGATTTTTAAAATTTAACAACCATATGACCAGGGATAATTTTAATAAGGGACCCCTAAAAGCTTACTATAAAATCCTAGTGAGTCCAAGATTTTAGGTATAATTTTATTGGCAAATCTTTGGCAAAATTGCTATGCCAATATAAATTGAATAATGATTTATATTAGATATTTTAAAAAAATTATAAATAACTGATGAATCAAGTGTCATATTTAAATCAGGAAATAATGGTGAAACACCAATTGAAAAAGAGGCTAGAGGATGAGAAGTCTAAAGTCGAGATCTTATTTACGGTTCCTTCTTTTTAACAATTAAATTTGTCATTATTTTTAAACATTAAATTTATATTTTTTAAGAGATAAATTTGATGGACATATGACTAAGTATAAATTGAGTACAGACTTTTTTAAGTCTCTCAAAAGACCAACCAGATAATATAATAAATCGAGTGTAGCAAAAATTGTGATAAAAAATCAAAGTATATAGTATAAAACAACTATGGGGCCATAGGAAAAGATAACTATGAAAAGAAAAGATAACATAATTGAATAAAATATATTCAAAATATTTCCATCGTTTTAAAATTATAAACTATATAATAAGGTCTGCAAAATGTCTTAACCACATCCATATTGACCTTTCAAATATTTCTTTATTTCAATTAACAAACCATGCCAACCATAATATAACTATTATCTTAAACATTTAAAAACAAAACACAATATGATTATGAGGCTCTCTTGTGTTTATTCAATGTGTTCTTTGTGCATTGTTTAAAAGAAGTATCTTGCATGTCATTATTTCTCAAAAAAAATTAATTTCTTATTTGTTTAAAATAAGTATGTGGTAAAGACCAACCAATATATATATATTAAACTAAGTCTAAAAAAAATATAATAAAATATTGAATAAATGTAATGATAAGTTCCCTAAAAATTATTTCTTTAAAGATATTTTCTCAAAAAATTGTCTTTCAAATGTCTTAACCATATCCATAATCAATAATGATAAGGTCTTCAAAAATGTCTTAACCATATCCATAAATAATAATGGCCTTTCAAATATTCTTTTATTTCAATTAACAAACCATGCTAATCGGAATATAATTATTACCTTAAATATTTAAAAATAAAATACAGTATGATCATGAAGCTTTGTTGCATTTATTCAATTTATTTTTTGTGCATTGTTTAAAATAAGTATCGTGTATGTCATTATTTCTCAGAGAAAATAAATTTTTTGTTTGTTCAAAATAAGTATGTGGTAAAGACCAACTAATATAATAAACTAAGTATAGTAAAAATAGTGACAAAAAATTAGAGTATAGAGTATAAACCAACTATAAGGCCATAGGGCAAGACAACTATAAAAAGTGAGGATGATATAACTAAAAAAATATTCAAAACATTTTCATAGTTTTTAAATTATAAACTATATAATAAGGTCTATTAAAATGTCTTAACCACATCCATATTGACCTTTCAAATATAGTTTTATTTCAATTAACAAAACATGCCAACCAAAATATAATTATTACCTTGAAGATTTAAAAACAAAATACAGTATGATCATGAGGCTCCATGACTCTTTTTATGTAGTACATATGGTAAGATCATGTGCAATATTTAGTTTAAATTGAGTATAGACAACAACTCCCACTTTTGACATAGTTGATCGATCTAATAGACTCAAAGAAGTATCCATTACAAGGGATTGATTCCTTGAGGTTGTATCCTCTGTAAGTTACACCTTGGAGGAAATTGAAAAATATTTCTCTTCAAAGATTAGATATTATTTTTCTCATGATGAATTACTAGAATACATAGCTGTATGACCCTCAATATTAAGTAAATGTTATCTCATCAAATTCTTAGAATAAAATTTAAAAAAATTGGCCTAACAGTTCTGCAAGAGTGTAGAATTGAATGGTGAAAAATTAGAATGCATTTTAGATTTGTCAAAGCTAATGGAGTGATCTGTTTGATTTGCTATATCAAGTTTTGGAATATGCTTTTTAAGATGGATCGATCACTAGACTACGGAATACCTTAAGTTTGATTGAAATACTACGTGATGGTATCTCAAAATATTTTAATCTTTTTAATTTATGTCAAACAATGATTTTGGGCTCAATGAAAGATGATAGAATTTTTAGTGCATTGTAATTTTTAAAGTCAAAGTTAAGAAACAAGATTGACAAAAATTGGAGACTTGTTTGGGGCGTTATACAAATAGATACAATATCCTCAATTTTCCATTTGATTGAGCTCTAAAAATTTGGTAGTCAACATCTGAAAGAAGAGGATTGACTAATACTTCTTCAAACACACTACAGTTCTGCAATACTAGATCCAAGTCCAACAACTTTTGAATAGAATGCTAATAAAAATTATCAATAATAAAATGAAGTTTTTTCTTCATTTTTGATTCTATTTGATCAAGAGAACATGTCTATAACATTTTAAAACTCTATTATAGAGATGCATAAGTATATTCTGGTGTTCTCTTGTTATTTTATACTAAGTGGCTATATTTTTGTGTTCTGTTTGATTAAAAAACTTGTCTATAACTATTAAAAACTCTATTATAGAGATGCCTAAATATATTATGGTGTTCCCTTGTTATTTTATACCAAAATTATTTGATGTATCTATAGTGTAATGAAATATAAGTATTTATATTGGACCAATAGCGTCATTTTTACCAATAGCTTGTATAAATGATTAGAAATTTTGAGAAAAACATCACATATGTATTCAAAAAACTTTCATTAACCCCACATGTGACATGTTGGAACAACATTAATTTTTTCATTGGAACCCCTCAATATGCCGATATCAATTCACTAAAAAATATGGAAAAATCTAAACCTTGATCCTTATAACTTTAATTATGTCTACACCGCAATCATTGCTACAAATAAAATAAACATTAGGTTTAAAAATTATTGATTATTAAGTTTTTTAGTCATTCAAACTATATAGAAGAAAGAACGTGTTTGTTTTACTCAGTTTTATAAATATGTTAAGGACAACTTGTGACTTAGGACACAATAATCTTAAGGCAATAATTATATTTTGATTGACATGGTTTGTTAATTGAAGTAAAAAAATATTTGAAAGGCAATTAGTGATTATGGATATGGTTAAGATATTTTGGGAGACCTTATCATTATTGATTATGGATATGGTTAAGACATTGTCATTATATTTATTCATGTTAAGACATATTACTGTGCGTGCAAACTACTGCTTTCAATCTTCAAAACAAAAGAAACGCAAATTCATACCATGCAATCATAAGAAAACTAACTTAAAAATTATTTGCTTCTTCATTTACAACCTCTCATCCTAATATTTCGAATACCAGAGCTTCGCTTATGCCAATAGATTGTATCAATGATAAGAAAAATAAAGAAACCATCACATATGTATTCAATCAACTTATGCTCGAATACGTATGCATCTTTATAATAGAGTTTAAAATTGTTATAGACATGTTCTCTTAATCAAATAGAATAATTAAATTATTTATTTGCATGTATAGTCATTTGTCTTGAAATGAATAAATATAACTATAAGTTCCCTAAAAGGCATTTCTTTAAAGATATTGGCTTGCCATCCTCATTTTTCATAGTTATCTTGCTCTGTGACCCCATAATCCGTTTAAGGTAATAATAATATTTTGGTTGGCATGATTTGTTAATTGAAATAAAAAAATATTTGAAATGCTATTATTAATTATGGATATGGTTAAGACATTTTGGCAGACCTTATTTTATATTTTATATCTCACTTATCAAATATTTGTATATGTGATCAGATTTCAAATAATATAATCTAACCTATGTAATAGAGTAAATCTTAAAGAAGAGGCAATCTCTTCAAGTAAATATTTATGATTCTATCAAATTGTTTTATCAATCTCTTGATATCCCTTTTATATCTCTATAGATGAAAAGAGGGAAAAATAAATGAAATAAAAGAAACCAAGAGAGAAAAATACTCAATATACTCAATGTATACTTACAGATTAGTCTCTTATATATCAATCTCTTGATATTGCTTTTATATCTTAGACTAGTCTTTTGAAATATTTATAGAGGTTTGTACTCAATGTATACTAATACTGCACATGATGTTATCATATGTACTACACAAAAAGAGCCCTCGAGAACCATAATTTTAGGACATGAAGAATAACAAAAAAAAAAAAAAATCAACCTCTCCTTCAAAATCATATTGAATCTTGATCATTTTACATACATTTAGTTACTAAATTTTGCAAGGCTAAAACATGATCAATATGTAGAAACAACTTTAAAAAATTAATATAAAATATTAAAATTCATGTGTGTTTCCATAATTGTTTAGTAAAGAGTAAACCATTCAAAAATACTTTTATGTAGGAAATAAAATACTACTATGTATATATCAAAACCACCAAAAATAATATAAACATACTTAAAAATATCGAGATAGTATTTAATACCAACTATCAATAGAAATTTAAATTGAAGAATTTAAATTTTAATCAGAGTTTGTATCAGAAACCAAATCTATTAACTAGGCACCCTTATCAGTGAAGTACTTAGTATACTCCATGGAAGTAATGAGAAGTTCCATAAAGTAGGTTGAGGGCCCTTCAAAATCATTTGCCTTCAACTTAACATTTTTAACATCCTGACCTCCATAGGTTGTGTTACAGGGCTGCTAGCATATTTCTTGCTAGAAGAAGCAAGTCTTTCAGGCTCAAGGGATGAAATATTAATGTTAAGTGGAACAATTTCATTGGGATATAATTTTATAATTAATTAAAGAATATTTTCATGTTGAGGTGGCTCGAGCAATGGAATTTTTTTCTCATTAGGCTAAATGGTTGCATGAGTATGCATGTGTTGACGGGGCTCATTTGTAATGTCTTGTCTATGAGGATAATTCTTCCAATATACTCCTCTCCATCCTCTATTTTCATAAAAATTTAAAGAGTTAGTAGGCAAAGATTTGAGAACATTATAAAAGGCTAAATCATTGACATGAAAATTCAAATAAATATGGGTTCCTCAGTTAAATGGCCTAGCAAATGTGTTAGTAGCCCTAAAAAAATGAAAGAACCAACTGCTTCAAGAGCTACCCCATGAAGGAGTGCCTCACTACATTGATCATCATCATGACTCCAAATATCTCTACCTGAATCATTTGAACCTAGATTCCATCTTTGCATTTAATAAAATATGCTAAAATAAGCATTGTATACAACTGAGCTTAAATACTTCTAATTTTCAATATCTTAAAAATATAATTTATCAAATTACTCAATTTGAAACAAAATGCAAATAATACTTATATAACCATCATTATGCATAAAAATTAATCATTTCATCCTCTTTAAAATCATATTGATATAACAACTACCAACCTAAGAAAACCATGCATTATTCTTTCACAATACATATTAGCCTTTCAATTATTATTTTATTTCAATTAATAAATCATGCCAAACAGAATATAATTATTACCTTAAACATGTAAAACCAAAATATAGTATGATCATGAGACTCAAAGACTCATACTTCATGTACAATAATTTAGTAAAAATTGATTACAGACCATGACTCATACTTCAAACATTTTGGCCGACCTTATTATATAGTTTGTATGGGTGTGATTCGCTAGAAAATTATGCGATACATATATAGGTTACTCTGGAATCACCAAGTAATAATTATATTTATTATATAATTTTTTTTTTAATATTCTTTGGTGCCACATGTTCTTCCTTCTATATAGTTTTAATATCTAAAAAACTTAATAATAAATACTTTTAAAACCTAATGTTTAGTTTATTTCTAGAATTGAATTGGTGCAGTTGGAATTAAACTACGGAAATTGAGGTTTAGATCTTGCCCATATTTTTAGTGAGTTGGCATCAACATATTGAGGACACAATAAACTTAAGGTAATAATTATATTTTTTTAGTTATGTCATCCTCACTTTTCATATAAGTATCTTGCATGTCATTATTTTTCAGAAGAAATCAATTGCTTGTTTGTTTAAAAGATGCATGTATAAATAATAAACTATGAGGCCATAGGGCAAGACTGTGTGTGTATGTATATGTATATATACCCTAATTTTTTATTACAATTTTTTACTTAGTTTAATATATTATTTAGGTCTTTAGTTTGACCATCCTAAACCCTAAATAAATAAGAAAATGATTTTGTCTGGAAAATAATGGCATGCAAGATACTTCTTTTAAGCAATGCATAAAGAATAAAATGAATTAAATTATGTGGTTGGTCTTTACCACATACTTCTTTTAAACGAATAAGAAACTAATTTCCTCTAAGAAATAATGGCATGTAAGATACTTATTTTAAGCAATGCGTAGAACACAATGAATTATATTATGTGGTTGGTCTTTATCACATATATTTTTTAAATACACAAAAAACTCATTTCCTCTAAAAATTAATGGCATGCAAGATACTTCTTTTTTTTTAATGAATAAACACAACAAAACCTCATGATCATTTAAATCATATTACTAACTGACCCGAATACCCATTTCATAGATATTGAGTTTAAGAAAAAGATTTTTAGATATACATGAAATTTATAAGAAAAGCAATATGCATAGTGTTTTTAACAAATATCTTTAAACAGATATTTTTTAGGTAAATTAGTTGCTTGTTTGTTTAAAATAAGTATGTGGTAAATACTAACCAAATAATATATTAAACTAAGTATAGCAAAAAATTACGAAAAAAAATTAGGTTATAGAGTACAAATAATAAACTATGGGGCCATAGGGCAAGACTATATATATATATATATATATATATATATATATATATATATATGCCCTAATTTTGTTGTACATGAAGCCACTATTCACATATCACTATTCATGAGTACTATTCATATGTCACTATTCATAGATGAGGTGGCAATGGTGACTGGGTAGGTGAGGTGGATCTTAGGTGCGTGGAATGTAGATGTGGCATGCAGGTGACGTGGTAAGTGATGTAGTAGGTGATGTAGTAGGATGGTGATGTGTCATGAGGGCATTTGGAGGGTTCTAAGGTGTGGTCAAGGTGGTGTGATGGAAGTGGGGTGTAACACTCCATTAAGGGATATGTTTTATCCTTTGTTATTACATGAGTTTGACACATGATGCAAAAGACAAAAGGTCACATGGAAGATGAAGATAAGAAGAACACTATTAGGTGTTTAGACTCACTTGTGAGAGTGGGATGCCAACTTTAGAGTCACATGAAAGTGCCCTATGATCCTATTTAATGGAGAATCCACTTTATTGACCTTTGGGAGAAGAAGACAAGAAGAACATTAATGCTTTTATCCTCACTTATGGAGTGGGGGACAATGGTTGGAGCCACCTGGAGGTGGCACTTGTTCTTGTCTGGTGGAGAATCCACTTTGGAAACTTTTGCACATGATTACAAAATAATGGATACCACATGACACCCCCACTATGAGAGTGGCACATGTTATCTCTACATCACATGGTGGCTTTTGGCTTACGCACATGAGTGCATATGAATGGCTCTAGTGGGGTTACTATTGATCCCACTCTAATATGGTACCACATTTTATCTCTCTTCTATTCTCTTTGATGTAGAATGCTATAAAGCATTATGTTTTCCTCATTGTTATTTTATCCAGTTAGTGGATCATGTGAGGATCCTTACAAGCATGTGCTTGCATGATATAAGGTTAGAGTTTATAAGGAGTGTAATCCTAACTCATTTAGATGCTTGGGTTATAAGAATCAATTGTAGGGTTGGAGATTAGAGACTAAAAGGTTGTTATGCTTGGCTCACCTAGGTGCATGGAATGAATCTTTGGAGATGGAGCTTGGAGGCTTGTTAGCTCAACCCATGGAGATATAGCTAGATATTGTTAGAGCTCCCTTGGATGTTATGGGGGTTATCATTGTAAGAGATGCATGTTACATCTTGTTTTTTAGAGCATGAAATCTTATTTTTAATCTTTGCTCACTTGAGTGCTTGGTGTTAGCATTGCAAATGAGTTGCTAATAAAAGTTGTGTAAGAAAGAGTTTTGTTGATGGAATGAAATATGAATTTTGCCTTTGCCTCATGATTTTTTATAGTTGGTTTAGCAGGGTTTTCATGTATATATTGTGTAGTAGTTTGTTCTCTCCTATTTATGTTTGTGTTTCAACTTATTTTTATGCAATTTTATTTTACTTGCACATGTAGGAATGTTGTTTTTCCTAACAATTGATATCATTTCCATGGTTGTTGACTGGTTTGTGAAAGTGGGAGTTATAGGTGGAGAGACCAAGATAGAAAACAAAAAAAGAGTTTGCATGGTAGGTATTTATCTCTTGTAAAAATATGGAGGAATAGAGGAGAAGCTAAACAAGCTTTACCAGATAGATACCTACCAATATAGTGTTCCTGATGAAGAAGCAACTGCATAGCTTGTGGTGGCACAAGCTAGTCTCCATTGGTGTAGATGGAAGGAGATGACAAGACATATACCTTATTGGGTTCTCAACTAGATAATGGGATACAAGTTATGGGATCCTACTACCGTAATGTGGGCCGAGATGATGTTCATAAATCCATGTAGTAGAGGAGGTACAAAATACCTAAATTTGTACTTGTTGGAGTAGTTGATGGATGTATGAGAACAATTTGAGACCTAAGGTTCTATGGAAGAATAAGGCCAATGTTGAATATTTAAAAGAATCAAAGATGTATTAAGTGAAGTGATTGTTGGTTTCAGTGTAGCAAAAGTGAGTAGTCATGAGGGCTGCAGTGTAGCTAATGTAAGTAACCAAGTAAACTAATACATGGAGTAACTTTGCACATGAGTTTCGTTGGACATGAAATAGAGTAGGATGCAACTTGATTGTATTTTTGGGGTTCAAAAACTTAGTAGGTTATGTGATGCACTAAGTAGTGTATTGAATTCCTAAGAACTATTGATGAGTACCATGCTGATGATGGTAGGTAGCGGTTTGCTATGTGTAAAAGCTAGGGGTTGATTTATATGGGTTCTTCTTTATGGTTGTAGACTACTGTCATGAGTGTGGTGAGCACTTGTTAATATTCATGGTTAAGTAGTGGGATGCAAAAGAATCATTTATATATTGTGATATCATGATGAGATGGAGTATCTAGGAGGCTATGAGGTTGAGTCAAAGAGTTGTTGGTTTGCAAAATTGAAGACTGCATGAGTTCCAACAGACATGCTAATGTGGTACAAGAATACCTTCATGGAGAGTTGAGGCTTAGTAGAGGTTGATGTTATGGATTGATATAATGTTGGTTGTAGGCCCCAACATAATGAAGATCAATGGTATGATGGCTCAGGTGACTAGGAGGAGATAAAGGAGCAAACCAAGGATGGAGATGCACATTGGACATGGAAGCAAGAAAGTAACGTATCCCACTTTTTTTGGTTTTATAAGTTGTCTTTTAGAGTATCTTAGAGGAGGAGAAGATGGTTTTCATGTGTATTTTATTCATCTAGAGTTGGAGAATCCTCATGAAGCTATGGTTCATACTAAACGAAATACTTTCAAGCCATGAGAATTGTGAGTAGTTCATGGTAGAATCCCGAATAGAGGATTGGGTCTGTGGTGAAGTAGGAGTCACTTCGATTGCTGCAAATATGATATGGGGATGTAGATATTAACAAAGTTGGTCAGGGTAGAGAAGTTTTTAGTAGTGCATAAAACTTCTATTGGGCTTGTTGTTGTGGAGTAACAATGGGCATTGATGATAGCATTGATAGCAGTTATTTGAAAGAAGATGCAAGTGTTTGAAAATTCTATGTATATGACTTCAAGTGAGAGATTTTTGGGTGTGAATCCACTATTAATAGATCATTATTCACATAACATTATTCATGAGTACTATTCATGGATCATTATTTATAAGTCACTATTCATGGATGAGGTGGCAATGGTAATTGGGCAGGTGAGGTGGGTCCTAGGTGATGTGGCATGTAGGTGTAGCATGCATGTGATGTGGAAAGTGATGTAATAGGTGATGCAGTAAGATGGTGATGTGGTAGGAGGAATCTACAGTGTGGCCAAGGTGATGTGATGGGAGTAGGGAATTGCACTCCACTAAGGGACATGTTTTATCCTTTGTTATCACATGGGTTTGACACATGGTGCAAAAGATAAGAGGTCACATGGGAGATGAAGATAAGAACACTATTGGGTGTTTGGACTCACTTGTGGAAGTGGGGTGCCAACTTTGGAGTCACATGAAAGTGTCCCATGATCCTGTCTAATGGAGCATCCACTTTTTTGACCTTTGGGAGAATAATATAAGAAGAGAATTAATGTTTATTTTCCTCACTGATAGAGTGGGGGGAAATGGTTGGAGCCACATGGAGGTGGCACTTGTTCTTGTCTAGTGGAGAATCTACTTTGTAAACTTTTACACATGATGACAAACATAATGGAGACCACATGACACCCCCAATATGAGAAAGGTACATTTTATCTCCAAAGCACATGGGTGTATTTTGACTTATGCACATGAGTGCATGTGAGTGACTCTAGTGGGGTTATTATTGAGCCCACTGAAATATGGTGCCACATTTTATCTCTCTTCTTTTATATTTGATGTAAAATGCTATAAAGCATCATGTTCTCCTCATTGTTGTTTTATCCAATTAGTGGATCATGTAAGAATCCTTGAAATCTTGTGCTTGCATGAGAGAAGGTTAGAGTTTGTAATGCTTGTAAGCCTAACTCACCTAGATGCTTGGGTTGTAAGCATCACATGTAGGGTTGGAAGTTAGAGCCTAAAAGGCTATTATGTTTGGCTCACCTAAGTCTATGGAATGGATATTTAGATATGGAGCTTGGAGGCTTATTAGCTCAGTGTATGGAGATAGAGATAGATGTTGTTAGAGCTCCTTTAGATGCTTTATAGGTTAGGTTTATGAGAGCTACATGTTGCAGCTTGTTGGTTAGATCATGAGAGCTTGGTTGTAAGATTTGCTCACCTTAGTGCTTGGTGTTAGCACTAGAAAGGAGTTTCTAAGAGGAACTATGTAAGAGATATTTTTGTTGATGGAATGAAGTATGGATGCTTCCTTTGCCCTGTGGTTTTTCCCTAGTTGGTTTATTAGGGCTTCCACGTATATCTTATGTAATGGTTTGTTTTCTCCTATATATGTTTGTGTTGTAGCTTGTTATTCCACAATTTTATTTTACTTGCACATGTAAGAATGTTGTTTTGCCTAACAATTTTTTTGTAACAATTTTTTACTTAGTTTAATATATTATTTGGTTGGTCTTTAGTTTTACCACCTTAAACTCTAAACAAACAAGAAATTGATTTCCTCTGAGAAATAATGGCATGTAAGATACTTATTTTAAATAATGCACAAAGAAAAAAATGATTTATATTATGTGGTTGGTATTTACAAAATGCTTCTTTAAAATAAAAAAGAAATTCATTTCCTTTGAAAAATAATGACATGCAATATACTTCTTTTAAGCAATACACAAAACAAAATGAATTATATTATGTGATTGGTCTTTACCACATACTTATTATAAACAAACAAGAAACTCATTTACTTTGAGAAATAATGGCATGAAAGATAATTAATTTAAATAAAATGAATAAATGTAATAGGGAATCATGGTCATTTCAATCATATTTTTTACTAACCCAAAAATACCAATTTCATAGATTTTGAATCTAAGGAAAAGATTTTTAGATATACATGAAATTTCTAAAAAAACCAACATGCACAGTGTTTTATCAAATATTTTTAAACAAATATTTTTTAGGGAACCTATCATTATAGTTATTCATTTCAATATAGATGAATGTGCATGCAAATAACTATTCTCAATGTTTTATACTAAAAAACATAAGTTTGTACCTTCTAATCACGAGGAAACTAACTTAGAATTTGTTTGTGCCTCTATTTCCAACCTCAACTACCAGATATTTACTTTTGACTACTAGAGCTTCATTTCCACCAAGAGCTTCCATAAATGACAAGAAAAAATGAGAAACCGTCATATATGTATTGGAGCAACTTCCATTAATCCTACATATGATGTGTCGAGCAACTTTCATTAATCCCATGGGTGACTTGTTGGACCAACATTAAATTTTGCCTTGGGGCCCCTTAATGTTCTGACGTCAATTCACTAAAAATAGGGCAAAATCTAAACCTTGATGCCCATAGCTTTAATTCTACCTACACCACATTCAATGCTAGAAATAAAATAAACATTAGGTTTGAAAATTATTTATTATTAAGTTTTAGTTAATAAAACCATATAAAAGGAAGAGCATGTGGTGCCAAATAATATTCAAAAAAATTTCACATAATAAATATAATTATTACCTTAAGCTTATTGTGTCGTATGTGGTGCTTATTTTATGTATGTATGTATGTATGTATGCATATGTCTAGATACATATACATATACATATACATGTACATACATACATATATATACATATATAACAATCAATTCCAGACTAACTTATACATGTCTCAGATAATTTCTTGATGAATTAGACCCATATACTTATAGTAAATCTGGTGAATTTCTGTACTAAAATAACATTGAGCATAATGTATAAGGTGAATCTATGTCACAAACTATGAAATTGTATAAAATTTTGGAGATTTGACCTATGTATATATTTTTAGAATTAGACATTTTTAAAATTTAAAAAAAAAAAAAAAAAACTACTTATAGCTACTTGGATATAAATAGCCACTAAAATTTTCCCTACATATGACCTAGATCGTTGAGTCCCACCATACATAAATGGCTCCCAAGCTCTATCAATTTGAAGTACAATGTAAGACATTGCATAGACAAAAGCCTTGAATGGTAATTTAGATCCTGATCATCCTTCCCTCCATTCTCTATTGATGGAATTATAGATGTACTAGATGTTGAAGGAGTTAAATACATGCATTTATTTTGTATCCACTTTTTAAGTTTATTTTCTCAGTGTCAAGTGATACAAACTGCCTCAATTGATGATATTAAACCAAAATCAACATTCACCATCTAATTACTATTTTTCCCATTATTTTAGGAATTAAACAAGCCCAACCAACTTCCATGTCTCTATGCATGTGCATTTATGTTGCAAATGAGTCTACGTCCATGCCATCTAACCCCATACTCAATGATACCATCAGTTTGTCTATATTTATAGGTCAGTATGCTCAATTGTATCCACCTCACACATGGTCATTGCATTTTTTGAGCCATCAATATTCTCATAAGTGTTTGATAGCATTAGAAGTGACTATTCAAGAATGTTAACCATAGAAACAATTTTTCAAATCCCTTTATAGGTACAACTAATTAATCAAAACATGAAATAATTTAAAGTGACTTCAATGGGTGATGGCACTACCAACACAAAATTTATAATCTCTTCTTCCTAACATATGCAATCACTGGTAGAACCCTAGCCATCGTGTGGTTCACATTGACCCTTATTCTTTGCTTGACATATCTAATGACGAACATCGATCATCATGGCATGTGTTCCACTTACCCAAAGAAGAACTAATATTTGATTTTTGTGTGTTTTTTTTTTGTAAGTGTATTATTTTCATTTTTGGATATACATGAATGAAGATATTTCTATCTAAATTTTGAACATAACCCTACTTCTCAAAAGATGTTTTGCAAGGAATCATATTTATATAGATTGCAAGGATAAATTGCCATGAAAATATTTTTTCCCAGATCTATGGTGGAGCTAAAATGCCTTAATAGCAATGTCATTAATCAAATTAACACAGTACATAGGTAAACATAATATATGCTCATGTGAAATTAGTGAAAAAATGTAGTAGGGTTTTGGAGGAGTTCCTATCAAGAAGAGGATATATCTTGACAATTTCTACATATATCATGATTGACATTTCACAACACAGTTATGCATATGTGGTTCATACCATATAATTAGATCTGGTATCTGGGCAAGAGTATGCATAATTTATATTATTAATAGATTTTTTTTAAAATTAAAAAACTAACATTTGATTGTATTTTATTTCAAAATTACTAGCATTTAATTAATATAGATGTTCCCTAATCAAAACCAAGGGAGTTGCAATTTTGACATAGAGATTGGGAAAAGATGTTATCTCTTTCCACGAAGAATGCAAGCCATCACAATTTAAACCATTGCATGGTGATTCAAAACCCGATTGGTCTACCCCCACATTTACTTCACACAACTTTTTTTTGACATCCAAATATATTGTTACAGATCATGAAAGTGGTGAAAGATTTAAAGGTGAACTAGATGATAATGGTGAGAATTAATTGCAAGTTTGTGGTCTTGGGTTTCGAGTGAAGTGTAATCATCAATATATAATCTTACATTTTATGAAATCCCTCTTTTATATATATATATATATATATATATATATATATATATATATATATATATATATTAATATTTTTTTATATTAAAAATTAATTATATAATATGAGACATTATATTATTCTTGTCAGGGAAAATTCTAGTGGCCTATATTAAAAAAACTTGGAGGTCACTAGGTGAATTGGTTCACAATGATGGAAAATTAGGCTGGAAGGCATATACTAGTTTAGGCAAATTATGAGGTGGCACTTGGTGAATGCAATTGTCCAACTGCATGTTGCATCCACCTGACTAAATAGTGAAGTAACTTGATTGTTTGATGTGATCTCCCGACTACATAGTGATGGATTCAATCACATGATTATAAAATGCTAGTGGATGATGGGACCATGTAATCAAGTGACTACATCATATAGTCAAATGATCATATGATGTAATCAAATGATTGCATGGTATAGATGGACAACTATATGATGCCATAAAATGGCCACATGATGCAGTCCTTTGACATCATCATGTAGTCAGGTTATTGCATAATATAATCACCCAATTGTATTATGTAGTCATAACTGCATAATGCAGTTGAGTGACTATAGAATATAGTCATGTGGTTGCATCATCAAACTATCTATCTACATGCTATAGTCAACTTCATGCTTTCGTTATCCCCTCTAATCGCTATCAAATGTAGTCAAGCGAATGGATTATGTAGTCACCCAATTGCATTATGTAGTTGCATGACTATACAATGTAGCTAAGTAACTGAATAATTTATCTAAGCATTCAGGCAGATTACTTAAGTTGTATCTATACATGCATCAGCTTTTGATTGGGAGATGGCAATTTAGAAAAGCATGGTTTATCTATAGCATGAATCCCATGGTAGTCACAACTGTCATTATGATGTGAATAGAATGAAAAGATTCATAGATGAATCTCAATCTTGTTCCTATCAATAGAAACACCTCTGGCATAAAACACATATATCCCACTTTATCTATGATGGATTTTATTTCGATTATTTATTTATGGTGTTATATTTTTTTGGGTTATCTTACTCAAGAAATTAATCAAAAACAAGAATTTTGTTTAATGTTGATGTTTCTAATATTTATATTTAAGTTTGATAACTTTTGAATTATAGAAAAAATCCAAAAAATAATTTATTTATTATCTTATCAGTTTGAGAGCACTGATATAAAAATTGAGGAATTATGTTAGTAGATTTTTAAAAAAATACTAACATATGTAGTTTTTATTACATGTCAATGTGCAATGTACGATAAATAAAATAGAGTAGAGTCCATAACAAAGAGTTCACCAACATAATACATTGCATGTCACTTTCCACCTTGAGTATTGAATGGATGTATGGTGCGCTATATTCCTATATGTCTAAAAATCACGTGTGAGTCCTTTTAAAACAAGGACCATGTAGCAGCTAGTTCATCCATTTATATTGAAATTTTTATGGTTGAAGTTACTTATAATTTTTTAATGTAATCTCAACATAGCAGTGAATGCTATGCAAGGAATGATTAGTTAGAACCAAAATACTATTCACTAGGGTGAAAGCTATACTATCCCTACTTTTTCAAGGTCTAACAAGATATTTGTAAGCTTTTGTAGTTTATCAACTTGTTAAAAACTAAATTCAATTTTACTTTACATCTAGTTTAAAACTTAAAAAATAGCAACGTTAACTTGAAATAGGATAGATGAAATTATACATGTATCATACTAAACTTAGTAATAATAACCATATTAGAAAGTGGTTGTACCAATTATTGAAATGTAGAAAATCTACATTCAAATGTTTGGATGATTGTTGGGTGATGAGTATGTAGGCCTAAAATATGATTATTATAGAATAGCTTTGTATTACTTATAGGTAAATTTTATAATATTAACGAGTTTTGAAAAGTTAAGAATCACATAATAATGTGACAATGTGAAATATCTTATTGTGTTTTCACATTGCACATATTTTGTGCTAATATGTATGACTATGTGGGCAACCAAAATTCTACCATATCTATCACAAAGTAAATATATCTACAGACCATAAACGATGATCTCATAGTTTTAAAAAAATGTGGTAAATTTTATAGTGGCAACCTATCATTATGGTAGCAATGAAGATTTAAATGTGATTTGAAAAGACATCTTTCGATTTATGTGAATTTATCTCTCTACTTCTTCCAATACCATTACAAAGCACACATGGTAGGGAGATGAATAATTACAATAATATTATGTCAGTCACATTAAATATAAATATAAAATAGACAATAAATTAACAAGTAGATAGAATATTCTATAACATAATATCTTAAAGAATATTCAACTATATTTGGATTTCAAACTTATAGTTGGTAAAATAATATGTGATCTCGAGCGCCCTATTGGTTAAAGCCATTAAATTATTTTTCTTGCATAAAAGCTATAGTACCTAACATTGGTATGGACTAAAAAATGTTAGTAAATAAATTTAATCTGAATACGTGAGAATTTTTTTCTTAAAAAATATGGATCTTATTGGTGTACTACATAGAACTTTTGATTAACAATAATTTAGGTATAATTATTGTGTTTTGAGATATGAAAATATATATAAACATGTATTATGATTATTTATTTTGTATTGAAGATCATAATAAAGAGACAAAGGGACAAAGATATGGGAAGATTAAATTTTTTTTTACAACTATTGAGCATTGAATATGGGTGCAAGTTGAAGCCCTATATTAAAAATATACTACATAGAGGCTAGTACATGTTATGATTTCTTGAAATATTTATTTTGGGTGTAAAGTCTTTGAAGAACAAAAAATGCATACATGGATGTTTCTTTTTACACGTGTGCACCTAACATACCCCTATGACTTTCACAACTCAGCAGTAGTTGTATTAACTAGGCCATGTCATTAAGTTACATAGTGTTAATATTTATATTAATATATAAAATAAGGAGTGCTTTGATATAAACTTTTGGGATGAAAACACTATAAAATTTTAAACTTTATATTGTTTTAAGAAACATTAATCATTTTTTTTAAAAATGAATAGAATAAATATTGCAACTTATACCTACCTAAAAGGTGAGTTAGGATTTGACACTTATTTTGAGTATTTTTCGTATTTTTTATTATATTTTATCGATGATAAAAGAGTGTACTTGTCAAGCTAAATGTGACTTGATTTTGGAAAAATTTCAATTTTATTAATATTAATATAATGATAATTTACAAATGAGTATAAATATAGTAACAAAACTTTATTTTATATAGGAATTTGCTTTTTTCATTTAGTATTTATGTGTGCTAGGTGGAGTAAGCTGACAAACATCATCTAAAGAGCCTGTCGTCAACAAATTTTAATGTGACATGCATGGTCTATTTGGATTATTATTTATATTGAAAATTTGGCCTGCAATGCCACAAAAACTAAATTTGGTCAAACTAAAAAGAAATAAAAATGAAAAAACAATAGCATCTTTTAGTAAGTTTTGCCACGTGTCAACACAAACACTAATACCTACAAACTGCACATGCAACATTAACCCTTTCACATTTTACTAATGGAGTCTTTAAAAAATTAACTTAATAAATAAATATTTTTATAATTTTTATTTTTTAAATAATTTTTTAATTATTATATTAATATAAAAAGAATATTTTATAAGAACATGTAAATAAATATTCTTTAAAATTTAAAGATTAAATTAAAAAATTGGTAAAGTTGTATGTTTTTTCAAAAAAATATTAATAAGGGAAGAAAAATTATTTGTTCAAATGATTCATATAATATCTGCCTTGGGAGGGACTAATAATTTATTCAATATATTATTTAACCAACAAAGATTTTAGACAAACGATAATACATAGGAAAGAGAACCACTAGCAATTTCAACCCATGTTGCATGGGTACCCCTATAGGGAGATGGAGGATAGCCATAAATCTTAGTGTTATTTTATTAGTTCTTACCATCACATAAAATTATAGGTTTTTTTGGAACAATTAATTTTAATAAATAAAATAATTAAAAGTAAGAAGTTTTCTGTGTTTAATTTTGATGTTTTTTATGCTCATATTTAATTTTGATATTTTTTATTATTACAAAAATTTAAAAACCAATTTATTTACCATTCTAGTCTTTAGAAAGCATTGATATGACAAATGAAAATTTTGGAGCGCTATTCTAGAATAGTTTTTTTTTTTTTTTTTAAATCTTAAAATGGCATATAGATAGTTTAGAAATGAGTTTGAAAGTAGATAATTAAATATAGATTTCACATAAACAAATAATTAATATCTTAAATTATAAAAATGATATTTATAAAACTTCTAATATGATATTTGATATTGAAAGTAAGCAAATAAAAATGGAGTTGGTACAATGTAAAATTTAAACATTGAATAATGTGTAGTACAAGTGAATTTTTCCTATGCATTTGCAAATGTTCACAATAAAGTAATTTAATATTTTTCCAATGTGAAATTTAATGCAACACATCTACTTCATATATAAACTTTCACTATAAAATTTGTTAAAATTGTAAGATTTATTTAAAATCTCAAATCATAACTTATCTTTTTTTAAATGTGATCACAAATTTATTCACATTGTACAAGTGAAAATAGACACACTAATTCACATTATAACATAATGTATCCACACAATCATGTCATGAACTATGTGGCTATTGCCACCACTTTCCTCATAAACATGATCCTCAATATAAACGAGAATTCTTTTCATAATAAATTCTCAGATCCATATAAATATCACAGAGTCCTCAATTAAAATTCGAGAAAAAATAAGTAAATGTTCCATCAAATCCACTTGGCCATCCATGTCACCAAATATGGTCACAAAAATCCATCTAATAAGATTTGACATTGATTATTTTATCAGAGTTTCTAAATTTTTATCACCCTTAACTTTATAGTGGCCAATCTACTTGAGACATGTCGCTGTGTATTCACTCACACCAACGAAGTCCACATAGTTTATGGGGCTGATTTTAAATTTTGAATGATATTTTGACTTTGTGTGCATTCATTAAACATTAATATTAACTTTATACTTTCCATGAGTTTGCTTCCTTTCCTTCATAATAAAGTGGACACAATTATATTCATAAACATATTTAAAAACATATATGAAAATTTACTTTCATAAATCTACAATCAAAAGCCTCCACATGATGTCTAACTAATGGCCATGGGGTCACGATGTTCATGTAGTGGATTTATGTCTTAAGTGGTCTTTGTGGACTATGTGGACCCATTAGAACTTTCAATTCACTTAATATTCTAACAAATCCACTTTTGTTTCACTTGTGGACAATAGATGAACCTATGATCAAATTTTAAAATAAAACATTATTAGTAAAACCTATAATAAAAAAATAATGTGTTACATACAATAAATAGTTATGAAGTCAATTTAAAATCAAATCTCTATGGCTTTAAAGGGGAACATGCGATACACTAGCAGATTTACGGAGGCAATGGAAAGACTTTTTTCATTTTTAACATAAAGGGAGCCCTTAATGGATTTGTTAGGATATTGAATTCCCCTTATAATATGGATGGCTGTGCACAATATAAAATTCTCAAGAGAGAAAATTTAAAGTGACCATTAGTTTAGGAATTATTGAAAGATGTGTGATTAACATAAAGTGAACCTTAGGCTTAAAATATATATTAAATTGGCCATCATGGAACTTAAGATTTGAAAATAGAATTGTATGAAAATATAAATTAAACCAAACCCTAAGTTAAGATAAGATTTGCATGTATGTCTGTTTAGGATTTAAGTAATATTTTGATTTCTATAGTTGTGCTTTGACTTTTTGACTGCATTTTTTTCTGTGACTATTAACGTTAGTGCCACATGTTTGCCTTTAAGATGTGATCACATGTTTCTGTATTAATCATATTTTTCCTTTTTTAATGTGATCATTATTTATTATATGTACACAATTGAAAGTGAGCATGTGGAAAAAAACTGAATTCAATAAACCAACGGATCCATCAAAATCTAAGGCCACTTTAAAATAAAAAATTTAAGCCTCTCTATTACTCCATGACCATGTTGCCTATGAACAATTACTATGAGTTTAAATTTGATTGGATGTAGTAAAGTGAAGAATCACAGCTCATGCAAGGTTGTATTGTATAGTTTTTCTTTTAAGGAAAGACAACAAAAACAAGTGAAAGGTACATATTTCAAAAAAACATGTAATGAATTGACACTTGTTCTATCACTTGTTTCCAAGTGTCAAAGCATATCTTAGCATTCATTTCCAAACCGACAGAACATAGTTAACTCATAATCCCAGTGCTTTTCCACTAACACATCACTAGTTAATATAAAGTGATATTTATTTAGTATAAAATCAAAAATAAATTGATGTAGTTTTTTTGGTTGGGTGTGTAACAAAATGAAACACACTAATACCAAAATGTAACACAACTAATTTATTTATTTTTATCCATAATTAAATTATGATTCACATTATTAACAAAACATAAGATATACAACACATGGTTCAATATGAATTAAATATTCTTGAGAATATATCACACAATAATGGATTTATATAAATACATGGATATTTGTGAATTCTAAGTTTGTTTGCACTTTTAAATCATAATTCTCCACATCATGCAATCATGCTTCCATGAGATAACAAAGTTCACTTTTAGTGGCTCTTTTGTTTCTTGTGTATTTAATGTGTGACATAGATTATAAATTCCAACCTTATCATGGATTTATACTTTATCTCATAATGTCCACACCCCACAATCATGAACAATGTGATCTCACCTTTGAGTTTAAGTATATTCACTTAGAGAGTCCCATGTGGTTAGTTGTGATTGCCTCATAGTCACAGAGCTGTAATGCTCATGTAGTTTCTTTATTTATTTCAACTACCAACTACTTTCAATCACTAGGCAAATCCATTGGTAACCATAATTTTTGCTTTGAATCTCATACCTTTCCTTGACAACTGGTGTGACCACATGGCAAGATCTATTTTTTTGATTCCTCACAAAAATCATAGGTATTCATGGCTCTTAAATTTATAGTGGTCAATCTGCTTGAAACATGTGACCTTCTCATATTTTTGCACATCAATAGAGTCCATAGAGTTCACAGGGACACTTTTAGTTTTTTAAATGATTGTTTGGATTTGTAAAGATCCATTAAGTTTTAATATTCCCTTTATATTTTTTACAAGTTTGCTTCTTTTCCTGCATAATAAAGTGCTAATAATTAAATCTACATACATATTTAAAAATATATATGAATCAATTTACTTTAATAAAGTTGTGATCAAAATCCACCACATGAAAACCATCGAATGGTTGCAAGGTCACAAATTTCAAGTAGTGGCTTTATGTTTAACATGGCCTCTATGGATTATGTGGACATGTTCGAACTTTCAATTCATTAATATTATTTATATCCCCTATTTTCATTTTTTAAAATTGTTAAAATTACTGATCTATAATGCATTTTTTTAGGGCAACCATCAAACAAATTACTACCTCCATTAATATAAATATCACATGATGACTATATGAAAGACAAACTTCCATCATTTACATGCTCTGAAGATTGTGTGTTTAAGAAAGATTTACACTTAACTAATGTAAGGTAATTATTTATGTTGACTATGAACAAAGTAAAACCAAGATATATCAATATAATATTTTCATACATTTAAACTTAATTATTTTTCAAAAACATAATTCAAAATATTCATACCTAACTAATTTCTATTTTTATTTCATCTTGTAAGTTTATTTTTAAATGTCTTAGCCACACTCCCACTTTTTACATAAACACTTCTTAGTGGAATAATGTACAATTTAATATAAAGTTACTTTAACAAAATTAATCACTACTACATAGCTGTTACAACATTCTATCATCAATCCACATATTTAATTCCTTCCAATACAGTTCTTCATAACAAAAAAATATGGCACTTGATTTTACAATATGTATATGTTTTGTTTTGTTTCTTAGTTTGCATCTAAATTACTTCATAATATTTTTATATGTTGCTTCTTTGCATTATTAGTTAAAACCCCAAATGTTTATGTTTTAACTCGTGACATGCACTCATTAACATTTTATTTAATTATGCACTTTTTTGTGCTTTAAACAATTTGCACTAATAAAAAATGGCATGCCACCATACTTCCAAAAACAAAATCAGCAATTATGTTAAGAACTAGGTGATATGTGGTCCTTATTTTTTTAAATATGCATGAAAGATAGATACACATTTAATTTCATTACGCATTTAATTTCATTCCATAGTCAATGGAATATTTTAAGTTATAGGAAGAAAATATTGAAACTCAAATATATAATGTCTTACCATTCCTGATTGTGTTGATAGGTGTTCTAAAATGGAAGTTGGGTGGTGGACTATAGTGTTTATGAGTGTGTTCACTTTTAATTTTGATTTAAATTTTACATGCAATTTGACTATCAATTATAAGTATTATTTTTATTGAATAAGTCAATCAAAAAATTATAATATCTTGGCATATGATGGAGATTAGAGCCCAATTTTTATAGAAATATGTTTTAGATATTAACAGATTGGTGTAGTTAGATTGGTCCATGATTTTCCCCAATTAGTGGTAAATTTGTGAAGAAGGTATTGAAGTTATTAATAATTATGATATGTGATAAATCCAAGATAAAGGCCTCTATATTGATATCTCTTGATGTTGCAGACATTAAGAGAGGGGATACCATTTAAGGTTTACCTTTATCTCATATGTTGTATGGGTTTCAACATCCATGGACACACATGCACATTTCATCAAACAATCAATTGTCACACAACAGAGATTATATTAATGCATTTCACATAAAAAAATACAAATCATACTCTCAAACACAAGTTCACACTCACACATGCCTTTATAGGATTATTTAATTACAAGAAAGGGTTTTTGACTTTCATACAATTCTTTCTGAACTGATACAAATCTTTGTTCTACTCCTAGATATTTCTACTCCTTCCCAACTTATCTTCTCTCCCCAAAACCTCTCTTTAAAAACATTTTTTATTTCCTTTTTGTATTCCTCTTAAATACCCAAATTCATGGGGTGTCTCTTAAACTTACCTAACCTTTAAATATTGTACATTGGTTAGGCAACCTTCAGTTTTCAAGATTGACACCTAATTATCAATAGCTATTAGGTGACATTTCAAGGTGAGGGATAATTAGAAAAATGATCATAACTTTCACATAATTGATTCCATAGATATGAAGTTTTATCTACATCTAAAAGAAAATTATTTTCATCATCCCTAAAATTTTCATAATCTAACTCTTAACACATGTTACCATAGGTTATCATAGGTAAAGAATAACTTGCCAATTGACACAAATTATAGATGACGTTTCCAAGAAGAATGGTAGTAGTAATTTCTTTTTAAATTTAATTATATGAATCAACATTATATTAAATTTTAAACATCTAAATATTACTAAATTTTATATCAACCCATTAAATTTGGTAACCTAACTATTAGTGTAGCTCTACCATAAGGTAGTTAACTGTTAGGTTACACATATGCATTTTTTGGTTGAGTGATAGTAATAAAAACTATCATAACTTATCATACACTTATCCAATACAAATTAAATTTGGAATACACCTTCTATGATCCATTTTATTTCACCACTAAATTTTTTTTAAGTCAAATCTTACCATAGATATTATGCATAGTCATTAACCTTATGCAGATTGGATAGATGCATCATCTAAAATAATGATCGTTTAAAAAACCTACCATAATTTTTGACTCACTTATCCAATTGAGCTTAAATTTGGAAAAAAATATTAAATACTAAATTTTATGAATCATATAAAAATTTGGTAAGCCACTTATTATCACAACTATATTGCAAGGTCATGAACCTTCTACCTAGTGATGCAAGCATAGCCTAAAATAAATAGACACACTTTTTTGGAAATAAATCCAAATTGTATGAAATTTTTTATAGATAATATAGGTGTCATTTAATAGGAACCCACAAAATTTAATCATATAATTCCTTCAGCACCATTACCACAAGCAAGGAAACCTATAGATAATGTAACAATTGTTACACTTTTGTGGTGACTCTAAATGATATGAAATTTTGTGTAGAGATTTTTACTATCAGCTTATATGATCCCACCAAGTTTTGGTGTTTAATTTATTATGCATAATTATTAGAATTAAGGAAACCTCTTTCTAGTGTAAAAATTAGTACATTTCTATTGTAGCTGTAAATGGTTTAAAAAATAGTACAGATGTTATAAATATCAGGTTCCATGATCTCACCAAGTTTCGACATCCAATTCTTACCACAAAATTATCACAAGTAAGAAAACCTCTTTATAGTGTAACAATTGGTACATTTCTATGGTAGCTTCAAATGGTTTAAATTTTGGTAAAGATGTTGTGTCATATTCTATGACCTCACAAAGTTTCATCATCTAATTTTTACCATAGTATAATAACTATTTCCAAAAAAATTCTATGACTACATAGTCCCTACAACTAATAGAAATATTCAAATTATCTCTGCATTTTTTGTGAGAACAAAATACTTTTGCAACATCATTCAAACAGGTAAACAAACTCATACAAATAAGGCCACAATATAAAAACTAAAAAAAACACTATACTCTATTTTTTATTGTTTCAATATTGCACAAACCTTGGGATGCTCTTGCATCACACATCTGAGGTTTATAAAATTTGAGGTCCTACTCACATGGATGGGATAAGTAAAAAAACAATTATTTTGGTCATGATGCAAAGTGACCATGGCATCCCATTCCAACATACAAATAAACTTAGTTATTTTTAAATTTTTTCCTATGCCATTTCTAGATCCTACATATTGGTTTCCCTTCTTTTCACATTTATACTCTCTCTCCTAATTTTTGTGGGAAGTGACCACCCACCATACTCTCTCTCTTTTGTGGGCTTAGACCCACCATCATTCACCCTCCTTTTCCAAAAGCATATCCATATCTCAATGAACTCACATGTGGGATGAAACCCACTCTCATCTATCCACCACAACTAAAATACACTTTCCTACATCACACACTCCCATGTGGGCTCAATCCCACTATTATCTATCCACCTCTGCCTAAATCCTTCTTGGATTTGTTCACACCTTGTCCAACTAATTGTTGGATCACTCACAACATCAAATTAAAACCATTTGCAGCTTCTCTCTCATGGCTTCAATCTTATCTATCACTCTCAATCTCAACACAATTAAATCAACATTTACTAGGGCATTTAAATGATAGACCATAACATCAAGAATCACATTGAGGATAATTCTTACTTCCATATCCATTATTTTCCACATTGTTTCTAAAATTAATCTCTCCATCTCATCTACAACTTCAATTTTGCACCACATGTTTGGGTTGTTATACAAATTAACAACTCCTCCTTCCAATTTATTGAGCTCAAGAAACTCACTCTACATACCTACAATATCAGGTTCCTCAACATATACTAGGGTTGATCTCAAACTCAGCTACAGTCTCACATCCATCATCCCACTACAATGTTTCTCCATGTCAATATTTGGCTTCTCAAAGCCTTCACCATAATTTTATCCACTCTTTAGGATAATATTTAGTTGTTTTTGGGATAACTCTTCTTCCACACACATCTACAAATGAACATTCACCTACACATCCCTTTGAGTAAAAACTTTTTCCCATGGTCTATCACATGCTCTTGTATCCATATCAACTTTAAGACACTCCAAATTTTTTGTAACATCAACACCAACCAACTCTCCATCTATTATTGCCATGTCACTCAGTTGGTCATCTTCATACAAATGAACATGTTGGACTACACCACATTTAGTAATATTATTAGCAACTCTCTCCATATCTAGACCTACACATTTTTAAAACATATTTAAGGAGACAAAATATCAATCAAACAACTCATCCACTGCTCCATCATGGCCCAAGGACATGTTCTCCAACTATTCTTCAATGTCAACATATTACTCAAGATTTTCACTCTCACAGTGGATAATTAATGGCCCATCCTCAACAACACTCATGGTTAATTTTATGCACCTCACTTTTTCATGGATGATCCTTCACAATCAACTCCTTGTGTGCACTTTCTTTTACAACCTCTACATCTAAGAATTCCACCATGTAAACCTAAAACTCTATATGGTTGACTTCTTCACTCTCCTACAGCTCTACATGGATATAATTATCATCCAAGTGCAAATATACATGGCTGAAATATTCATCCATCTACAACTCTTCATGGTTTCAATCTTCATTCACCTCTATCATTCCTTGGTTTTCCTCAACCCTTTTACCATCCAAAATAAAATTGACATGCTCATTGTCATCATGAACCAAGTATAATTCAGCATTTTCCTAGTCATGAGACTTCACCATATCTTGCCCATCATCACACAATGCATATCCATCTTCCACTTCAACTACTATCATCTCTCCATTATCTATCATAAGGATTTCTCCATCTATGGGTTGTTCATGGTTCATATCCATACTACTATTAAAAAAATAGATTTAGGCTCTACATATAGAAGCCCCACCTCAGTGTTATCTTCCTTAACAAATTTTTATTTGGTACATCTATGTACTTCCATGCTACTTCTTGAAGTAGTCTTTGGTTTTTAACATGACAAATCTCCATCATTATTACCTCTATTGGGAATATTCTTCTCCCCAGTACTCTCAAGACTTTTCACATGAATCTTCTTCAATAATCTTGGCTATAATTTTGGGTTCATAAACTGACCCAATATCTTAGAAACCATATGTTCCCACTCACAAACTTTTCTCTTACCTTTCCTTTTTATACTCACTTGGAGATCTTTCTAATATATGGTTGCATCTTCACATAGCCACTTACATGCAACCTTCACCCTCATGGGGTCAATAACATTCATATCTACAAAATATAGCTGAAGATCAACTATCCAAGTCATGAGCTATTGTGGATTTTATTTTCCAAAAGACATAAAAATATCATCAAATGATTTACCTTTTTTTTCCACCATAACCTTTGTTACTCTCTTCCATCTGTGAGCATCCTTTTCCCTACTTGTTTATCTTCTATCTCAAGCATCTATCCAATATTTTAGGGATAAAAACCCCACCATAAAATATTCCTCATCACCATGTGTAGTCTTTTCCATCATGTCCAGTTTCTCCTAGAACACTTTCAACATATCTATCAACTCACCCATCTCATGTGTTCTTATTTTATGTGCCATATCTCACCACGAACTAGCAGGATCCTATTTCATAATATACAATGGTCTCCATATTGATTCTATCACAAACTTACTCATAATTTTTTATGGAATTCTACACACCTATAACCACCTATGAAATCTTCTCAACAACTTCCAATCTCTATGTATACTTCTCTCTCTGAGCCTATAACCATAATGAGAATTTTTATCACAACCATAACCGTAAGTGCACTACCTTGCTCTGATACCACTTCATGTAGACACTAATATATGGGATACCATTTAAGGTTTACCTTTATCTTTTGTGTTATAAAGGTTTAAACATCCATGGACACACATGCACATTTCATCAAACAATTGACTATCACACAACATATATTATATAAATGCATTTCACACAATGGAATACAAATCATACTCTCAAACACACAATCACACTCACACATACATCTATAGTATTATTTCATTAAATTAAATATTTCTAGACTCTGAAATAGTATTTTTTTAACTATTACAACTCTTCATTTTGCTCTTAGAGAATCATGCTCCTTCCTAGCTTGTCTTCTCTCCCAAATGAATCTCTCTAAAAACCTATTTTATTTCCCTCATGTTTTCCTCTTAACATTACTAGCTTCATGGGGTGTTTTTTTAACTTACTTGACCTACACATACATAAAATATTCGTGTGGCCTTTAGTTTTCAAGATTGACACCTTACTATCAGTAGATGTTAGAAACTATCAGGTGACATTCAAGCTAAGCAATAATTATAAAACCCACTATTTCTTCTACTTGTTGATGAAATGGATATTAAATTTTAACCATGGCTCATAGATAATGTTTTTCACCACTTATCCAAATTTCATCATCAAATTATTAATACACATTATTGTAGGTTACCACACGTAAAGAACAACCTTGTCAATTGACACAAAGTATAAATGACATTTCCAAGAATAATAGCAGTTAATAAAACTTCTAAAAATTTAACTCTATGTATCCAAATGATGTAAAGTTTAAATCATGGAAATATTCATAAATTTATAACAACCTATTAAATTTTTTAACCTAATTATTGTTCCAAATATACAAAAAGGCAATGAACCATCGATCTACACATATGTAATTGTTGGCTAAGTGATAGTCATAAAAACTATCATAAATTTTCTGCCACTTATCCAATTGAGATGAAATTTGGAACACACCTTATAGGATCTATGTTATTTCACTTCTCTAAATTTTATAACTTAACTCTTACTTAATGTATTCCACACAGTCATGAACCTTATATAGGCATGATAGATGCATCATCTAGTCAAATGACTATTTAAAATAGCTATCATAATTTTGCCTCACTTATCCAATTGAGATGAAATTTGGAAAATAAATTGAAGACTACATTTTATTAAACCTATAAAATTTTAGTAATCCAATTCTTATCACAACTATACCATAAGGTCCTGAACCTTCTACCTAGTGATGTAGGCATAACCTAAAATAAATAACCATAGATTTTAGAGGTAACTTCAAATGGTATAAATTTTTTTAAAGATATTATATATTTTATTTTATATGAAGCCACAAAATTTCATCATCTAATTCCTTCCAAATCATTACCTCAAGCAAAGAAATGTATAGATAGTGTAACAGTCACTATGCCTCTATGGTGAATCCAAATGATCTAAATTTTTGTGCATAAGTTTTGAGTTTTAAGGTATATGACCTCACCAAGTTTTATAATTAAATTCCTTCTTCATCATTATGACAAGTAAGGAAACATCTTTCTACTGTAATAATTGGTACATTTTTTTGATAACTCCAAATGGTCTAAAAATTGGTATAGATGTTGTTAATTTTAATCTCCATAATCCCACCAAGTTTAAGCATCTAATTCCTCCCAAAATATTACCATAAGGAAACCTCCTACTAGTGTAATAGTTGGTATGTTTCCCTGGTAGATCCAAATGGTTTGAAAATTGGTTAAGATGTTGTAAGTTTCATATTATATGATCTCAAAAGTTTTCATTAGCTAATTATTACCACAATTTAAGAATAATTTTTGACATGTTTCTATGACTGCATAGTCCCTACAGACTAGAAGAAATGGTCAAAAGATATATGCACTTTTATGTGGCAAAGGAATACTTTTACAACATCATTCAAAGAGGTAAACAAGCTCACACAAATAAAGCCATGACCAAAAAACACACTACACTCTATTTTTGGTTGATGCAAGATTGTTAATCCTTGGGATGCTCCTGCATCACTCAACATATTTTAGATAGATATATTTAAGATATTAATACTAGTCACATATCCATTTTCATATTTTATTTAAAGTCAAAGAAACTATCTTTTTACTATTTAAATTGTAAATAAAATCTCACATATTGTTTAAGCTATGATGTGATGAAATAATTATTGTCTATCTTCTAATCATACTTCTTAAAGACATGATGAAAATTCTTTAACAAACACCAATAAAAAAATATCTACGCTAATAATAAGGTTTGGAATCTAATAGTAATGGCATCTTTATTTGGTAAATGTGTGGGCCTCTTTATCTCATTGGTTGAGCTTTTAATTTGAGCTCCCTTTGAGTGGATCTCCATTTCTACCCCATATTTCCCATTACTTAATAGAGCTTATTTTAGTTCACTTTTAGGTGTGTTGTTGACTACGACTTCATTAGGACTTATGGACCCTAGATTTGTTTCAACTATGGTTTTTTATTTTTTCCTTAGCCCCCCTTTTTTGATGCATAAAAGATGATTATTTTATCTTCCCCACTCTATCGTAGATTGTATAATATTCCACCAATTTTATATAAAGAGGAACATATCAAATTATTTACTAATATGGTGGGATACTTCATCAAAATGAATGATATTTCCAAGGGAATCAAAATTGTGACAGTTTGTATTATCATAGATTTATCTAAGCATTTTCACTCCATCAAGGTGGAATTTTCTCTAGACACTTGAATTTAATAATTCAATACGAAGCCCTTACTTTCATGTTTTTTCATTGTAATTATCTTGGGCATTATGTTGCAAGTTGTTCTTCACATTTTTATTTTTCCCATCATCAGTTATGTAAGGAGGCTCCACCTAATAATGAATATATTTGGTGTAACCATGATGTATTCTTCGCCCATAGTAATGGTCCATGCCCTCACTTTCTTTCGACCCTATAGGTACTTATCTTAATAAGGTGGTTGCAGAGGATAAATATAGTAATGTGGATGAATAAAAATTCCTAACTTTAGATAATGGTGGTCTCAAAGGTGGGGCATTGGACCAAGTTAATTTCAATGATCAACTAGCTTATCCAAGCTTCCATATATCTCATTTTTCTAGCTATAAAAGTGGGAATCCAGTGGCTAATCTAGGCATCTTGCTTAAATGTAGAGGTAGAATATCTGAGGTGGAAATGTTGGGACTAAATTTTGAAGTATTAATTAGAGATGGTTGCCAGAGGATGATGAAAGAACTCATTTCTAGTAGAAGGTTGACTCCTTCTTACATATAAATTCTCCACTCTTTTATTCTCTTCTTGGGTCTGTTAAATTTCTATTATTGGATTGTGACATCTGTGTCTTTATGTTTCCCATAGAATGTTGATAAATCAATATTTATTTGTTGTCCAAGTTTTAACATTTTTACTGACTAGTCTAATTTAGCATTATTTTGTTAGGTTTTCTTCTCTTTGGATCTATATTGTATGTCTTTATGTCAACCCTTATTTTTTAGTAGGGTTTTACAGTGTTGCTTTTATTGGGGACTAGCCACCCTGTTATGTCCCAACACCAGTTCAGAGCTCTGGTATCTATAAAATATTCTCCTTGATGGTTTATAACTATGTTTAAAAGCATTTTCCTAGTTCATAGCTCCAGTCAAAAGTGTTTACCCTTTATCAAAATAATAATAAGATTTATAATATTTTTTAAAAGATAAATATCAAATATAAAAGAGTTAAATCTTCCAATAACATCTTCCCTCATAAGAAAGACAAGTACAAACACAATATAATTGGTCATTTCTTTAAAAAAAATGTCTAAAGAGTAATAAGATGCAATAATTATCTTATAATTTATGAGCATCCAACTTTGAAACAAGGTGAATAACCCTCAAAAATACCAAAAATAATCTCTATAATCCACCTAATTATAATATTTTGAGTATGGATTTAACACAAGTATCAATAAAAAAAAAGTCTAGGTCGGTGTTTGTGTACATTGCCAGTAATACATTATTACAATATTTGGTTGCACAAGAAATGATTCATGTCTTAGCTAATGAAAAAAAATTAAATTTATATATAAACAATATATAAAAATCATAAGAGTCTAAACTAATAATATAACAGACATCATGGATTATATTATAACCTTTACAAATAAAATTCATTTTCTCTCAATAGAGGATAGTAATAAACAAACATTTATAATCTTGATAATAATCATATTCAATATTAGTTGCACCACAAAATAATCTCAGTTTATTAAGGAAAACAAACTAAACTATTATAGACATTGATATGTAACATTAGTACGAGTCCACAATGTTAAAAAGGTTTTTTATTAGTATTTTGACATAGATTTATGTTATTAGGGGTTTTTTTGAAACACCTGTGTACAAGTTACCTTAGTTTTGAAAGAGACACACAAAAATCTAAGTTTTTAATTATACATATCTTATAGTCAGTAAATTATGTGTAATATTTACAATTTAATCATATTTATTTAAGGAAAAAAATGCCCTTCATTACCTTTATATTGATAAAATTCAATTTGTTTATGTTTACTATAAACAAATGTTTCAAAATTACATTTTTAAAATAAAAATAATTAATTCTTACAAATCACACTCTATTTCAAAATCTTGGACAATTTTTTAAAAACAACTTAGATTTTTATAATTAATAGTAATTTAAGCTTATGAAAATCAATGTTGTAATAAATTTTAAATATTATAAACAAAAATAACTTTACAATAGTCAAAAATTTGGAAATATTTACAAACCATTAATCAAATAACAATAATTCAAATAATTATTAGTTAATAGAATGAAACTCACTTGTCAATACATATTTTAGTTATTAATAAAAAATAGAATTTCACAAATATGACATATATCAATGAAGTTGATATAAAAAGGGACTTGAACAACATCGAGACACAAAATCTCAAACCATAAATACCATTGAATTAATATTTAATCTTACTTTGTCTATTTCTCTTCGGACATTGTCGTTACTCTAACATGAAAGAAAGAAATTCTCAAAGAGATTTAGTAAATTGAAATTTTATTAACATGAAAAAAATTAAATCTAAAACTTTCTATTTAGATTATCTATATCTAAAACAAAAAATTAGAGCTTTAAATAATTTAAATGTTATAATCCTTACATATATCTTCTCTAATCTAAAATGATTCTGGGGTATTCAAGTCACTTATATTTATCAACAAAAATTATAAGATTTTTTTGTTATTAAATTTCCAAATAATAAATTACCATATCTCTTAGAACACTCGTGAATATAAGTTATGTCCACCAACCAATGTTTTTTAAGTCTTTTTCTTCTTCTATCTATTTTGATCTTTGAGAATGTATGTATGCTAAGCCTTTAACCTATACATTGTATGTAAACTAGCGTAACCATTAATTAAGTAACATGATCATTTATTTAGCTTTATATTGATGGTAGAGTCGATTCATGGTGTTTGAATAACATAGTTAAGATACAAGTATTAGATAGTCGTTAGTATTTGATCATCATATTGTAAATTATATTTTTCTTGAAAAATCAAAGTGGCTCATCATTTAATCATATTTTCTACTCTATTTAATTCACATTTTTATCTAATTTTTTAATTCTAATTTAATTATAAAGTATTTTCATTACAAGTTGTATCAAAGCTTCAATTTAGACAAAAGTGTAAGAAATCCCCTAAGTTTGGAGAATTATTAATATATTGTAATATGTTACAATTTTTTCAATAAATTTGGAGAAAAATTCAAGGACATTATAGTAAAAAAAAGGCTTTGTTGATCATTTTCGCATGATTTATTATGGTTTGATGGTTTTTCACAAATTTACTCTACAACCCAAATTCTTTGGAATTTTTTAAATTTCTTTGCATTTTTAAAAGGTTTGGAAAAATATAGTGTGGGCTTTGAAGTTTTGTTTTAAGGCCAATTTAAGCCTAAAATAATTGGTAAAAATTTAGTCAATGAATAAAATAAAATTTACACTATCAAGCCTCAACATAATAGACGTACAAATTAGAGGTCAAGGAAAGAATTCATTTACACTAGGAGAAAATATTAAAAAAGAGGAGACATATTCAAAGTTTAAATATAATGGAACTTCTATATGACATCTTCTTCATTGGAGGAGAAAGTGTGTGATTAAGAAGGTAGTATGTGCAACAAATTATGAATTCAAGAATATGCACCAAGAAATAAAAGGAGATATGGAGAATATCTACAATGACTTGAAAGGAAAAACAATTTATCACAAAAATATTTTAAAGATGTTGTCAGTTTCACAATATACTCAACATGGATTTAACGGACAACCTAGTCTCAATCCAAATATTATGCAACATCATTCCATATATAGCACTAATTCAGGTCCTTGGAAATTACAGCCAAAGGAGGACAAGTAAATGTTTGATGTGAAGGATACACTCTTGATTGGATTAACTAGATGGAATTTTTTATCTACATCAGCTTCCATGAGGGAAAAAGGTTACCATGGGATCCTTATATTTATAACCTAAATAGTTTATTTGGTATTGATTTTTATGTGCCCAAAAGAAGAAGGCTCTCAATGTTACTTGGTTAATTTTTATGGATGAGCTCCAAACACACTATAGTAGTAGTACGATGAAGAATTAGTTTAGGCAATCACCATATCAATACCATCATTCCCTAAACCTACTAGGTTGATGCCTTAAAAATTAAAGAATAAAGAGTAAAAGGGTTATGTTTCAATTGTGATAACAAATATAGTCAAGGACATAAATGTGCCAGATCAAATTTTTTATATATTAAGGGTTCCAATTAGTAATAAGAGGATGAAGAAGACATATTAGAGGTTGTTGATGAGTGAAATGAAGAATTAGAATATCCTCATCTATTGATTTCTTACCATGCACTTTCATGTATTATCACCCCATAGACCATCACGGTAGTGGGTTTCTTAAAAAAATAGAAGGTGGTAATATTGATTGACTTAGGAAGTACTCAACTTCATTAACCATAAGTTAGTTATGTTCTTGAGTTATTGTTAATCTATCTCCAAAATTTTAGTTCATGATTGCACATGGGATTATAAACACCTATTTAGATAAATTCCATAATATTAAAGTCATCGTGGAAGACTACATTCTAAAATTTTATATGTTTTCCATTTTCATGGGTGGAGTAGAAATTTTTTTAAAGTCCAATGGCTCACTACATTGAGAACAATTGAGATGAACTTCAAAGAATTTTTCATGCACTTTCATTTAGATTGTAGGAATTTTGAATTACATGTGTTATGTGTAAAGTCTTCATAATTGGTGTATTGTCACTAGATGCAAACTATGCTTAAAAAGGGTGTATATTAATATTTGGCATAAGTATTTTCATTAGAGGCATGAAAATCAAATGTGTGTACATTTATATATCCACACTATGAAAGGATTACCTCCAAAAGTATATCATAATCATGCCACTCAGCTAGTACCAAGAAGTCAACTACCAAAAATTAGGATTTATAGGTATCTGTATGTACAAAAAAATGATATTGAGAATATGGTATAGAAAATGTCAAAAGGAGCTATTATTAATCATAGTTATAGTTTTAATTATTTTATAGTGATGATGGTATGTAAGAAAAATGAAACTTGGCATGTATCCAAACTACATAAATCTAAATAAGTAGACCGTCAAATATAAGTTTCTTATTCTAGTAATTGATGATTTTATATATGAGTTACACCGTGATGTTTATTTTACAAAACTAGAGATGTGTTCATGGTATCATCAAAATTAAATTAGAGTATAGGATATTCATAAGACAATGTTTAAAACACATGAGGGCCACTATGAATTTATAGTTATGCCTTTTGTCTTCACAAATGCACCATATACATTTCAAAGTTTGATGAATTCTATCTTTAGACCATTTCTAAGAAAGTTTATTTTTATGTTCTTTGATGATATCTTAGTCTATAGCAAAACATGGGAAGAACACCTACAACATATGCAAAAAGTTTCATAAACTCTTCAAAAACATCATCTTTATGCTAAGCCTTAAAGGTGTATTCCTTCCTTTCTTTTAAAACTTTTTCAATCTTCAAGTATGGTTCAAATTTAAAATTTTATTTTATGTACATTGACTTCTACATTTTCATTGTAGTTTTTATTGTATTAACTTACACATTAGGATCCTTATCCCAAAGATAAAGTATGTTATCCACACTCAGGTACATATATATCCTTTACTCAAGTATTTTTATTACATTTATTTATTATAATAAAATGGGGTCATTTATAGCTATTAAAATATTTTATTAAACACTTGAAAATGTTAGTTTTGATCTTCATTTAACCTACATGATTTGTGCATGTGTATATGACTCTAATTCTCCATTATCTCACACCCATATGTTATATATGGGTCAAATGTTTCCAAGTTGATTTCAGACACCTATAATAAACCTAAATTCTATGCCAAACCAACTATATATTTTAAGCAAACATCTCCAAATCATTTGATCAGTACTCATGTCTACCAAATAGAATTGTTGAATTTAGAAAATATCATCTGGATAATTCTATTTGAATCAGATGGCTTTGTATCCCATAAATCCATGATTAATTTCTAAATCAAATTAATTATATGGGTTGGCCCATTTTCCTAGTGTGTAGGTGGCACAAAAAATTACCCAAATAGATGAATATTAATACTAAATAAGTTTAGTGTTATTGATCATCTGCACTTGTATATCAAGCATATAAAAGCTATTACATATTTATTAACACTACCATGTTTCTCTCAATTTACAAATCAATTACAAGAATTAGGTCTTATACAAGCCTGAATCACCTTAAAACCAAGTAAAACTTATAAGTTTCTAAGTATTAAAAGATAGATCACAAATTTCATACATTAAACAAGTAAAATTAAACACACAAACCTAAGTGGGAGACCTAGATGTGGATTGATTTCCCTCCTTGGAATATAGGATATTTGAGTAGTACTCATCCAATCATTAAGGATTGGTTGAGGACAACTCATCCCATGTTTTCCCATTTTGCATGTCTAAATTGTTACTAAAGTGGACCTAGGGTTTTGTAAATGAAGGGCATATATTTTCAAGTATTTGGTAAGAAATAAAACTTTAGTATCACACAAAGGGACACATCATAATTACTTGTAGATGTTTGTGACAAAATAGAGAGGCAAAATTGACATGGACATAACTATCCAATTCAAAATATAGCATCAAATGTTACCAATCTAAGGATGGTGGTAGCTTATCAGCATAGTTAAAAATCCAAAACCTGATTGAGTGATTAACAATCCATATTGTCACCCTTCCTACTGTATTCCACCTTTCTTAAACCTACACAAAAAGGAAAAACTACGTTTATTTTATTATTTTTTAATTTATATATTTATAAAATTTAATTGTCAAATCAATTCCAATCATTTACATTTAGATTTATGATTAATTTTCATATTTTATAATCTAAATTAATATGGCAATTATATCTTAATTAGGTTCATATAATCAAAATAAGGCAATACACATCTAGAATAATCTCTAATTCAATTTCATATCCACGTGATTCTTATATCTTATGATACTTTTTTACTTTCGCATCTTTATTTATTCCATTCCTATTAAAAATAAATATTACTATAATAGAAAAATTAAACATCTAAGAAAAATTATTTTAGTAGATATTTGTTTTTGAATTAACAAAAACTGTAGGTTGTTTTGTATCATTATGTTTCTTGATGGTTAGTTATACTCTTGATTTATTGGATGACTATCTTTAATTATTTTAGAAAGTGATCAAATTTAGTGGCTACTCTTGAAGATGTTGGTCTATAAAGATGTTATTTATGGATAATAATGTTTTGCTTAGTCTATTGGTTAATTCTTATTAATTATGTTGAATTATAAGAATTGATAATGAAATCTATGGAACAATTTTTATTTCTAAAATGGAAATGGTGTTAAAATGAAGTACTCAAGACCCCAATGCTAAGTAGAAAATGCCACCGAAACTTACATCATTACATAATTATATGCATTTATCAATTATTTACCTTTTAGGATTTTAAAAATCATATAATAAGATTTTATTAGTTTGAAATTTTGAGATGCATTAAACACAAAAATTTCTATAGTCACTAGGATGAAAGGAGGACTTCTTGATTTGTTCTTTTAGTATTACCAATATTTACCACATTTGAAGTGAGGTTTCAATGTCTACATCTAGATGGATTTTGGGATAATTTAAAAAGAATTATACTATTCCATATTTTTTAAACACATAAAGATAAACTATTACAGTGGCAGTCGAAGTTGTAGAATGCAAATGGTGCTAAAATGAAGTATTCAAGTCCCCAATGCTAGGTAGAAAATGCCACCCAAATTTACGTACTTATGAAATTTTATCTATCTATAAATTATTTCCTTATATGCTTGTGAAAATTATACAATCATACAAACATTCCACTATATTTTATAACTATGAAATTAACACAAAATAAGAGGTTAATATTTGGATAGGGTACATGGTATACAAATAAATGCACTTTGTAAAAAAATAATGTATCTAGATTTAATAATATCACAATATGGAATCATCTTGGGATTTTAATGCTTAAATATTAATCTAACAATCATAACTAATTATTCAAGTTATTTTACTATTAATATTTTTGGATGTGTGTAGGTGTATGATTTAAGCTTGTGATCATCCAAAACTATAAGTGAAACACAAGAGAAGGTGAGAAAGAAATCTATGGAATTATTTTATGAGGTTGAAGGAGATCTGAGATAGGGTTAAGAAAGAATTTATTTTTTGTTGGGTATTCTTTTGGAATTGTGGACATCATGCATATTCCAGTGGTGTTGGTTTCATGCTTTGATGTGTAAGTACATAAATGTTTGTACATAACCACAACAACTAAAAAGTACCCACTTTTTTGTGAAATATATATTTTATGTTTCATAACTTTAATTTTGGAAGGACATTGAAAAAGGTGAATTAAACAAGTTAAGTCATTTCAAATTCAATGTGCAGTTGTGTTGATAAAATCAATAAAAAAATAGTTGATTGATTTGTTGTTAAAAAATTATATCTTATTGATCATAGGATTACTTCTTGTCCTAAGAAAAAGTTTATCAGTTCTCATTCTTTGATCTTGCAAAAATGGGTCAGAAAGATTGATTACCTAAATCAGGTTTTGGTACATATCTTGCATTTTCCTTCAAAATCGATCTCTATTGAGCCTCCATCTCCAACATTTTTTTAGCAGGTTCAAGAAAATCCCTAGAAGGCTGAGGATCTAGAAACATTAGTAGCTTAGACTACCAAATATTTTGAGCATCCTTCACCTCTCTTCTTGGTAATGGAAGTTTCCACTGAGAAATTTGGGCCACATCGGGTTATCAATTTCTCTCCTCTAGTAGAATCTCCGCATCAGATGAAAATTGGCAACCCTATTAATGGGGATGGTAGTGAAGAAGAGCTTGCCAGTAGAGACGTTTTGTCTATTTCACAATATCCTAGTGCCTTGAAGCCTCACAATTATGGCATGAAAGGTAGATGAGGTAAAAAAAATAGAATCAGAAAGACTCCAACTAGATGTTATAAACTCCATTAATAGGGGGTGTAGTGGACTATGGAATCGCTCCTTACTAGTAGGAGTAGCTATTTGCTTGCATTAAAAAGTTGAGATCTTCTTTCGAGGGTTTGTAGCGTAGTTTCTTCTTTGGTTTGTTTTTCTAGTAATTGCTTCTCTTTTCTATTTCTTTACCTTGTTTTGTCTTTTTTGATGTGTTTTGTGTCCTAGTTTTTTCTCTTCCTTTTTTTCCTAATGTTTTATGTTTTTATTGGTGATATTTTCTAGCACATTGTGGCGAATGATGGTTAATATATCTTGGCCCTATTTTTCTCTTGAGGACCGGGCCCCTAGTTTGTGTTTTATAAATGGTTGTACCTCCGATAAAAAGCTTCATATCTACCCCAAAAAAACAAAGTATATCTTGCTTTGAATATTACTTTAAATTTTATAAATAAATATGGGTAAGTAAACAAAGTTTGGGGACAAAAAGGTGCCTACACATGGACATGTTTTTTTTGGAAATTGAAAAATCTGAACCTCTATAGATTATTTGATATGGCAACACTCAAAATGAGGATGGCTTAAGAACATGAATTGTAGAATTTTGAGTCTAGTTTCTAAAACACTAACTTTTTAAAAAAATAGTTAAACATAAATAAGTCAAACATTAGAAATTTGAATAGGAACTCTTTTTTTCCAATAAAATAGAGTAGATAGCCGGTCGTGTAGCCCCTTAATTTTTTAGCATCATATAATATTTTTAAAAACCATTGGGTGAAACTTTAAATAAGATCATCTAATTTGTAACCAATATTTTTTTATATAATTTTTAAATGATTTTTTTATTATTTTTACAAGAAAATTAATCCTAAAAATAAAAACTACCGCTCTAACTACCTTAAGAAAATAAAAACTAGTTTTTTTAATGCATGTAGAATCATGCCTATTTTATATCCATAATATTTTTTCATTTGGATCAACAAAAAAAAAGATACACAAGAATATATAGGCATGTATATTTGCATCATGTAGTGGCCTAAAACACTAAGTTATAAATCAACATAAATTGAAACCTTAAAATAGTCACACAATATAAAAATCATATATTTTGAAAGAGAAGAGCGTGTTCATCATCGTGATAATAATTTTATGAATTTTTTCATTGAAATTAGCAATGTATTTGGAAATTAAAGTTTAATTTTATTATTTTTTGTCAAAACTCTCAGATTCAGTTATATGTTGACAAGTCCAATCCTTTATCTCAAGAATCCAAGCCATTTCTGAGCCAAAAGGCTTGGTTTTTGAATTAAAACCAAACATAGTGAATGCATGTTATAACACATATATGTTATAGAATGTATGATTTCCTTTCACATTGCACTAAAAATAATAAAATATCTACTAGAATGGGTATCTATTTTTTCTGTGCAATGTGAAAGGAACCCATACGCATTACTTTCATATTGCACAAAAAAGTAGAACAGATCTATTGGAAGGGGTAGATAGTTTACTAAAATAAATTTTAATATAAAATTACATTTATATTGTTACTTTTATATTCATTATACTTTAGATACATTTTATTACATATAGAAAATTAGGGTCATTCTACTTCTGATAGAATTGGTCTCATAGTTGCATGCATTAGGATATGCGAGATAATTTTTCTAAATCCAATCTAGCTAGTACTTAGGAATTTTTAAGGTTTCAATATTAAAACTTCAGATTATAAGGCATAAATTTTGCAATTGATGTCTATTTTGGGTAAACATATAGTCATTTTTTAGGTTTTTGTGACTTTTATATTGTTTGCTAACATTTCTAGGAGTCCTAGGTTTGTAAAAATTGAAGTTTACAAACCACTCACTTTGAATTTAATCCAAAGTGATGAGATTGGCGTAGAATAGGTCATATTGATGACCTATGCACATCAAATGAATAATTTCTATCAATTTCACTTTCTCATCATCCCTCTCTCATCCATAATCACTTCCTCCTCATCCCTCATCACACCTAATCAATATCTCCTTGTTGCTATTTTTATCTAATCACTCATTTATTATCACTAATCATTCCTTCATTAACACTCATAGTCCCTCATATCCCTAATCACTCCATTTTCATCCCTAATAATCTCTAATCATTCACTCCTCACCTCAAATTGTCCCTAATCACTCCCCCATTGACCCTCATCATCTGTAATCACTCCCTCATAATCTCTCAACACTCCCTCATTGACCATCACTATACCTCATCATCCCTAATCACTCCTTTATTGTTATCATCATCTTTAATCACTCCCCCTTCATCTCTCATAATTCCTAATCACTCCCTCCTTGTACTCATTTACTCTCACCATCCCTAATAATTCCCTCATCATCCCTTCTCAGTCCCTCATTGACCCTCACCATCCTCATTCACTCCCTCCTCATCCCTCCTCATCTCCAATAATACCCTCAAATACCTTGATGGTGGGTGCAGTGACTTCTTGATTGTGCCCAATTGACTTATGTTCCAATTCCAAATTTTTCTCACTCAAATTAAGGACCAAGGAAAATATTATTTCATTCATCATATTGTACTCTTTATATCTCTGTGAATTTTCTTTTCACATTTTGTATTTACATGTGCATTTTACCATCTAACTTGTTGGGCTTGTTTTTTTAACAAAATTTAAGCACAACCAGATGATATGCACATAACTATATTATACAATTGGCATATTGAAAATTTTCAACTGAATTCACAACCCAAACTTCATGGAGATGAATCTCCCTTCTATTCTTTGGAGTCAAATAATCTCACTTAAAGTCAATGCTCTGATTTATTGTGTGGAGAACCTAGTGAAGGTAAATATTTTGAGCATGTTGATCCTTCCACTAATATTATAGGTGAAGAAGAACCCATAGATGAATATGTTGATGTGAAGGAAATATTTGACGTAAAAGGTGCTCATAATGATTCATATCTCTTAGATGAGCTTCCATCTCCTTATTAGAGTGAGCAATCATCTCTAATTTGTAGAGGATTGGCTTTTTCTTTTTGAGCATGACTGTAGTGATAAAAGCCAAATGTGTTGAGATGTTATATTGATGGGGAAGGTTTCAATGGATCATATGGAATAATCCATGAAATCATGTAGCAGGGATGAATAAGGCTACATCCTACTATTTGAACAAGAGCATGCAGATGCAAAATTTGCTCAAAATAGTGCAGAAGGACCCATTTTATTGGGACAAATGCATCATTATTTACAATATAAGTGGCCAACCTCATATCAAAATTGATTTTGAAACTTTTATATATTTCAAGTGGGTTTTCTAATGTTATGCAAACATAGGGGAGGTATTAAAACAGATAAAATGCACTTGCAATGGTGATAATTCACCAAAAATATCATTTTAGAGTATGAAAAGAAGCTACATATATTTGGATTTAATTCCACGCACTTCCCCAAGATAAATCCTTCTCTAAATATCCATGTAGAGAGTGTAAATATATTAGAGATAATAGAAGCAAGGAGGTATAAATTTTGGCTAATTTCCCAATGCATTATTTTTGGCTTATTGCTGGGATACTAAAATTAATCTCGCGTAGTTATTTAATCAAGCATGATTACTCTTTAGTTTATCCCATGAATGTATTTGTTCCATTTGGATACCATTTATTTCTATTAATGTAGGATTGTATTATTTATAATAAGATCCTTGACATTGGGGTGTATTGGCTGCCCCTTTCTGGGCCATTACATTGTTTTTGTTTTTTGGTGCAACTATTGGCTAAATTAAGAGGGGAAAAAACTCAAAGTTGAAATCCACAAGAAGGAAGCCACCTAAGTTCAAATTTATCGATTGAATTATAGAATCATATCAAATGCTTATATTTCATAATTATTAGCATTACCATATCTTAGTATATTTATCATTTTTTTTTCTATTTTTATCTCTCACAAATATTATGTAGATATATTATATTTCTTCAATAATATATTTAGAATTTTGTATTATTTTATAAAATAATATCATTTTACTTATTTTTTAATATTTTATATTCTGATGTTTATCATTTTAATTATGGAAAATTTTGATTATATTACTTTTAAACATGATTGTGATATATTTATTTAGAGTATCAATTGTCGATTGCATTTTTTCAAACTACTAAATTGTTCAAGTGTAACACACAATTATTCCTTAAGATGAATCACACATATCAATGTATCTACAAACTTTGACAAACAAAAAATCAATAATGGAATATTTCCTATTGATCTATCACAATGTTTCATGTGTTGTAGTTCATTTATATTGCGACCTAGCTATTGTAAAAATGGAATGTTGCATGTATTTGCTCCATCTTATTCATCAAATTGAACCTCTTGCTAATCATCACGCTCGATTCAATAGCCAATGGGTCTATCTATGGACCCTTGTATGATTTACATGATATGTTCATGTGTTGGTTTTGGTTAGAAATTGTCCTTGGTGACTTATGTTGTACCAATATTACTATGATGATCTCTTCATCATTAAATTTTTGAATCTTGTTTTGTAATTTTGAACAACTATCTATTTTGTGTCCAATTATTATATGATAAATGAAAAATGACTTCCCCTCTTGATGTAACAATTGACACAAAACTCTATGTTAAGTAGAAGGTAGAACAATCAAAATTTTATCTAGTAAAATTTGCATGAGAATACTTGGTTTATACTACACACTAGTAACTTGCAATGTGTTAGAAAGTTATTTATCCATAAATTCTAAATTTTTCATTGAATTAAGCATGGATATTAGATATTAATAGTTAATACATTGTGCAATGTGCAATGCCTCTTGTGCTCAAGTCATACTAGATATGAAAAAATGGTTTCTGAATGGAGAACTTATCGTGAGAGATTCCTATCATGAGTTGAAATTACAAGAAATATTTACATTCATATCCTCATGGTTGGCTAGAAGGAATGCCCTCCCTTTATCTAGATTCTATTGTGCACAAAGATAACCCTGCAATTTATTAATTCTATAAATCATCACATCACTCTATTGGACCTATAGGTCTAAATTTGAGATGAGATAGATCCCCAGATATATGGTTGGGGGCATTCCTTTGTCGTCATCATCAGTATCTTCTTCCATAAATATATGATTAGGATCTTCTGAATTTATCAATAAAATAAGCCGTGGTATCTTCTCCATTTGTGCTTTGGATGGATGAGATAACTCTTTCACTAGCTCTAGATTAACTAATAGATCTAGAGTTAGCTCTTTTTCATTAGATTTAATTGTCTCTCAAGATTCATATGTATGGACTTTTTCCACTATTATGACATGTAATGAAGCTATTATGGAGGAATAAGAATCAACACATAGTGATATACATCCATCACTAGGATCCACTATCTTTCAATACTTGAAAGGTTGATTATATGTAGTTACCATGAAAAAAATCTAAATATTGATATAAGGTGGATGGCATAAATTCCATAGCATGAATCTAAGGTCTACCTAAAATTAAGTTATAATAAATCTAATGTCTTCCATAGTAGGCTAGCTTTAATGTATCTACCATATCTTCTAGTGTGTTGTACATTATCCCTTTAATGGTAAACCCAGTATAATATGTGCATCCTCTACAATAATGGTGACCTCCATGATGTCCCCATCCATTGCCCATATGAAAGTGTGTACACTCCTCTAATACTATCGAAAGAGTATTAATAAAATATCTACATATAGAGGCACCCAACACATCTCCATGATACCTCCAAACCATAGACTCACTAATCAAGCCTTGTCCTCAAACAATAGTCTGGCTAGTAAATCAAGAAACTAGATAGCATCAATTGATCACCACAATTATGGTCGTCTCAATGGTTATAAAATGAAAAACAACAAATCCTAATTAGAGTCTTGCTACACAAAATTAGGTGAAAATCAACTAAAAGCAAGAAAAACTACAAAAACTCAATAAAATCAACAAAAATAACTAGATCAACCATGGTATTTATACTAGATTAACCATTTAGCCAATTTTACACTAAATCGGTCATGTTATCTCATTTTTCTACTAGATCGACCACTTTAGTTTATATTAAACGATTGTTGATTTTATACTATATTGGCCATTTTATCAATTTTTCAATTAGATCATCCACTTTAGCTTCTTTTAAATCAGCCATAGGATCATTTTTATCATGTTTCTACTAGATCAACCACTTTAGTTTTTACTAAAATATTCCCAATCTAATATTAGATTGACAAATTTTACAATCTCCAACCATATAATTAAATGAACACAACTTATTCCATTCTTTTTGTCATGGAGATTCCCCTTTCCCCAAAAAAAATAAAGAAATACAAATTTTCCTCCTATCCACTATCCATCAAAATTTTCTTATGATTTGATGCTTATTGGGGCAATTTTGTTACATCGATTTTCCCTAATGCTCAATCTTCCTAAATATCACCTACTTACCATTCTCAAGCATTTATTACATTAACTACCTCGATGGTAACAACAATCGGCCTTTGTTTCCTTCCTTTACATTTGGATTTGCATCCTCTCACCATAGTCTCTCTTTGCATAAAAAATGATCTCCCAGAGCTCTCAAAATATCAAATACCCATATGGTCAAATGATTTTATTTTTTACCTATTTATAGTAAAATTTGAAAAAAAATAACCATTAGAAAATTATCCTTCAAATTCCATTTTTTATCATATATTTATTTTGATATGTCCATTTGATGAACCAAAAAAATTATAAATTCTCAGTGTATCATGGAATTATGTCGTACTAATGAACTTTTTCTGCATAAAAATCTATTTTTAATTTATTTTCAAGTTTTTCAGATCAATTGAAGTTGCAGATTGACACCTTACATCAGCATTTCTATGCGCTTAGCCTACCAACCTTGTCTTAGTACTTCTTTGGAACCATATATCATCATTTTTATTTTTAGGCCAGTAAGTGAAGGTATACATATGTTTATTCATGTTCTATCATTTATATCATTATCATTTTTTTTTTGCATTTATTTGTATGATTTCATGTTGCTATGTTTCTTTTTAAAAGCACCATCTCGTGTTACACTATTGTGTCATGTGATGAACTTTAGGTGGGGCATACATATACACCTGTATTTTTTTGTTAGTGTATGTTTGTAATACCATTATATGGTTTTTAATATACATGTTTTTTAGATTAGGTGCAATATTAGGTCATTTAAGAAAATATAGCTTAACCTATTTTCTAATTTTGAGTTTTTTTTTACTTCTCTATAAATGTACCTTTCCTAAAGCTATTTGGATAATGATCATAATAAAATATTTATTTGTTGAAGACAAGCTTCTCATTTCTCATGTTTGATTTCACTTATACAATAGGCTATCTTTTTTACATATTTCATTTGCATGTTTTAGAGATTTGTATATATGTGTCTATCCAACCCTAATTCTTGATTGTGGTCCACTCTGACATGGTATCATATTGATTTTGGTAGATGAATGTCATTGCTTCTATTTTGAAATATTGAGTTTTTTATCTTTCATGTCACAGATCTGACATTCTTTGACCTTACATATTTTAGATTCATAATTTCTTAGATTTTTTTGTTCTTTTGGGGTCTTTTGTTAATCCATATTTAGAAAAAGAATGAAGAAAAAGGTGTTTTTTTTAGGTCATCTTTTATCCATTGTTTTTCATTGAAACAACATGTGCCATTAGATCCATAAGGTGTCAAAACCCTAGGATCAGTTGTAAACATGATTTAGCTTCTTGATAGTCGATTTCAACCCTTTTTTGAAGGTTTAAAGGGGTTTTTTTTTAATCCACATAAATATGCATGGAAGGAGACTTGTAGGAAAAACCATTTCAATTTTTTTCAGGGTTTCTCAAGAAATTTAGTGGGTTCTTTCCAGTTCGTATATTATAACACTGGATCTAAATATTTTAGACATTTTCAAGGCTTGGTGAAATTATGCCCATGCATAGGCATCGTTGGATCTAGACCTCTGCTTGGACACTTGGTGTATTATGACCCTTGCTTGGGCATGCAGTGGATTTTGACCCATGTGTGAACATTTGGTAGACTCCATCCCCTAATTAGATAGACATAGGAATGTAAGGCTTGATTAGACATTCACCAAAACCCAAGCCTTACTTAGACAATGAGTAGTACCCAAGCCTTATCAAGATAGTGGATAGAACCTGACCCTTGGCTAGACATGCAATAGAACTTGAGGCTTGCTCAAACATTGATCAAAACCCAACCCTTGTCTAGATACAAAATAAAACTTGAGGCTTACTCAGACATCGAGTAGAACCTGACCCTTTGTTGGACCCGAGGCCTACCCAAACATCCCTCCCCATAGTCATATGGGATTTTAACCCTTGGTCACAACTAATCCAAGGGGACTTAACATTTTCTCGAAATTTGGGTCTAATTTTTTTCAAGATAATTTTATTTTTACAAGGTGGAGTTGTTTTAACTTCAAACTCATAATTTTCAACAAGTAACTCCTTTATGGGTACCATTTTTTTTCAAGTGAAAGTTTTCTTGAGATTTACATGTTTGATATATTCTTAGGAATTTTAAATTTTAACCTATATAATTTCAAGGGTTATTGCATTTCCCTATTTATTTTTCACTATTAGTTCAACACATAGTTATTTTCTACACTATAGATTAGAATCTGGTTTCACTTTTTACACCATTCAACTTTCACAAGGGGAAACCAACTTGTAAATCTACTTGACGAGTAAATGTTTACCAAATGATGATGGGTACTTGAACATAACCAACAATTGATGTATATAAGATGAAGTGGTTTAACAGATGTGACAAGGCCTACAGTGTATTATGATCATCAATTTCCCCTGACTTGCTCTTTCACATTAAATCTAAAAATACTCCTAATGATGTTTGGACCATACTGGAAAAACTCTTTGGGAAGAAGGATGCAATGAGAGGTCATGAGCTAGAGAATGAACTCATCATTTTGAGTCTAGGAAATTTTGACACTATACAAGACTTATTCACTAAATTCAAATCACTCAAGTTGCAGTTGAAACTATGCAGCATAGACAAAAAGATGAATACTTGATTTTTTCTACCAAATTAGGATTTGACTATTTTGTATTTGTTTCTATCTTTAACACCACCAAGCATGCCCTTGGAGCTACATGGACCATGTTGTCCTTAGATTATTTTGTTATTGACTTGACTCAAGAGAAAGATAAGCTTATTCATATGGGTATAATGAAGTCATCTAAATCACGTGCCTTAATTATGAGCCATGACAAACAAAAGTATTTCAATAGTAAGGAAAAGAAATAAAACAAGAAGGACCATGAGAAAATAAAGGGTCAAAAAATTTATGCTAAGTTTAAAGCATCAACTGAGACCTCCTCTTTAGGAAAGAAACCTAAGAAAGAGAGGCTCACTTATGCCTATGGTAAGAGAATTAGGCATGATGAAACCAAATGTGTGAATAAATAGATTGAAAAACTTAAAAATATGCTTGATAAAAATAACATCATTCACCATGATTCATTCAAAAATAGTTCATTAGCATAAGAGTCTTCCAATTAAAAAGAAAGTAGTAAGGGAAAAGGTAATGGCAAGGCACTTGTTACAATTGCATCCCAGCCTTTCACATGGGTAAATTATTTTAGGATGTTTTATGTATTCCATCATTGTTAGCTAATCTCCTTTATTTTTATCAGGTCACTCATGTCGGTTCAAGTAAGAGAGTTGAATTCACACATGATTATGTGGTTATTAGAGAATTGCACAGTGATTCTATAGTTATAGTTTGGAAAGTAGATCACAATTCACAGTTGTACACTTTCTCACATTTTTCTCCTGATCAACCTTCTAATACACTACTCACACATATAGATGGGGTGAGTAAATTATGGAATGAGTGATTCAGCCATTTTAATTACCACTACGTTGAACAACTTAGTCATATTGACATGGTTTCAAGGTTTCCTCTTGTCCATTTTTTTAACAGTATTTACTAGGGTTTCAGACTTGGTAAGCATCCTAAAGAGAATTATGATAACTTAAAATCATGGAAAGCTACATAAATTTTGGAGCTAGTCCATGGTGATATTTCTAGTCCTTTTCCACAATTTTTATTTAACAAGATTATATATACTCTTACCTTATTTAATGATTTTTCAAGGTATACATGGGTCTCTTTTCTTAATTATAAGTCTAAAGTCTTTGATCATTTTAAGAAATTCATTGTCCTTATATAAATATAGTCAAGTGAATCCATAAATATTTTGTGCACAATGGTGGTGAGTATGTCAACCATTATTTTGAGTAATTATTCACTTCAAAGGAGATTGAACTACAACTTATAGTTATGTATAACTCTCATCATAATGGTGTTATAGAATGCAATAATAGGTCTTTGAAGGAAATGGTAAACTATTTAATACATCCAAATATATTACACCTAAATATTGGGTTGAGGCCCTCAACTATGCTTGGTATATCCAGAACCAGGTTCCTCATAAATTATTGAAAGGGGTCACTCCTATAAAGATTGGAGTGGTCAAATACCAATATTTAAGTAATTTTGAGTGTTTGGATCTCCTGTTATGGCCCACACTCCAAATAAAAAATGTAAGGAAATGGAACCTCATAGTCAACCTTGTATCTTTGTTGGATATTCTAAGGGTGTTAAGGGATACAAGTTTCTCCATCCCACCATAAATGAGTTTTTCATTAAGATAAGTGTTCATTTTCAGGAGGGTCTTTTGGACTTCACTCTTGACACTTCTCCTTCTTCCTTAGACACACTAGGATTTGATGATAGTTCTAATGATTCAAATCCATCTAAGCAACTTCTTAATGATCTATATTATTCTTTTAATTCTGATCATGAGAGTAGTGATGGGGACTTACCTCCTCATCCTCCTAGATAATATTCATAAGATGATGAATATCATCATGATTCTCTAAATTATGGTCCTCTTTAGGCTAGATAGACACTACAAAGTGTTATCCATTGGGTTGGAGATCCATCAAACACTAGACAAACATGTTCGTAGTTCCAAAATATCCCATGTGCATTCATTACATTTGCTTCTAATCCATAATTGTTCCATGAGGCATCTCACACTCCTGAGTGGGATAATGCTATGGAATAGAAGTATAGTTCCTTACATAGGAACAAAACTTGGTGTTTAGTCCCTCTTCCTAAGAGGGTAAAACTCAATCAAAGTAGATGGATCTATCGAACATAATTTGTAGTAGATGGATCTATCAAAGAATGTTTCATAGCAAAGGTTTTTTTAGGTAAATGGCATTGACTATACTGAGACATTTTTCCTAGTTGCCAAAATGAACTCAACCTAACTGATTCTTTTCATTATTGCATCACATTGATGGGATGTTTATCAGATGGATGTAAAGAGTGAGGTTATTCATGGTGACGTCAAGGAATAGATATACATGGAAAAATGACAAGGTTTTGTGGAAGATTCTTCCTTAGTTTATAGACTTTGGAAATGTATCTATGGCTTCAAATAAGCTCTTTGATCTTGATATGACAAGATGGACTCCTTTTATCTTTAGGTTGGGTTCGCTAGATGCCATTATAATACTAATATCTACATTTTATGATAGGATGACTCTATTTTGACTTTGGTTCTCTATGTGGATGACCTTTTTATCACTATGAGTTCTTCATCCTCCATTATAGTAATGAAAACTACTTTGTCTGACAAATACTCAAAGACTAACTTGGGCTTATTGCATTACTTTATTGAGATTAAAATTTCTCTAACTTTGGGACCACTATTACATAATCTAAGTATGCTCTTGATTCGCTTGCATGGTTTAACATGGCTAGCTCTATGCCAAATCCAGCTCCGTTTCTATCTAGTGTGAAGATTGAGGCTAATTGTCCTTATCCTTTGGTTGATATTACCATGTATCTATAACTTTTTGGAATTCTTATCTATATTAATCACACTAGACTTAACCTTTCATATGCAATGGGCATGGTCTCTATAGTTATGCAGGAAACCCATGAGTTTCACTAGAAAGTGGCTAAGTAGATTCTCCACTACATTTAGGGTACTCATAGTTTTACATGCACTATGGAGTAGGCATTAACATAAACTTAATTAGGTATACAAATTCATATTGGACTGATGATATTCAAAATTGTAAGTCTACTTTAGGATATAATTTTTCCCTTAATTCATATTTAATTAGTTGATCAAGAAAGAAGCATAATGTTATTAATTTATCTTCTACAAAGGTAGATTATAGAGGAGTTTTTAATGCTACCACTTAAGTTGTCTGGCTTTAAGGAAATCTCACTAAGTTTGGTATCTAATTTTGATGACGAATAGTCATCTTTTATGACAATCAAGGCACCATCTATATTTTCAAGAATTTGATCCTCTATTAGCAGACCAAGCATATTGAGATTCACATGCATTTTATTTAGGAGATTATTCATGATCAAGTCATTGATCTTCACCACTACTAGACTTTGGAGTAAATTATTGATATATTCACCAAACCTTTCACTGAGATCAAGTATCTTCATTTGTAGACTCTTATTTAGGTTTGATAAATTCCATCATCATCCTTTGGGGGTTTAGTTCATTGTTTCTCTCTACTTCTGGGGAGATTTTCTATGTACTTGGGTATTGTTGGCAATTTTTTGGCCCACCTACAAAGTTTTGACTAAACAATCATGTAGTAGGGTTCTTATTGAGAGAGTGGTCCAATGGCTGAACAAATGAATAGAGTTTTGGATGGAATGAGTGGACCAAAGGGATCATGTAGAGTGAAATATTTAGAAACACTTTAAGCTTTTTTAAAGTGTATTTTGTCAAGTTCTAAAGGGACAAGTCTGTAAAATAAAGAAAAAGGTTATTGAGTAGGCTTCATGGTGAAACCAAGAAGTTCAAGGTCATGGAATAAGTCTACAGAAGCTTTAGGTTTTTGTAGTTCATTCAGGGCTTCAAGAATCAAGAATCATTTCAAGCATGAGTTTAGAAAAGCATATAGGCCTTGGAAAAGCTAAGTACAAAACCCTTTTTTGGCTAAGACTTTACTTGGGAATTATTTTGGCTTTCATTGGGCTAAACCTAAATTATTTTGGACATTTTATTTGACTAAGTGTTCATTATTTTAGGAAATTTATTTCAATTTTTTGGCTAAGTGTCAAGATCTTAGAATTTTTTTCCAAAAAAAACTTCTCAAAAACCTAAATTCTCTCAGACATTTTATACAAAAAAAAATCCTAAAGGGTCATTTCTTTGACAAAAGTGGCCCAAACAAAAGTTTTGAAGGGTCATTTCTTCAGGAATGTGTCAAAATTAAAAGTTCTTAATGGTATCTTCCAAGGAAATTGGTCTAAAACAAAATCTTGAAGGGTCATTTTTCAAGCAAAGTGTTCAAAACAAAACTCCTGAAGGGTCATTTCTTTGACAAAATTATCCTAAGACAAAGTCCCAAGGGGTATTTATTTCAAAAAAGGGGCCAATGTAAAATTCCTAAAGGATCATTTCTTCAGGAAAGTGTTTAATACAAAAATCCCACCAAAAAAAAATCTCACAGATAAAAGTCTGAAGGAAATGACTCAAGGAATTTGTGTTTCAGCAAGCTAATGGCAGCTACATAAATGTCAATTTCAAGCTATGACAAGTATCCATTTGAATTCAAAAAGGTCTAAGATGGTATCTTAAGTGTCAAATTCAAGCACGAAAAATGACCATTGGTTTTCAAATGTCTTGAAGATGTCCACACAAATCTCAAATTAAAGATCAACAATCATCCATTAGGGATCAAAGATTGACAGTCATGCAAACATCAAATACATTCGTGTATATGTCAAATATAGGAATGCACACATCAAACTAATGCCTCATGAAGTAGCCATTTGATTTTAAATATTTAGATCAATTACTCACATTCAATCGTATAGAATATTTAATGGTGAGTGGTGACTAACAAGTTAATGGGCCTAAGTAGATCAATGGTGTGTGTTCAATCATGCATCCAAGATCAACAGTGAGTTTAAGGTCAAAGAATTCAATGAATCTTTAGGGAAAATGCATACATGACAAGTGGCACAAGACTGTTCAGTTAGGACAAGATCAATGATTATCATTTATATAGATAAATAGGATCTAATGGAATGATATTGGTCAATATGTCAATGATCCAAGTCAATTTTTGATAGCTAATAAATAAATTTTGAACCCAAGACATTTTAACAAAAGTTAATGGGGCACTTTTTGACCTGGGCAAGGAAAAAAGAAAGGAACCAGAGCTTGAATATGATCTAGGTGGAACCATCCAAACCAAGCATCACCATTAAATCTCTATATAAGTAAAATAGGTCTTTTAGACCAAATACAAAGATCGAAGATAGACCAGTGATTATGAAGCAAAGTTAAGCAGTTTGCAAGTTTTCATGAACATTATGGCTATGTGAACATTAATGGTATAAGATTGGTTTTAAGTCTAAAAAATGGACCCAGGTTTGATTTGAAACTAATACATATGTAAATGTGATCATAGAGAAGTGTCTTTCTTATCGATATGGTCACATTTTTGATAAACAGGTATAATGGCCAACTAAGGCAAATGTGGCATAATTCTACCAATTATAAGACATGGACCTTATCAGTAGATCATTAGATAATAAAATGGAATTCCAAGAAGGACTCTTGGTAGATTAATAAGGATCAATGGAGTATTTAATTCTTTTACAGGACCTTCCTTCTTGATAAGACCATGACTCAGCATCTTCGAGAATGTAATCCATCAAGAGCAGTTGACCTCATTAAATTTTTTCTATCTACTCAATTCCCTCTCTTTTTTTTTCTATAAATAAATGATTCTAAGCCTTAAAATGGATACCTCTTTTTGGTATGACCAGACTATACCAAAATTTGTATTGTGATACCATTTGATGTAATAAAGACTAAATTCCACCATTTTGCAAGCTAGATTGAAGTGTGTTCCATGAGCTCATGTACTATGGGTTCAAAAAATGTATTTTCCTTGTATATGTCTAAGTTTTCTCACCTTCATAAAGTGCTTGTAACTCTCACAGGTCATTATATGTGCAATTTATTGTTTGTTGTCTAGATTGAAAGTGGATATTTACCCTCTCATACTAATTTGATAACTGATTAATACCTTATTTTGAAATATTTATGTGAGATTGATCTTATTTTGTCTTTAAAGTGTCTCATGGTGTGTATTATGATGTTTTGAGTGATCAAATCATTGGTGCATCACCTCTTTTACATGCTTTTATAAGTTATTGTCAAAATCTCTCTCTCTTTCAAGCAAGTGATAGCTTAGGTGATAGATCCAGAAGGAATCTGACCTTCTCAAAAGGTCTAATCCATTATTAGGCTACCCACAACCTAAGATCAGTCCCATGTTGGACTAGATTTGAGTGAAAGACTTAAACAATCTTTTGTTCAGTTAGAGTGTAATCTAAAACACCAATAGTTTTAGCATTCTTGATGGAACACAACTTCTTTGGCATAATTTATATATGAAGATTGAGAAGAAGAAAATGCAAAAGTTGAATATCATTCAAGTTGCAGAGCTCATAGCATCTTTCAGACAGTTCTTTCATGCTAAAGGTTACAACAAGATCATCAAGTAAAGGTACTCCTTTTGAACATATCAAATTGCCTTCTACTTCTTATAAAAGATCAAGATTTAATAGTATAAGACCTTTTCCTCCAAAGCAGCATTCATCTTCTGGTCATTTTATTATTTTATTCCAATCTATTGTCCCCATAATCCAAATCCCTTTTACCCAAATGGTTATCAGGAATCAAGTGTTTGTCCCATTTAATAGGTGTAGTCCCCTAAATTTAGCCCAATATGATGACATCCCTATGTGTTCCTTAAATATTATCCCTTTTTTATCAATAAAATGGGATAAAACTACTGCTATTGAGCATATCCAAGATGTTACCAATCTATGTTTTATTCATAATGTTACTCAAGATAATGTGGCTATTATATTGCTTGTTGCTTCCTTCAAGGGATAAGCATTGCTATGCTATATAAATATTCTTTTGACCTCCATTGCCACTTGGGATGATTTAGGTGCAACCTTAGTTAGGCAATTTGAAAACAAGTTTGATCATTTATCATTGGTTGAATAACTAACTACCATATAAATATATCCCCATGAGTTCATGTCTAATTGTAACCTCAGATTCCAAAAGACATGGAATAAGATCCCTGCATTTGTTAGACCATCTCTAGAGTATACATTTTTGTACTAACTTAAGGCCCTAAATTTTAATATAAGTGTCATGATATAGTCTATAGGTGGTAATACCTTGCCAAATGCATATGAAATTGCAATAAGAGTATAAAATAGCTTAATACAAGATGGTAAAATTTCTCCAAGGCTTCTAATTCCCATATTCCTAGAATTTTAACATGTTCCTCCTCCTCAAGCTCTCTAGGTTCCATCTATAGCCCCTATTCCATCTCCAAAATTCCAAGTTATAGTCCCTTCTAATCAAACTAACGAGATTGGTGATCTAAAAATCATGTTACAAGATTTTGGAAATGATATTGTTCAACTCAAGAGACAACTCTACCAACATAGACCTTATCAACAACAAAACTAGAATACTTATTAGTCTTTTAAAAACTAACGACCTCCTTATCAAGGTTTCAAAGACAATATGCAACCTTATCAAAATCAAGGAGCCATAACCCAAACTAAGCCCTATGTAACCCTTTATTATAATATACCTTCCATTTCAAAATCTATTATTCCTCAAAATAACTTGATGCAAGATTCAATTTGGCAAAATTCCAATCCAAATGGCCCTCAAAATCAAGCCTTGGTATCATAAGATATTACTATGCCACAAATGACACAAGAAAAGTTCTCTCTTCAAGATGGTTAGTATCAAAACATGAATAGCGCATTCCAAGGAGAAGCTCAACAATTTCTAGGGCAGCATGATGCCATCAATGTTAATTGGCAATTGGATGATCATATTGCATTCAATCAAGTTGGTAAAACTAGCAACACAAATGATCAAGTTGTAGCTCTGACTAGAGTTAAAAGAAGAGAAATTGAGGGAGCCCAGGATGTGGTAAATACTTCTATTGTTCCTAATTTTATTTCTAAGAGTTTCAAGGATCAAGTTATTGATCCAATAGCATAGAATATTCAGAATATAGAGACAATGAAGGTTCCCCAAATGCCTCAAACTAGAGAACAACAAGTGGATCAAAAATTATAGCCAAAGGTTAGTGGAGCATCTTTTATAATAATAGATAAGATGAATAAATAAAATGTTATCATTATCATGTGGGATTCCTTTTCCATTATAGGATAAAAGACATGCTTATTAAAGAGGTTTCAAATCTTAAGATATCTAAAGAACCAGCTGAGAAACATGGAGTCGTCTTGGCCAATTCAGACCAGCAAATTAAGAAACCTAATTAGCATATACATAACATGGAAAAGGTGGAAAAAATCAATTTCAAATCAAACAAAACCCCTCCCTTTTATCTCTTTTTGATATTTGGTGACTTCTTAGTTCATAATTATATGGTAGATAGTGGAGCTAGCAACACTATCATGCCCAAACAAATTACATACAAGCTTGGTCTTATCTATGAGCCAAATACCAAAGGAGTATTGCAATTAGATAGGTCACCAATAAAGAAATTAGGCATAATAAAATATATAAAACTTGAATTACATGCTTTCCCCAATGTTATTGTTTATCAAGATGTAGTTGTTATGGACTTACTTCCCTATTTTACCATGTGCCTGTCTAGAGACTTTACTTCAAAGATTGGATAATATTTTTCAGATGATTGGACCTATTTAATGTTCAAGACTAAGTATGGTACTAAGGTGGCAATACATTCTGAATCAATTTCAAGAAAACATTTGGAACCATAGATTCTAAGTATGGTAAACACCAATTATGTTATCTCAGATAAAGTACCAGAAAATAGTGAGGTGAGAACTGAATCACCTCTAGAAAGAGTCCCAGATATTTTCCTTAATGAATGGCCTCTGATTTGTATGGACATGATCCCTAAAATTTAATTTAATAAGGTCTTGATATCTATTATCTTCATGAAAATGATGCACCATTCCAACATTGATGAAAGATAATCAGCCTAGCAATGGACTTTGGTATCTATATTTTGATGAATCCAGGAATAAACATGGCACTAGGGATGGAAGGATGTTAATTTATCCATATAATAAAAGGTATTAATCTTCTCTCAAGTTTAAATTTAGTTGTTCCAATAACGTTATTGAATATGAAGCACTAATGCATGGTTTGTAATGGGCAAGAAAGATGAAGGTCAAGTCTTTACAAATTTTTGGAGATAGTGAACTAGTAGTTCACAAAGTAATATGAATTTATATATGTAAGAATCCACTACTTAGGTCCTATAAGCATAGATTATGGGACCTAGTTTAAGAATTTGAAGCTTTTAATATTTAGGACAAATCAAGAAATAAGAACAAACATGCAGACATGTTAACTACTATTGGGTCACAATTCAGTATTTCAGATGACATAAAAAATGAAAAAGTTCAATCACACATCAAGGTAATTATAAGACCTTCTATCCCAAAAAATCATGACAATTGGAAAGTATTTGAAGATGATATTCATATTGTCAAATTTTTGCAAGAGGAAGTTGAATTCTCCTTAAGGAACCAAGACAAACATTTGCAGCAGTATGATAACCAGATTGTACAATTGAAGACAAATAAGTTGCCGTAAGGTTTAATCACCCTTAAAAACATATTTAGTAGAGATGATGAATTAAAAAATAAAAGATTACTTTATCAACCAAGGAGGAACACTATAATAATGTAGAGATTGTCAAGGGCAAGATTTTAAAATTGGGCTAAGTTTGCACATTTTCAGAGAAAGAAAATTTTGTTAAATTATGTTTGAATTTTTTAGATGTCTTTGCATGGCAATACAGTGACCTTAAAGGATTTGATCCAAGTCTAGCTCAGCATACCATTGAGTTAGAAGATGAGACTAGCCTAGTTAAACAAATACAAAGGCCTATTAACTCAAAGCTTTGACCTTTGATGAGAGATGAACTACATAAGCTCATTGAGTCAGCTATAATATTTCCAATTAAACACTCAACTTAGGTGGTAAACTTTGTTTCAGTAAAGAAAAAGAATGGTGAAATAAGGTTATATGTTGACTTCCATGACTTGAACGAGGCATCTCTTAAATACCACTATCCATTGCCATCAATGGAATACATTCTACAGCTAGTTATAGGTTCAGAAAGGTTCTCCTTATTGGATGGCTATAGAGGGTATAACCAAATTTTAGTCAAAGAAGAAGACCAGTTCAAAACAGCCTTCACCACAAAGTGGGGAACATTTACATACAAAAAAATGCCTTTTGGTTTATCTAATTCTAGATCCCCTTTTCATAAATCTATGGACATAGCATTTTAGGGTCTGCTTAACAAGTTTATACTTATTTATTTGTATGACATAACAATATTATCTAATAGTGCAAATGAGCATATGATTCATCTTAGACAAGTGTTTGAAAGCTGAAAGGAATTTGGAGTATCTTTGAATCCAAAGAGTGTGTTTCCTTTTTTCATGAAGGTAGGCTTCTTGGACATGTCATTTCAAAATATGGTACAAGCATAGACCCTGATAGGATGGAATCAATTCTTGCACTTTTCTTGCCTAAACACGAAATCCTTGCAAAGATTTTAGGTAAGATCAATTTCAAAAGGATATGTATTTTAATTCTTCTACTTTATACTCACAACCATGCTAAAGAAGGGGAATTTCAATTGGTTTAAAGAAGGAGTAAGGAGCTTTGAATAGATCAAGAAAGCTATAACTAGTGCTCTTACACTCCTGAACCCTAACTTCATAAAGGATTTCTTATTATACACCTATGCTAATGTTGACACAATTTTGGTATTCTCATGCAGCAGAATAAAGAGACTTTAGAGAAGCCAATAGCCTTATTCAGTCAAGGCTTATAATAATATGAAATAAGGTATTATTTTATTGAGAAGCATGTACTTTCAGTCATAAGGTCTCTTAAAAAATTTAGGTACTTATTGTCCAAAAATAAGATACATTTGATGGTTGCACATCCAAGTGTCAAATATTTCCTTCTGAACAAAGATAAAAATGACAAAAGAGCTAGTTGGATAACCAAGGTCATGGAATATGATATTGAGATCAAAGTTACAAAGCTAGTTAGAGTCAAAGGACTTTATGAACATCTAGCCCAAGAATTCTAGGAGACTAATGGGATGGTTATGGTGTCAAATCATGAAGAAGTTGTAAGTGATCAAACCTCATCTTTCAGTTGGTTCCAAGATATGGTAAGATACTTACAAGATGGTACTTATCCTTCTTATTTAACACCTTAAAAGAGGAGATATTTTAGATTGTAGTCAATTATTTTCTTTCTTGTTGATAATGTATTGCTCATAAAGGATATCAATGGCATATTACTAAGATGCATAGAACCAGGCCAAACACAGAGACTACTTGATTAGTTCCATGAAGGACACGGGGGAGGAAATTATTTAGCAAGGATCACAACCCACAAGATAATGAGAGATGGGTATTACTAGCCAAGTTTATTTGGTGATAGTCATACATGGGTTAGGAAATATAAATAATGTGTCATGTTTGTTTGAAAAGTGAAGCTTGTAGCCTTACCTCTCTAACCAATTTTAATAAATCAACCATTTTTCCAATAGGAATTGGAATTTATTAGTCTTATTAACCCCTCTTTGAGCTCAGGACACAAGTGGATCCTAACTACCATATATAATTTTACCAGATGGATAGATGTAGTGGCATTAAAAGAAGCCAATGAAACTAATGTTTTGGACTTATATGAAGGTTTGTTTACCATATTTGGGGTCCCTTCAACCATAATTTTTGATAATTTTATTCCTTTTTTAGGATCTAAGATCATCCAGTCAGCAGTTCAACATAGTGTTTTCCTCAGTACCTCATCAAACTATTATCCATAAGGTAATGGCCTTGCTGAGTCCATTAACAAAAATTTGTTGAAGATCATCAAGAAGACTATCAAAGACAATCAGAGATCATGGCATCTCAAATTGAAGTTAGCTCTATGGGCTGACAGGATCACCTATAAGAGTTCAATTTCCAATTATCCACATAAGCTAATAAATGGTAAGTAAGAATGTTTATTTCTCTTGAATTCCCTACTTTGAAAGTAATGCATCAACTTGAGCTTTTGGAGAATGATCCAATGGAAATAAGATATCCTAAGCTTATGGAGTTAGAAGAGATAAGGAATTAGTCAATATTGGCTTTAGAAGCCCATCAAGCAATGGTGAAGAAATATTTTGATAAAGGAGTTTCATCAATAGGTTTCCATGAAGGATATTTAGTCCTGAAGTGGGATGAGGACAGAGCTAAGCTTGGTAAGCACACAAAATTTGATTATCTCTGGAGTGGTCCATACACAGTATCTAGCTAAAAATCTCATAATTCTTTCCAACTCACAAGGATGAATGGTGAAGAACTTCTTATCCTAGTCAACAGGATACATCTAAAGCACCACTATTAAAGAAGCTAAGTCCCTTATACATAGTTAGTTGTTCTTGTTTTTTCTCTAAGTGTTTTTATAACACATTAGTTTCATTTCTATTTTGTCCCAAATAAATACTTTTGTTGCACAATTTATATTAGGTTAGTTGCCTTTGCTTTATTAAGTTAGTTCCCCTTTCAAGTTTTTGTCTTTCCTCGTATGTTGGAAATCTTTCATTTTGAAAGTTAAAAGATTGTCTTGAAGTTAATGTAAATGGTCCAAGAGTCGATGTAAATGGTCTGAGTTCTCAAGCATAATAGGCATGCTACCTAGTTGAGTCACCAAAGATGTTGGCCATTTTTTGGCCTACATACAAATTTTTGACTGGACAGTCATGTAGCAAGGTTTCTATTGAGAGAGTGATATAATGGTTGAACAAATGAATAGAGTTATAGATAGAATGAGTGGAATGAAGGGATCATGCAGAGTGAAAATCTTTTGAAACACTTTAAGCTTTATTAAAGTGTATTTTTTTCAAATTCTAAAGGGACATGTCTGTAAAACAAAGAAAAAGGTTCTTGATTAGGCTTCATGGTGAAACCAATAGTTTAAGGTCATGAAACAAGTCTGCACAAGCTTTAGGTTTTCTTAGTTCATTTAGGCCTTCAAGGATCAAACAACATTTCAAGTATGAGTTTATAAAAACATATAGGCCTTGGAAAAGCTAAGTACAAAACTCTTTTTTAGCTAATTCTTTACTTGGGAATTCTTTCGACTTTCATTGGGCTAAAGTTAAACTCTTTTAGACCTTTTATTTGATTAAGTGTTCATTATTTTGAGAAATTTGTTTCATTTTTTTTGGTTAAGTGTCAAGAATTATCTTGAACATTTTGTCTAAAATAAAAGTTCCAAAAACCTAAATTCTCTCAGACATTTTATCTAAAATAAAACTCCTGAAGGATCATTTCTTTGACAAAAGTGGCCCAAAGAAAAGTTCCAAAGGGTCATTTCTTTAGGAAGGTATCTGAAACAAAATTTCTAATGGTTATATTTCAGGGAAATTAGTCCAAAATAGAATCCCAAAGGTTCATTTTTAAATCAAAGTGTCCAAAATAAAACTCTTGAAGGGTCATTTCTTTCACAAAATTATCTCGAGATAAAGTCTTGAAGGGTATTTATTTCAGGAAAGGGGCCAATGCAAAAGTCTTTAAAGGTCATTTATTTAGGAAAGTGTCCAATACATAAATCCTATGGAAAAAAATCCCATAGATAAATTTCCAAAGAAAATGACTAAGGAATTTGTGTTTCAGCAAGGTAATGGTAGTTGTGCAAACATCAATTTCAAGCTATGATGAGTAGCTATTTGAATTTAAAAAGGTCCAGGATGAACCTGCAAGTGTCAAATTTAAGCATAGAAAATGACCATTTATTTTTAAATGTCTTGAATATGTATGTGAAAATATCAAATTAAATCTCAGAAATCATCCATTGGGGATCAAAGATTGACGGTCTTACGAACGTCAAATACATTTACACAGATGTCAAATATAGGCATGCAAATATCAAAATGAGGCCTCATGAAGTAGGTATTTTATTTCAAATATTCATATCAATGATTCACATTCAATTTTATAAAATATCTAATGTTGAACGATAAGTGATAGGTTAATGGGCCCAAGCAGATCAACAATGCACATTCAATTAGGAATCTAAGATCAACAATGAGTGTAAGATTAAAGAAGTTAGTAAATCTTGAGGGTAAATGCATACATTACAAGTAGCATAAGCACATCAAACTGGTATAAGATTGATGATTATCATTTATCTAGATGAATAGGATCTAACAGACTGATATTGGTCAATATGTCAATGATCCAAGTTAGTTTTCAACAGCCAATAAACAAAGTTTGAACCCAAGGCATTTCAACAAAAGTTGACAAGGCATTCTTCAACCCAAGGAAGGAAAAAATAAAGGAACCAAAGCTCAAATATGATCCATGTGGAACCATTGGGACCAATCATAGTCATTAAAGCTCCATATAGGTAAAATAGGTCTTTTAGACCAAATAAAGAGATCAAAGATGGACCAGTGATTGCGAAACAAAGTTAAGCAATTTCCAGGTTTTCATGAATATTATGGTTGTGTGAAAATCAATGGTCTAAGATTAGTTTTTTGTTTATAAAATAGACCCAGGTTCAAGTTGAAACTAATAAAGACATAAATGTGATCATAAACAAGTGTCTTGCCTATCGTTATGGTAATATTTTTGATAAACAAGTATAGATGGCTACCTAAGGCAGATGTGGCATAATTCTACCAATTCTAAGACATGGTCCTTGTCAATAGATCATTAGATAATAAAATGGAGTTCCAAGGACACATGGTGGATGGATAAGTATTAATGGAGCATTCAATTATTTTATAAGACCTTCTTTCTTGATAAAACCATGACTTAACATGCTCGAGAATGTTAATCCATTAAGAGCAGTTGGACCTTGTTCATTATTTTCTATCTGCTCAATTCCCTCTCTTTCCTTTTTTATATAAATATAAGATTCTAAGCCTTAAAACAGATCCCTCTTTTTTGGTATGACTAGACTCTGCCAAAATTTGTAGTGTGACACCTTTTGATGCAATAAAAATTAAATTCCACCATTTTACAAGTTAGATTGAAGTGTGTTCCATGAGCTCATGTATTATGGTTAAGTGAATGCATGTTCCTTGTCTATGTCTAAGTTTTATCACCTTCATAAGGTTATTGTAGCTCTTATAGGTAGTCATAAGTGCAATTTAGAATTTGTTTTCTAGCTTGAAAGTGGACATTTACCCTCTCATGCTAATTTGATAACTGATTAATGCCTTATTCTAAAATATTTATGTGAGATTGATATTATTTGGTCTTGAAAGTGTCTCATGGTATGCATTGTGTGATTTTTAGTGATAAAATCATTGGTGCATCACCTCTTTTACATGATTTTATAAGTTATTTTCAGAATCTCTCTCCCTTTTCCAAGAAAGTTCTAGTTTAGGTTTAGTTTAGGTGATAGATCCAGAAGGAATCCGACCTTCTCCAAAGGTTTGATCCATTATTAGGATACCCATAGCCTAGGATTAGTCCCATGTTGGACTATATTTGAGTAAAAGACTTGAACAATCTTTTTCTTAGCTAGGGTACAATCTAGAACACACATAGGTACCTCTTTAGGCCTTGTTGTTGCGATGCAATTATTCTGTCTATCTAAGTTATGCTTAAGGGGGTGTTAGTATGTTTTTTATACCATTATATCATTATATGGTTTTTCTTAGACATGTTTTTTAGCTTGCTTGGGTGTCATATTAGGTCATTTAGGAAAATATGGCTTAACATATTTTCTAATTTTGAGTTACTTTTTGCTTCACTATAAATGTACCTTTCCTAAAACTATTTGGATAATGATAATAATAAAATATTTGGTTATTGAATACAAACTTCTCATAGCTCATGTTTGATTTTGATTATATAACATGTTATCTCTTCTACATATTTCTTTTTCATTTTTAAAATATTTTTGCATTTGTGTCTATTCAATTTTGATCCTTGATTGTGGCCCACTCTTACATTTTTCACTTACTGATAATATATTTTGCATGACTCATTGACATATCAATCTTCTAGAGTGCATGTATTAAGGAGTGCAATGGGAAAGGGGTTAGGTTATTTCATGGTGTTTGTGAGAGAATTCTATATTATCCAGTTATACTAGTGTATCATCACTATCATGACTTTAGCTCTATTTAGCCTCCTAATCTTATTTCACCTCAATCATCTTATTTTACTTAGTATTTTGAGTTTTCTAAACCAAATTAATTTTTATCAATCTAGTTTTATACATCATTCCCTATATTTCCTAATAAATTGAAATGGCTATTCAAATTTGTTGTATGTCTGTATCCTCTACCTACTAAAACAATCTTGTCTTTTTAGTCGTTTCCCTAATTTTGACTAAATCAATCTTAGTCAATTTAGTTATCTTCCTATTTGTATTAGATCATCATGGCCAACCCAATACTAAGTTATTCATGATTCATTATATTGAATCGATTCCATTGACATGTTAATTAGGTTACTTTTAGGAATTTAAATGATATTTATAGGGTTTGAAAATATATTTTTTAAAGGATAACAACACTCAGCTAATTTTATTGCACACAAAACATATGCTCTAATTTTATGTGAGGAATTTGGAGATATGAGCTTATACTCTTGGAGGTCTAGTATTTCTCAAGGTCTTTGAATCTCATTATAAGGAAGATAAACCAAAGAGGTGCCCTTTAGTCTTTGGAGTCCAAAATTACACTTAGGTCTTCATCCTCATAATTTGAGGTCTTCACCTATAACATCTCTTGAAAAGTGCCACGAGATCCAAGGGGGAGATTGATCTATTAACAAGTCTACTCAAGGTAAGTATCCCTACCCATTATCTGTTTCCTTTATTTAAGTTATTAAATAGATATATTTTGGATGTTTTTAGATTAATATGTTCATTGTTAATTATCTCCTTGCTTAGATTATCCTAGTATAGGATATCTAGGAATAATGGGTTAATTCATAAAGTTGGGGGACAAAAATTATGGCATTCCCCCAACTTGCAATTTTTTTTCACAAAGGGCATATACCCTTTTAAAAAGGGAATACACCAATTTTTTTAATTGTTAAGGCTCAAGATTATGCCTAACCTCAAGGACATGCGCCCTTTTCATTTTTTAATTTCATTTTGTTGTTGCAACTCAAACCCATAGGCTTTTGATAGGTTTTTTTCTCTTCACATTTATCTTGTAGATCATGTGCACGCTTTGGATTTGCATCCTGTCAATGGGATTCAACATCCAAGGTGCTACCTTAGGTATGTTGATTTTTAAATTTTAAGTTTTCCATTTATATTTATATTTATTTATGCAAGTAGGTTTTTGAGTTTAGATTTGAATTAGATTCTCTTGCATTGCTTAAAAAAAAACCTGAATTTATATTTGAATCTAGATACATAAGTTGAATGGATCCATTGTGTGAATAAAATGTTAGACAAAACCTTGAATAGTTTGATTTTTCACAAGAAGAAGTTCAATTATATAAACAATACAATTCAAAATGTCAACAATTATAAATATTCATTAATGGTTTGTTTCACTCCTCAGTTGGTAGTGCACACATTTTAATTACCAATACACTAGAGAGTATTTTTAATGAAGTAAGAAATGTAACTTTACAACTTGATGCAATGTTGCATCGAACAGAGGCCACAAAATAATTTTATTCTAAAAAATTATCATATAAATAGGTTAAGAAAAAAACTATGTGAGTTTTATTTGTTAATCATGGAACCTACCAACCTCCACTGATGAATTTCAAACATATTAGAATTGATTGGTGTGTTCATGAGGAGATGAAAAATAAATTTTAGGATAGGTGGTGATGGTGTTTGATGAACCTCCATACAAAAATAATGAGGTTCTGTTATACTTTTTGAGAAAATTGTATTGTGAGTTGCACTGCAATAAATTCTAAAGTATTTTGACATAAAGGCCTCCCATGGTAAGGGAGGTGGGTATTCATTTGATAGACTTGGTTCTAGATAAGACCAAAACTATCACAAATGAACTCCAAGAAATAGAAGGACAATATGACATGCCTTTATTCTTAAATTTTTCATTGTAGCATACAAATGGACACCCTTTAGGTGGTTACAAGTCTGACACAAGTTATGATTGAGCATGGTATGCATACATTGAAGACTTCTACTCAGCCTACAAGTGGTGATAGTGGTAGCGGTGCTAGTGGTGTCAATGGTAATAGTATTGGTGGTAGTGGTAGTGGCAATAGTGGATTTGGTGGTGTTGGTATATGTGCTACTATCCCTCCTTTTACTCATGTTATAGTTCATGTGCATCATTGCACATCATGTGGGAGGAAGTGTATAGGACCTTCTGTTCAGGTGCATCATACACATAGTACATTTAGAGAGACTAGCATGTCAAAGCATACACCACATGTAGATGATTCAAAATCTTGGGAGACAAGCATGCCAGAGCATATGCCACCTGTAGATAATTTAGAAATGCATGACACTAGCATGCTAGACATTATACCAGATGTACTAGCTTCATTGACTCCTTTAAGGATGTGTCATCCTATTGTGTAGGAGTTATCAACTTCACCATCTATATTTGATACACAAGATTAATTTTAATTATAGTTTGTAAAATAATATTAAATTTATTTTCTAGTATGTGTTTACTTAATTAATTAATTTATTTGAATGAATCTATTATTTGTTGCTTGTAGAGATGATTGGTGATATTTTGGGTAGCTCAACAGGGCTTGACTCTATTGTAGAGGTCGTAATTGGTATGGGTGTACTCTATACGAAAGTTTAGAAACTTTTAAACTACATATTCATTCATGTATGTTTATTGTCCTTCGAAAAAAGCTATGTTCTAAGATATATATTAAAGTCATAGATTTTTATCATGTTCATTTTGATTCACACATTATTCATTTATTGGTTTTATAGATGATGAGGGATGCTATGAGCACCCCACATGGATGGGAAGAAGGTTTTGTTAATGTTTCAACTACATCTAAGGATCCACTATCTCTGCATCAAGTTATGATTCAAGGATGGAAACTGGTGAAAACACATAGTAAAATTATTTTTAGCTTTAAGTAATGATATTATATGTCATATTTACGTAATTGTATACATGTATAGATCTAACGATATATGTATAATCTATATGATTTCCAATCATGGGTGTATATGTAGTCTCATATCCCTAGACAACCATTTAGATTAAACATGGTGAGTGTAGAATCATTTTACAAAATTTTGTTCTTGAAAAAATTATCATTTTCAATATACAATTTTAATGATTTATTTTTTATATTTCATATATTATGTAGACACAAAAAAATTTAGAGGTTATGGATTAAATAATGGATGACTCACATTCTGAGAGGATAGTCTCTTCTCGTATTGATTCATCCAACACCCCTGACTCTATGTCTATGCCAATAAAGCATAGTCTATTTGGAGGCAATGAGGAGTAGGAGAGCTAATTGTTGTGCCAGGGGTCTAGTTGTAGGCATAATCAATTTTATATGCCAACATGGTCCACATTGTATGCCTATATGTCACATTTTACCTATGTATATGTTATGGTCTACATTTTTTCGTGATATATGTCCTATTGTTTATGTTGAATTATGACATAGAACTTTGCATATACACATATAAACTATTCAACAATAGGATTCCTTTACCTATTCATATTTTATATTTTAATCATTTAATATTTACACATATTATTGGTTAATGATCATTATTACTTCATATGTATCCAAAAAAATCCACATTATTCTCTAAGTTAGATGCTTCATCATTATGCATATTTTACATTTACATGTGATATTTACTATCTACTTGTTTCATTTACATTTAATTGCATATCAATTTATAATTTTGATGTAAGTATACCTGTGATCAATTTCATGTATGTAAATATTATAATTTGTGCTTGATCATAATTTTTAGGAGGTCTAGTGATGCAGGAGTAATTTACTATTTACTTGTTTCATTTACATTTAATTACATATCAATTTGAAATTGTGATGTAAGTAGACTTGTGATCAATTTTAGGGATGTAAATATTATAAGTTATACTTGATCATAGTTGTTAGGGGTTCTAGTGATCAAAGAGCAATTTACTATTTACCTGTTTAATTTACATTTAATTATATATCAATTTGCAATTGTGATGTAAGTGGACTTGTGATCAATTTTAGGTATGTATATATTATATGTTGTACTTGATCATAGTTGTTAGGAGGTCTAGTGATGTAGGAGCATCATCCATCAAAGTGTATATTATGTGTTTTTAGTAATAAATAGCCTATCATGGATTCAAGTTGTTTATATTAGCTCAATTAGGGGGTGTTTATATTTTCCCTTCAAAACTAAATTCAATTTTGTAATAAGGAGTCTTTGATGTTCTTGGAGAAACTCATCACCTATTAAAGGTGCCTAACTATTAGAAAATCTCATTGACGGTCTTGTGGTCTCAAAATTCATAGCAATATATTGTAATGCATGACTTATCATTGAATTGATTATGTTTAAGGTCTTATGATGTAAATGAAAAATAAATACCTGATGTAAATGGAATCTACACTTACATTAGACATTCACCTAGCTATGATCTCTGATTTGAATCTCCTCTCTACTTGTCCTAATTGTTTACATGAATAGCATGTCCTTTACTTCTCCCTTGAACACCCCTACTCATTCTAAACTTCACTAAGTTCATAAACTTCTTGCCCACATAGTCCTCTTTTCTATTTATAAGATATATCATCCTTTTATCCCTCTACACTCTCTCCCCTCTTATGCTCAACTCTACACTCTCAAGCTCCTTTAGGCCTAATCTTATGATTGATTCACTTTGATCTATGTCTATAGTTATAAACCTCCTTTTTTATCATGAAACCTATCATTCCTTCTTTCAATCTCATCCTCTTCAATGCAAATATCATCCTCTCACACACATAGTGAACTCAATAGATTCCTTCATGCATATAATGAATATAATTATCACTCTCTCTTTCAAGATTTATCTCTCCTTAACTTCCTCTACATTCTCTCCTTCTCATCATCATCATCCCCATAATTTCATAATCTACTCTCGTAATTATACTCTCTAATATTCCTCTAAGCTTGCTTATTCTTTGTCACAGTTTCAAGGCCTAAAGATCTCATTCATGGTTCAATGAATCTAGAGATCCTTCTAGTTCATATATGGAATTATACCTGCTCATTGGATCCCTTACATACATCCAATCCAACAGCACAATCCTCAAGTAAGAACTCCCAATTTAACTGCACCTTCCTTCTTCAAGCCTCCTTCATTAGTATCCCTCAAAACATATAAACCTAGAAGGTACAGACAAACAAAGAAAAAATTGATTAGACAAAATACATTTTCAAGTACTCATTATCCTTATTCAACTCCATGCCAAGTTTTATGATCCAACTCTCTATGCAACCCAGGTAACTGAACTCAATCTTTTGCCAATTAGGCCTCTATAGGTCTAATATAATGACACAGTTTGGAAAAATGTATAATACGGCCTTGTACTAGTCCAAAATCCCATTAATATTCAATAACTTGATAAGTTACACTAGATTCAAATATTTTAATAATTTTAAAGGATTAAAACAAAAGATATTATAATTACAAGTGGGAAACCCTAGGTTGACCTTAGATATACTTATGCAAGCTAGAGAGGCTAGAAAATTAGGTAGTTTTTTTTATTTTTAACTTCACTCACCTTTAAGACCTCTTTAAGGTCTATTTACGCTTTCTTCAACTCATCCAAAAGGTTTCAAGCCTTGATTTAACACCAAACATCAATCTAAGGCATCTTCGCAAAGTTTTGTGTTAATATAAGCAAGTTTTGAAAATTATTCACACCATCCTCCTCTTGAAAACATTCTTTGTTTCAAAATTTATCCTTCTTTTCTATGTCTCCAAAACTACTAAAGTCTTACTTGATAGTTTTCTTATGATAAGAACAATATGGTTTTTTAAGGTAAATAGTCCTGCAATTCCTATTACTCAATCTTCAGACCTCCAAATCACTTATAACCTTCTCTAATAGTTTATTTACATCATCTCCTAGCTCTCCTCTAAATGTCTCATCATTTAACTAGATAAATAAAAACATATAAGGATTTTAGATTGGCCTAGGGTTTTATGGCAGCCTACACGTCAAGAGCACCTAAGAAGGTCTCATTTTAAACCCTCATTATTTTACACAAGGTCTTTAATTACCCTTACATATCTATCCACAAGTAAATCATCTTGACCTATAACAAATGTATTCAAAATATGAATATTCCAATACTGTAGTAGGCCTATATTACATTTCCTAGCCTGCAAACATTCCAAAAAGGCTTCAACTTGTAAACTACACATAATACATGTAAATATGAATGTTATATTGTCTTATAAAATATCTTGGTAAGTATTACGTTAGTTTATTTAGAATAAACATTTTGAATAATTATAAATCAACACCCTCTTACAACACTCCAACTCCTCATGCAATTTTAACTCTTTATATGCTAAAATATACAAGAAACTTCCTTTTTATTTCTATTATCACATTAAAGGACCTTCACACAACTTCTTAGACCTATTTTATACCTAATATAAACATTACTCCATATTTACACCCCACATTACTCCTTCAAACATTACACAAAATTTTATTTTGGATTGCAAACCCTTCATTAGTCCCTCCAGTGATGACAAATTTATCCTTTTATTTTGGTTAAAATCCTCCTCCAACTTTGATCACACATTGTAGGAGAACTATGATGGTTATAAATGAGCCATAAACTCCAACACATGCATGGATGAGACCTATAATAAATCTCAAGAGGATTCTCTCTAACTCGATATGGGTGAGATGTGATAATGAAGTTTCTCTTATGGCTAAATCTCTCAGAATAGGCTAAATGTTGGTCAGCAAGTGCTGTATATTATGAGTCATTATCCCAATCAATGAACCATCTATACATACACATCCAAATGAGAATTGTAATGCTATATCAACTATTTTTTGGTCTCAGTCAAACCCTGGGAGTGAAGGTTATAGGTTATCAGATGCATCCTAAAAGAGAATCTCCTTGTCCCTAAGCGTACAAATGAGTGAAATTCTATTACACATTGCAGGACAAATATGAGGTATAGAGAAGAGTCATTAGCTCTGACACATTCCCACTCTAATAAATGTCAATAGTATTATCTCTAAATTGAGATGGGAGAGACATGGAAATGAGGTTTCTCTCACATCTAAATCTCTCATAACGGGCTAAAATTTGGTCAGTGGGGGCTATATATTATAAATCATTATCCCAATCGATAAACCATCTATGTAAACACATCCATATAGGAGTTTTAAGTCTAGGATAATCATTTTTTATTCTCATTCAGGTCCCAAGAGTGACAGTTGCATTGATCAAATGCATCCCTTAATAGAATCTCTTCATCCTTGAGTGTACAAATTGAGTGAACTTTTGTCATGTGTTGTAGGAGAATCATAAGGGCTAGAGAAGATATGTCAACTCTCAAATATGCATGAATAAGTCCTCTAATAAATTTTAGGAGGATTCTCTATATTTATAGATGGGTGAGATGTGGAAATTAGGTTTCTCTCATGGCCAAATCTCTCAAAACAAAGCAAAAGTTAGTTAGCAGGGCCATATATTATGATTCGTTAGCACAATCAACAAATTATCTATGTAGACATGTTTAGATGGGAATTTTAAGGATAGAATGGCCATTTTATAGTCTTGGTTGGGCCTCGAGAGTGAATTTTTTAGTTGATCAGATGCATCCCTTAAGATAATCTCCTCGTCCCTAAGTGTCCAAACTGAGTGAATTCTATCATGCATCACATGAGAATCATGAGAGCTAGAGATGAGTTATCCATTATGACACATGCATGAATGAGTCCTCTAATAAATCCTAGGATAATTATTTAACTTTATATGAGAAAGACATGGTAATGAGGTTTTTCTCATGGTCAAATCTCTCATAACAAGCCATAAGTTGGTCAACATGGGTCATAAATCATGAATCGTTATCCCAATCGATGAATCATCTACAAAAACACATCTAGATGGGCATTTTAAGGCTATAAATATAATTTTATAGTATTTTTTAGTCCCTAAGATTGAATGTTTTAGTTGATCATACACATCCATTAAGAGAATCTCATCATCCTTGAGTGTGCAAACTGAGTGAACTTTTGTCATGTATTTTAGGAGAATCGTGAGGGATAGAGATGATCCATTAACATCAACACATGTCAGAATAAGCATTATAATTAATATTAAGAGGATTATCTCTAACTCAAGATGGGTGAGACATGAAAATGAGGTTTCTCTCATGGACAAATCTCTCAAAATGGGCCAAAAGTTAGTAGGGGTTGTATATTATGACTCATTGCCCAAATTATGAACCATCAATGTAGACACATTTAAATGGGAATTTTATGTATATAATAGCTGTTTTCTAGTCTCAGGTGAGCCATGGGAGTGCAGGTTACAATTGATCAGATGCATCCCTTAAGAGAATCTCCTCATATGAGTGTGAAAACTTTGTGAACTTCCATCACACATTATAAAAAAAATTGAGGGATAGATACAAGCTATCAACTTAAACATGTGATTGGATGAGTCCTATAAGAAATCCTAGGATGATTCTCTCTAACTCAAAAAGGTCATGACATGGAAATGAGGTTTATTTCATGGCCAAATCTCTCAAAATGGGCTAAAAGTTGGTCAATAAGGGTCGTATAATATGACTCATTAGCCAAATCGATGAACTGTCTACGCATACACATCTAGATGGGTGTTTTAAGGCTAGAATGACCATTTTAAGGTCTCGATCAAGCCCTAAGTGTGAAGGTTATAGTTGATTGGATGCATCCCTTAAGAGAATCTCTTCATCTATGAGTGTGTAAACTAATCAAACTTTCATTGCATGTTGCAAGAGAACCATGATGAATAGAGATGAACCATTAGCTCTAACACATGCATGGATGAATACTATAATAAATCTAGGGAGGATTATCTTTAACTTAAGATGGATGAGATATGGAAATGAGTTTTCACTCACAACTAAATCTCTTAGAACATGCCAAATGTTGGTCAGTGAGGGTTGTATATTGTGACTCGTTATCCCAATCAACAAACCATATATGCGGAAACATCTAGATAGGCATTTTAAGGCTAGAAAAACCATTGTTAGGCCCTAAGAATGAAGGTTATAGTTGATTGGATTCATCCCTTTAGAGAATCTCCTTGTTCTTGAGTGTGAAATCTCAGTAAACTTCTATCATGCATTATAGGATAATAGTGAGGTATATAGATAAGCTGTCATCTCCCACACATACAAGGATTAATATTTTAATAAATTTATGGAGGATTATTTCTAACTTGAGATGGGTGAGATGTAGTAATGAGGTTTCTCTCATGACTAAATCTCTTAGACTAGGGCAAATGTTGGTCAACAAGGGATACATATTGTAACTCGTTAGCACAATCAAGAAATAGTCTATGTAGACACATCCATATAGGTTTTTTAAGGCTATAATGAACATTTTATGGTGTCAATCGATCCCTATGAGTTAAGGTTATAATTTATCAGATGCATTCCTTAAAAGAAGCTTCTCATCCCTGAGTGTGAAAACTAAGTGAACTTTCATCATGCATTAAAGGAGAACCATGAGGGATAGATATGAGTCATCAACTCCCACATATGCATAGATAATTCCTATAATAAATCCCAATAGGATTCTTTCTAAATAAAAACAAGTAAGACGTGGTAATGAGGTTTCTCTCATGACCAAAGCTCTCAAAATAGACCAAAAGTTGGTCAATGGAGACTGTATATGAATCGTTAGCCCAATTGATGAACCATCTATGTGAACACATCTAGATGGGTATTTTATGTCTATAATTACTATTTTCTAATCTTGTTTAGGGTTTGGGAGTTAAGGTTGCAATTGATCAGATGCATCCCTTAAGAGAATCTCATTGTCCCTGAGTGTGTAAACTAAATGAACTTCCATCGTAAATTACAAGAGAACCATGAGGGATAAATTTGAGCTATAATCTCCAAAACATGCATGAAGGAGTCCTATAATAAATCCCATGAAGATTCTCTTTAACTCAAGACTGGTGAGATGCAGCAATGAGGTATCTCTCATGACCAAATCTCTCAGAATGGGCCAAAAGTTAGTCAACGAGAGTAGTATATTATGACTCATTATCCTAATCGATAAATAATTTATATGGATACATTCAAATGTGAATTTTAAGGATATAATGATCATTATTTAGTCTCTACTAGATAATCAAACACATCCCTTAAGATAATCTCCTCATCCCTGAGTGTGCAAACTGAGTGAACTATCATCACATGTTACAAGAGAATTCTGAGGGATAGATATGAGCCATCAACTCCCACACATGCATGCACAAGTCCTTTAATAAATTGTATGAGTATTCTTTCTAACTCAAGATAGGATATATGTAACAATGAGGTTTTTATCACGGCCAAATCGCATAGAACGGACCAAAAGTTGGTCAAAAGGGGTCATATATTTTGACTCGTTAGCCCAATCGATGAACCATCTACACAGATACATCTAGATGGGAATTTTAAGGATAGAAAAAATATTTTTTGGTCTTGATCATGCCTAAAAATTGAATCTTTTAGTTAATCAAATGCATCCATTAAGAGAATCTCCTCATCCCTAAGTGTGCAAACTGAGTGAACTTCTATCGTGCATTGCAAGAGAAATATGAGGGCTATAGATGAGCCATCAAATCTAACATATGCATGGATAAGTCATCTAAGAAAGCCTAGGAGGATTCTCTCTAACTCAAGATGGGTGAGATGCAACAATGAGGTTCCTCTCATGGACAAATCTCTCAGAATGGGACAAAAGTTGGTCAACAGGGGCCATATATTATGACTCATTAGCTCAATCAATGAACTATTTATGAAAAAATGTCTAGATGGCTATTTTAGTATAAATATAGTAACAAAACTTTATTTTATATAGGAACTTTCTTTTTTCATTTAGAATTTATGTGGGCCAGGTGGAGTATGCTAACAAACATCATCCAAAGACACTGTCGTCAACAAATTTTAATGTGACATGCATGGTCTATTTGGATTATTATTTATATTGGCAATTTGGCTTGAAATGCCATAAAAAGTAAATTTGGTCAAAATAAAAATAAATAAAAAATGAAAAAACAATAACATCTTTTAGTAAGTTTTACCACGTGTCAGCATGAACACTAATACATATAAACTGTACATGCAGCATTAACCCTTTTACATTTTACTAATGGAGTATTTGAAAAATTAACTTAATAAATAAATATTTTTATAATTCTTGTTTTTTAAATATTTTTTTAATTATTATATTAATATAAAAAGAATATTTCATAAGAACATGTAAATAAATATTCTTTAAAATTTAAGGATTAAATTAAAAAATTAGTAAAGATGTATGTTTTTTCAAAAAAATATTAGCAAGGGAAGAAAATTATTTGTTCAAGTGATTCATATAATATTTGCCTTGGCAGGGACTAATAATTTATTCAATATATTATTTAACCAACAAAGACTGTAGACAAATGATAGTACATAGGGAAGAGAACCCACTAGCAATTTCAACCCATGTTGCATGGGTACCCCTATATGGAGATGGAGGATATCCATAAATTTTAGTGTGATTTTATTAGTTCTTACCATCACATGAAATTATAGGTTTTTTGGAATAATTAACTTTAATGAATAAAATAATTAAAAGTAAGAAGTTTTTTGTGAATAATTTTGATGTTTTCGATGCTCATATTTAATTTTGATATTTTTTTTATTAAAAAAATTTAAAAAACAATTTGTTTACCATTCTAGTTTTTAGAAAGCACTGATATGACAAATGAAAATTTTAGAGCACTATTTTAGAATAGTTTTTGTTAAAAATCTTAAAATGGCATATAAATAGTTTAGAAATGAGTTTGAAAGTAGATAATTAAATATAGATTTTATAAAAACAAATAATTAATAATTTAAATTGTAAAAATGATATTTATAAAACTTCTAATATGATATTTGATATTGAAATTAAGCAATTAAAAATGGAGTTGGTACAATGTAGAATTTAAACATTGAATAATGTGTAGCACAAGTGAATTTTTCTTATGCATTTACAAATGTTCGCAATAAATTAATTTAATTTTTTTCACAGTGAAATTTAATGTAACACATTTACTTCATATACAAACTTTCACTATAAAATTTAACAAAATTATAAGATTTATTTAAAATCTCAAATCATAACTTATATTTTTTTAAATATAATCACAGATTTATTCACACTATACAAGTGAAAATAGACACGTTAATTCACATTATAACATAATGTATCCACACGATCATGCCATAAATTATGTGACTATTGCCACCACTTTCCTCATAGATGTGATCCTCAATATAAACTAGAATTATTTTCATAATAAATTCTCAAATCCAAATAAGTATCACAGAGTCCTCAATTGAAATTCGAGAAAAAATAAATAAATGTTCTATCAAATCCACTTGGCCATCCATGTCACCAAATATGGTCACAAAGATCCATATAATAAGATTTGACATTGAATATCTTATCAAGTTTCTAAATTTTTATCACCCTTAACTTTATAGTGGCTAATCTACTTGAAACATGTGGCTCCTATTCACTCACATCAACGAAGTCCACGTAGTTCATGGGGCTGATTTTAAATTTTGAATGATATTTTGACTTTGTGTGCATTCATTAAACATTAATATTAACTTTATACTTTCCATGAGTTTGCTTCCTTTCCTTCATAATAAAGTGGACACAATTATATTCATAAACATATTTAAAAACATATATGAAAATTTACTTTCATAAATCTACAATCAAAAGCCTCCACATGATGTCTAACTAATGGCCATGGGGTCACGATGTTCATGTAGTGGATTTATGTCTTAAGTGGTCTTTGTGGACTATGTGGACCCATTAGGACTTTCAATTCACCTAATATTCTAACAAATCCACTTTTGTTTCACTTGTGGACAATAGATAAACCTAGGATCAAATTTTAAAATAAAACATTATTAGTAAAACCTATAATAATAAAATAATGTGTTACATGCAATACATAGTTATGAAGTCAATTTAAAATCAAATCTCTATGGCTTTAGAGGGGAACATGCGATACACTAGTAGATTTACGGAGGCAATGGAAAGACTTTTTTAATTTTTAACATAAAGGGAGCCCTTTATGGATTTGTTCGGATATTGAGTTCCCCTTATAATATGGATGGCTATGCACAATATAAAATTCTCAAGAGACAAAATTTAAAGTGACCCTTAGTTTAGGAATTGTTGAAAGATGTGTGATTAACATAAACGCTTAAAATATATATCAAATTGGCCATCATAGAACTTAAGATTTGAAAATAGAATTGTATGAAAAATATAAATTAAACCAAACCCTAAGCTAAGATAAGATTTACATGTCTGTTTAGGATTTAAGTAATATTTTCATTTTTATAATTATGTTTTGACTTTTTGATTGCATTTTTTTCCTATGACTATTGATTTGAGTGCCACATGTTTGCTTTTAAGATGTGACCACATGTTTATATATTAATCATTATTTTCCTTTTTTAATGTGATCATTATTTATTATATGTACATAATTGAAAGTGAGCATGTGGAAAAAAACTGAATTCAATAAACCAACGGATCCATCAAAATCTAAGACCACTTTAAAATAAAAAATTTAAGCTTCTTTATTATTCCGTGACCATGTTACCTATGAACAATTACTATAAGTTTAAATTTGATTAGATGTAGTAAAGTGAAGAATCACAGCTCATGCAAGGTTGTATTGCATAGTTTTTCTTTTAGGGAAAGACAACAAAAACAAGTGAAAGGTACATATTTCAAAAAAACATGTAGTGAATTGACACTTGTTCTATCACTTATTTTCAATTGTCAAAGCATATCTTAGCATTCATTTCCAAACTAACAGAACATAGTTAACTCATAATTCTAGTGCTTTTCTACTAACACATCACTATTTAATGTAAAGTGATATTTATTTAGTATAAAATCAAAAATAAATTGATGTAGTTTTTTTGGTTGGTTGTGTAACAAAATATAACACACTAATACCAAAATGTAACACACCCAATTTATTTGTTTTTATCCATAATTAAATTATGATTCACATGATTAACAAAACATAAGATATACAACACATGGTTCAATATGAACTAAATATTCTTGAGAATATATCACACAGTAATGGCTTTATATAAATACATGGATATTTGTGAATTCTAAGTTTGTTTGCACTTTTAAATCATAATTCTCCACATCGTGCAATCATGCTTCCATGAGATAACAAAGTTCACTTTTAGTGGCTCTTTTGTTTCTTGTGTATTTAATGTGTGACATAGATTATAAATTCCAACCTTATCATGGATTTATACTTTATCTCATAATGTCCACACCCCACAATCATGAACAATGTGATCTCACCTTTGAGTTTAAGTATATTCACTTAGAGAGTCCCATGTGGTTAGTTGTGATTGCCTCATAGTCACAGAGCTGTAATGCTCATGTAGTTTCTTTATGTATTTCAACTACCAACTACCTTCAATCACTAGGCAAATCCATTGGTAACCATTATTTTTGCTTTGAATCCCATACCTTTCCTTGACAACTGGTGTGGCCACATGGCAAGATCTATTTTTTTGTATCCTCACAAAAATCCAGGTATTCATGGCTCTTAAATTTATAGTGGTCAATTTGCTTAAAACATGTGACCTTCTCATATTTTTGCACATCAATAGAGTCCATAGAGTTCACAAGGACACTTTTAGTTTTTTTAATGATTGTTTGGATTTGTAAAGATCCATTAAGTTTTAATATTCCATTTATATTTTTTACAGGTTTGCTTCTTTTCCTGCATAATAAAGTGCTAATAATTAAATCTACATACATATTTAAAAATATATATGAATCAATTTACTTTAATATAGTTGTGATCAAAATCCACCACATGAAAACCATCGAATGGTTGCAAGGTCACATATTTCAGGTAGTGGCTTTATGTTTAACATGGCCTCTATGGATTATGTGGACATGTTCGAACTTTCAATTCATTAATATTATTTATATCCCCTATTTTCATTTTTTAAAACTGTTAAAATTACCAATCTATAATGCATTTTTTTAGGGCAACCATCAAACAAATTACTACCTCCATTAATATAAATATCACATGATGACTATATGAAAGACAAACTTCCATCATTTACATGCTCTGAAGATTGTGTGTTTAAGAAAGATTTACACTTAACTAATGTAAAGTAATTATTTATGTTGACTATGAACAAATTAAAACCAAGATATATCAATATAATATTTTCATACATTTAAACTTAATTATTTTTCAAAAACATAATTCACAATAGACATACCTAACTAATTTCTATTTTTATTTCATCTTGTATGTTTATTTTAAATGTCTTAGCCAGACTCCCACTTTTTACATAAACACTTCTTAGTGGAATAATGTACAATTTAATATAAAGTTACTTTAACAAAATTAATCACTACTACATAGCTGTTACAACATTATATCATCAATCCACATATTTAATTCCTTCCAATACAGTTCTTCAGAACAAAAAAATATGGCACTTGATTTTACAATATTTATATGTTTTGTTTTGTTTTTTAGTTTGCATCTAAATTACTTCATAATATTTTTATATGTTGCTTCTTTGCATTATTAGTTAAAACCCCAAATGTTTATGTTTTAACTCGTGACATGCACTCATTAACATTTTATTTAATTATGCACTTTTTTGTGCTTTAAACAATTTGCACTAATAAAAAATGGCATGCCACCATACTTCCAAAAACAAAATCAGCAATTATGTTAAGAACTAGGTGCTGTGTGGTCCTTATTTTTTTAAATATGCATGAAAGATAGATACACATTTAATTTCATTATGCATTTAATTTCATTCCATAGTCAATGAAATATTTTAAGTTATAGGAAGAAAATATTGAAACTCAAATATATAATGTCTTACCATTCCTGATTGTGTTGATAGGTGTTCTAAAATAGAAGTTGGGTGGTGGACTGTAGTGTTTATGAGTGTGTTCACTTTTAATTTTGATTTAAATTTTACATGCAATTTGACCATCAATTATAAGTATTATTTTTATTGAATAAGTCAATCAAAAAATTATAATATCTTGGCATATGATGGAGATTAGAGCCCACTTTTTATAGAAATATGTTTTAGATATTAACATATTGGTGTAGTTAGATTGGTCCATGATTTTCCCCAATTAGTGGTAAATTTGTGAAGAAGGTATTGAAGTTATTAATAATTATGGTATGTGATAAATCCAAGATAAAGGCCTCTATATTGATATCTCTCGATATTGCAGACATTAAGAGAGGGGATACCATTTAATGTCTACCTTTATCTCCTATGTTGTATGGGTTTCAACATCCATGGACACACATGCACATTTCATCAAACAATCAATTGTCACACAACAGAGATTATATTAATGCATTTCACATAGAAAAATACAAATCATACTCTCAAACACAAGTTCACACTCACACATGCCTTTATAGGATTATTTAATTACATGAAATGGTTTTTGACTTTCATATAATTCTTTCTGAACTAATACAAATCTTTGTTCTACTCCTAGATATTTCTACTCCTTCCCAACTTATCTTCTCTCCCCAAAACCTCTCTTTAAAAACATTTTTTATTTCCTTTTTGTATTCCTCTTAAATACCCAACTTCATGGGGTGTCTCTTAAACTTACCTAACCTTTAAAATTGTACATTGGTTAGGCAACCTTCAGTTTTCAAGATTGACACCTAATTATCAGTAGCTATCAAGTGACATTTTAAGGTGAGGGATAATTAGAAAAATGATCATAAATTTCACATAATTGATTCAATAGATATAAAATTTTATCTACATCTAAAATAAAATGATTTTCATCATCCCTAAAATTTTCATAATCTAACTCTTAACACATGTTACCATAGGTTATCATAGGTAAAGAATAACTTGCCAATTGACACAAATTATAGATGACGATTCCAAGAAGAATGGTAGTTAGTAATTTTTTTTTAAATTTAATTATATGAATCAAAATTATATTAAATTTTAAACATGTAAATATTACTAAATTTTATATCAACCCATTAAATTTGGTAACCTAACTATTAGTGTAGCTCTACCATAAGGTAGTTAACTGTTAGGTTACACATATGCATTTTTTGGTTGAGTAATATTAATAAAAACTATCATAACTTATCCTACACTTATCCAATACAAATTAAATTTGGAATACACTTCTATGATCCATTTTATTTCACCACTAAATTTTTTTTTAAGTCAAATCTTACCATAGATATTATGCATAGTCATTAACCTTATGCAGATTGGATAGATGCATCATCTAAAATAATGATCGTTTAAAAAACCTACCATAATTTTTGCCTCACTTATCCAATTGAGCTTAAATTTGGAAAAAAATATTAAATACTAAATTTTATGAATCATATAAAAATTTGGTAAGCCAATTATTAGCACAACTATATCACAAGGTCATGAACCTTCTACCTAGTGATGCAAGCATAGCCTAAAATAAATAAACACACTTTTTTGGAAATAAATCCAAATTGTATGAAAATTTTTACAGATATTATAGGTGTCATTTTATAGGAACCCACAAAATTTAATCATATAATTCCTTCAGCACCATTACCACAAGCAAGGAAACCTATAGATAATGTAACAATTGTTACACCTTTGTGGTGACTCTAAATGATATGAAATTTTGTGTAGAGGTTTTTACTGTCAGCTTATATGATCCCACCAAGTTTTGGTGCTTAATTTATTATGGATCATTATTAAAATTAAGGAAACCTCTTTCTAGTGTAAAAATTAGTACATATCTATTGTAGCTCGAAATGGTTTAAAAAATAGTACAGATGTTATAAATATCAAGTTCCATGATCTCACCAAGTTTCAACATCCAATTCTTACCAAAAAATTATCACAAGTAAGAAAACCTCTTTATAGTGTAACAATTGGTACATTTATATGGTAGCTTCAAATAGTTTAAATTTTGGTAAAGGTGTTGTGTCATATTCTATGACCTCACAAAGTTTCATCATCTAATTTTTACCATAGTATAATAACTATTTCCAAAAAAAATCTATGACTACATAGTCCCCTACAAACTAATAGAAATATTCAAATTATCTCTGCAATTTTTGTGAGAAAAAAATACTTTTGCAACATCATTCAAAGAGATAAAAAACTCACACAAATAAAGCCACAACCAAAAAAAAAAAAAAACTATACTCTATTTTTGATTGTTATAAGATTACACAAACCTTGGGATGCTCCTGCATCACACATCTAAGGTTTATAAAATTTGAGTTCCTACTCACATGGATGGGATAAGTTAAAAAAAAAAATCTTTTGGTCATGATGCAAAGTGACCATGGCATCCCATTCCAACATACAAATAAAATTAGTTATTTTAAAAAAAATTCCTATGCCATTTCTAGATCCTACATGTTGGTTTCCCTTCTTTTCACATTTATACTCTCTCTCCTAATTTTTGTGGGAAGTGACCACCCACCATACTCTCTATCTTTTGTGGGCTTAGACCCACCATCATTCACCCTCCTTTTCCAAAAGCATATCCATATCTCAATGAACTCACATGTGGGATGAAATCCACTCTCATCTATCCACCACAACTAAAATACACTTTCCTACATCACACACTCCCATGTGGGCTCAATCCCACTATTATCTATCCACCTCTGCCTAAAAAAGACACTACACTCTATTTTTGGTTGATGCAAGATTGTTAATCCTTGGGATGCTCCTGCATCACTCAACATATTTTAGACATATATATTTAAGATATTAATACTAGTCACATATCCATTTTCATATTTTATTCAAAGTCAAAGAAACTATCTTTTTACTATTTAAATTGTAAATAAATTCTCACATATTATTTAAGCTATGATGTGATGAAATAATTATTGTCTATCTTCTAATCATACTTCTTAAAAACATGATGAAAATTCTTTAACAACCACCAATAAAAAAATATCTACACTAATAATAAGGTTTGGAATCTAATAGTAATGGCATCTTTATTTGGTAAATGTGTGGGCCTCTTTATCTCATTGGTTGAGCTTTTAATTTGAGCTCCCTTTGAGTGGATCTCCATTTCTACCCAATATTTCCCATTGCTTAATAGAGCTTATTTTAGTTCACTTTTAGGTGTGTTGTTGACTATGACTTCATTAGGACTTATGGACCCTGGATTTCTTTCAACTATGATTTTTTATATTTTCCTTAGCCCCCCTTTTTTGATGCATAAAAGATGATTATTTTATCTTCCCAACTCTATCTTAGATTGTATAATATTCCACCAATTTTATATAAAGAGGAACATATCAAATTATTTACTAATATGGTGGGATACTTCATCAAAACGAATGATATTTCCAAGGGAATCAAAATTGTGATGGTTTGTATTATCATAGATTTATCTAAGCATTTTCACTCCATCAAGGTGGAATTTTCTCTAGACACTTGAATTTTATAATTCAATACAAAGCCCTTACTTTCATGTTTTTTCATTGTAATTATCTTGGGCATTATGTTGCAAGTTGTTCTTCACATTTTTATTTTTCTCATCATCAGTTATGTAAGAAGGAGGCTCCACCTAATAATGAATATATTTGGTGTAACCATGATGTATTCTTTGCCCATAGTAATGGTCCTTGCCCTCACTTTCTTTCGACCCTATAGGTAATTATCTTAATAAGGTGGTTGCAGAGGATAAATATAGTAATGTGGATGAATAAAAATTCCTAACTTTAGATAATGGTGGTCTCAAAGGTGGGGCATTGGACCAAGTTAATTTCAAGGATCAACTAGCTTATCCAAGCTTCCATATATCTCATTTTTCTAGCTCTAAAAGTGGGAATCCAGTGGCTAATCTAGGCATCTTGGTTAAATGTAGAGGTAGATAATCTGAGGTGGAAATGTTGGGACTAAATTTTGAAGTATTAATTAGAGATGGTTGCCAGAGGATGATGAAAGAACTCATTTCTAGTAAAAGCTTGACTCCTTACATATGAATTCTCCACTCTTTTATTCTCTTCTTGGATCTATTAAATTTGTATTATTGGATTGTGACATCTGTGTCTTTATGTTTCCCATAGAATGTTGATAAATCACTATTTATTTGTTGTACAAGTTTTAACATTTTTACTGACTAGTCCAATTTAGCATTATTTTGTTAGGTTTTCTTCTCTTTGGATCTATATTGTATGTCTTTATGTCAACCCTTATTTTTTAGTAGGGTTTTTTGGTGTTGCTTTTATTGGGGACTAGCCACCTTGTTATGTCCCAACACCAGTTCAAAGCTCTGGTATCTATAAAATATTCTCCTTGATGGTTTATAACTATGTTCAAAAGTATTTTCCTAGTTCATAGCTCCAATCAAAAGTGTTTACCCTTTATCAAAATAATAATAAGATTTATAATATTTTTTAAAAGATAAATATCAAATATAAAAGAGTTAAATCTTCCAATAACATCTTCCCCCATAAGAAAGACAAGTACAAACACAATATAATTGGTCAATTCTTTAAAAAAAAATGTCTAAAGAGTAATAAGATGTAATAATTATCTTATAATTTGTGAGCATCCAACTTTGAAACAAGGTGAAGAACCCTCAAAAATACCAAAAATAATCTCTATAATCGACCTAATTATAATATTTTGAGTATGGATTTAACACAAGTATCAATAAAAAAAAAGTCTAGGTTGGTGTTTATGTACATTGCCAGTATTACATTATTACAATATTTGGTTACACAAGAAATTATTCATGTCTCAGCTAATGAAAACAAATTAAATTTATATATAGACAATATATAAAAATCATAAGAGTCTAAACTAATAATATAACAGACATCATGGATTATATTATAACCTTTACAAATAAAATTCATTTTCTCTCAATAGAGGACAGTAATAAACAAACATTTATAATCTTGATAATAATCATATTCAATATTAGTTGCACCACAAAATAATCTCAGTTTATTAAGGAAAACAAACTAAACTATTATAGACATTGATATGTAACATTAGTAGGAGTCCACAATGTTAAAAAGGTTTTTTATTAGTATTTTGACATAGATTTATGTTATTAGGGGTTTTTTTGAAACACCCTTTCATTTTAGGCTTTCTATAAGAAACACCTATGTACGAATTATCTTAGTTTTGAAAGAGACACACAAAAATCTAAGTTTTTAATTATACATATCTTATAGTCAGTAAAGTATGTGTAATATTTACAATTTAATCATATTTATTTAAGGAAAAAAATGCCCTTCATTACCTTTATATTGATGAAATTCAATTTGTTTATGTTTACTATAAACAAATGTTTCAAAATTACATTTTTAAAATAAAATAATTAATTTTTACAAATCACACTCTATTTCAAAATTTTGGACAATTTTTTAAAAACAACTTACATTTTTATAATTTAATAGTAATTTAAGCTTATGAAAATCAATGTTGTAATAAATTTTAAATATTATAAACAAAAATAACTTCACAATAGTCAAAAATTTGGAAATATTTACAAACCATTAACCAAATAACAATAATTCAAATAATTATTAGTTAATAGAATCAAATTCACTTGTCAATACATATTTTAGTTATTAATAAAAAATAGAATTGCGCAAATATGACATATATCAATGAAGTTGATATAAAAAGGGACTCGAACAACATTGAGACACAAAATCTCTAACCATAAATACCATTGAATTAATATTTAATCTTACTTTGTCTATTTCTCTTCGGACATTGTCGTTACTCAAACATGCAAGAAGGAAATTCTCAAAGAGATTTAGTAAATTGAAATTTTATTAACATGAAAAAAATTAAATCTAAAACTTTCTAATTAGATTCTCTATATCTAAAACAAAAAATTAGAGCTTTAAATAATTTAAATGTTATAATCCTTACATATATCTTCTCTAATCTAAAATGACTCTCGGGTATTCAAGTCACTTATATTTATCAACAAAAATTATAAGATTTTTTTGTTATTAAATTTCCAAATAATAAATTACCACATCTCTTAGAACACTCGTGAATATAAGCTATGTTCAGCAATCAATGTTTTCTAAGTCTTTTTCTTCTTCTATCTATTTTGATCTTTGATAATGTATGTATGCTAAGCCTTTAACCTATACATTGTATGTCAACTAGCGTAACCATTAATTAAGTAACATGATCATTTATTTAGCTTAATATTGATGGTAGAGTCGATTCATGGTGTTTGAATAACATAGTTAAGATACAAGTATTAGATAGTCGTTAGTATTTGATCATCATATTGTAAACTATATTTTTCTTGAAAAATCAAAGTGGCTCATCATTTAATCATATTTTCTACTCTATTTAATTCACATTTTTATTTAATTTTTTTATTTTAATTTATTTATAAAGTATTTTCATTACAAGTTGTATCAAAGCTTCAATTTAGACAAAAGTGTAAGAAATCCCCTAAGTTTGGAGAATTATTAATATATTGTAATATGTTACAATTTTTTCAATAAATTTGGAGAAAAATTCAAGGACACTACAGTAAAAAAAAGGCTTTGTTGATCATTTTCGCATGATTTATTATGGTTTGATGGTTTTTCACAAATTTACTCTACAACCCAAATTCTTTGGAATTTTTTAAATTTCTTTGCATTTTTTAAAGGTTTGCAAAAATATAGTGTGGGCTTTGAAGTTTTGTTTTAAGGCCAATTTAAGCCTAAAATAATTGGTAAAAATTTAGTCAATGAATAAAATAAAATTTACACTATTAAGCCTCAACATAATAGACGTGCAAATTAGAGGTTAAGGAAAGAATTCATTTACACTAGGAGAAAATATTAAAAAAGAGGAGACATATTCAAAGTTTAAATATAATGGAACTTCTATATGACATCTTCTTCATTGGAGGAGAAAGTGTGTGATTAAGAAGGTAGTATGTGCAACAAATTATGAATTCAAGAATATGCACCAAGAAATAAAAGGAGATATGGAGAATATCTACAATGAATTGAAAGGAAAAACAATTTATCTCAAAAATATTTTAAAGATGTTGTCAGTCTCACAATATACTCAACATGGATTTAAGGGACAACCTAGTCTCAATCCAAATATTATGCAACATCATTCCATATATAGCACTAATTCAGGTGCTTGGAAATTACAGCCAAAGGAGGACATGTAAATGTTTGATGTGAAGGATACACTCTTGATTGGATTAACTAGATGGAATTTTTTATCTACATCAGCTTCCATGAGGGAAAAAGGTTACCATGGGATCCTTATATTTAGAACCTAAATAGTTCATTTGGTATTGATTTTTATGTGCCCAAAAGAAGAAGAAGGCTCTCAATGTTACTTGGTTAATTTTTATGGATGAGCTCCAAACACACTATAGTAGTAGTACGATGAAGAATTAGTTTAGGCAATCACCATATCAACACCATCATTCCCTAAACCTACTAGGTTGATGCCTTAAAAATTAAAGAATAAAGAGTAAAAGGGTTATGTTTCAATTGTGATAACAAATATAGTCAAGGACATAAATGTGCCAGATCAAAGTTTTTATATATTAAGGGTTCCAATTAGTAATAAGAGGATGAAGAAGACATATTAGAGGTTGTTGATGAGTGAAATGAAGAATTAGAATATCCCCATCTATTGATTTCTTACCATGCACTTTCATGTATTATCACCCCATAGACCATCACGGTAGTGGGTTTCTTAAAAAAATAGAAGGTGTTAATATTGATTGACTTAGGAAGTACTCAGCTTCATTAACCATAAGTTAGTTATGTTCTTGAGTTATTGTTAATCTATCTCCAAAATTTTAGTCCATGATTGCACATGGGATTATAAATACCTATTTAGATAAATTCCATAATATTAAAGTCATCGTGGAAGACTACATTCTAAAATTTTCTATGTTTTCCATTTTCATGGGTGGAGTAGACCTTTTTTTAAAGTCCAATGGCTCACTACATTGAGAACAATTGAGATGAACTTCAAAGAATTTTTCATGCACTTTCATTTCGATGGTAGGAATTTTGAATTACATGTGTTATGTGTAAAGTCTTCATAATTGGTGTATTGTCACTAGATGCAAACTATGCTTAAAAAGGGTGTATATTAATATTTGGCATAAGTATTTTCATTAGAGGCATGAAAATCAAATTTGTGTACATTTATATATCCACACTATGAAAGGATTACCTCCAAAAGTATATCATAATCATGCCACTCAGCTAGTACCAAGAAGTCAACTACCAAAAATTAGGATTTATAGGTATCTGTATGTACAAAAAAATGATATTGAGAATATGGTATAGAAAATGTCAAAAGGAGCAATTATTAATCATAGTTATAGTTTTAATTATTTTATAGTGATGATGGTATGTAAGATGGATGAAACTTGGCATGTATCCAAACTACATAAATCTAAATAAGTAGACCATCAAATATAAGTTTCTTATTCTAGTAATTGATGATTTTATATATGAGTTACACATTGATGTTTATTTTACAAAACTAGAGATGTGTTCATGGTATCATCAAAATTAAATTAGAGTATAGGATATTCATAAGACAATGTTTAAAACACATGAGGGCCACTATGAATTTATAGTTATGCCTTTTGTCTTCACAAATACAACATCCACATTTCAAAGTTTGATGAATTCTATCTTTAGACCATTTCTAGGAAAGTTTATTTTTATGTTCTTTGATGATATCTTAGTCTATAGCAAAACATGGGAAGAACACCTACAACATATGAAAAAAGTTTCATAAACTCTTCAAAAACATCATCTTTATGCTAAGCCTTAAAGGTGTATTCCTTCCTTTCTTTTAAAACTTTTTCAATCTTCAAGTATGGTTCAAATTTAAAATTTTATTTTATGTACATTGACTTCTACATTTTTATTGTAGTTTTTGTTGCAGTAACTTACACATTAGGATCCTTCTCCCAAAGATAAAGTATATTATCCACACTCAAGTACATATATATCCTTTACTCAAGTATTTTTATTACATTTATTTATTATAATAAAATGGGGTCATTTATAGCTATTAAAATATTTTATTAAACACTTGAAAATGTTAGTTTTGATCTTTATATAACCTACATGATTCATGCATGTGTATATGACTCTAATTATCCATTATCTCACACCCATATGTTATATATGGGTCAAATTTTTCCAAGTTTATTTCAGACACCTATAATAAACCTAAATTCTATGCCAAACCAACTATCTATTTTACTCAGACATCTTCAAATTGTTTGATCAGTACTCATGTCTACTAAACAGAAATGTTGAATTTAGAAAATACCATCTGGATAATTCTATTTGAATCATATGGCTTTGTATCCCATAAATCCATGATTAATTTCTAAATCAAATCATTTATATGGGTTGGCCCATTTTCCTAGTGTGTAGGTGGCACAAAAAATTACCCAAATAGATGAATATTAATACTAAATAAGATTAGGGTCATTGATCATCTACACTTGTATATCAAGCATATAAAATCTATTACATATTTATTAGCACTACCATGTTTCTCTCAATTCACAAATTAGCTACGAGAATTAGGTCTTATCCAAGCCTGAATCACCTTAAAACCAAGTAAAACTTATAAGTTTTTAAGTATTAAAAGCTAGATCACAAATTTCATACATTGAACAAGTAAAATTACACACACACACCTAAGTGGGAGACCTACATGTGGATTGATTTCCATCCTTGGAATATAGTATATTTAAGTAGTACTCATCCAATCATTAAGGATTGGTTGAGGACAACTTATCCCATTTTTCCCCATTTTGCATGTCTAAATTGTTACTAAAGTGGACCTAGGGTTTTGTAAATGAAGGGCATATATTTTCAAGTATTTGGTAAGAAATAAAACTTTATTATCACACAAAGGGACACATCATAAGTACTTGTAGATGTTTGTGACAAAATAGAGAGGCAAAATTGACGTGGACATAACCATCCAATTCAAAATATAGCATCAGATGTTACCAATCTAAGGATGGTGGTAGCTTATTAGCACAATAAAAGATCCAAAACCTGATTTGAGTGATTCACAATCCATATTGTCATCCTTCCTACCGTATTCCACCTTTTTTAATCCTACACAAAAAGGAAAAACTACATTTATTTTATTATTTTTTAATTTATATATTTATAAAATTTAATTGTCAAATCAATTCCAATCATTTACGTTTAGATTTATGCTTAATTTTCATATTGTATAATCTAAATTAATATAGTAATTATATCTTAATATGGTTCATATAATCAAAATAAGGTAATACACATCTAAAATATTGTCTAATTCAATTTCATATCCACATGATTCTTATATCTTGTGATATTTTTTTACTTTCGCATCTTTATTTATTCCATTCCTATTAAAAATAAATATTACTATAATAGAAAAAGTAAACATCTAAGAAATTCTATTTTAGTAGATATTTGTTTTTAAATTAAAAAAATATATAGGTTGTTTTGTATCATTATGTTTCTTGATGGTCAGTTATACTCTTGATTTATTGAATGACTATCTTTAATTATTTTAGAAAGTGATCAAATTTGGTGGTTACTCTTGAAGATGTTGGTCTATAGAGATGTTATTTATGGATAAAAATGTTTTTCTTAGCCTATTGGTAAATTCTTATTATATATGTTGAATTATAAGAATTGATAATGAAATGTATGAAACAATTCTCTATTTCTAAAATGAAAATGGTGTTAAAATGAAGTACTCAAGACCTTAATGTTAAGTAGAAAATGCCACCAAAACTTACATCCTTACACAATTATAAGAATTTATAAATTATTTACCTTCTATGATTGTAAAAATCATATAATAATATTTTATTATTTTGAAATTTTTAGATGTATTAAACACAAAAATTTCTTTAGTCACTAGGATGAAAGGAGGACTTCTTGATTTGTTCTTTTAGTATTCCCAATATTTACCACATTTGAAGTGAGGTTTCAATGTCTACATCTCGATGGATTTTGGGATAAGTTAAAAATAATCATACTATTCCATATTTTTTAAACACATAAAGATAAACTATTACAGTGGTATTGGAAGTTGTAGAATGGAAATGGTTCTAAAATGAAGTATTCAAGTCCCCAATGCTAGGTAGAAAATGCCACCCAAATTTACATACTTAAGAAAATTTATCTATCTGTAAATTATTTTCTTGTATGCTTGTGAAAATTATACAATCATACAAACATTCCACTATAATTTATAACTATGAAATTAACACAAAAAATAAGAGGTTAATATTTGGATAGGGTACATGGTATACAAATAAATGTACTTTGTAAACAAACAATGTATCTAGATTTAATAATATCACAATATGGAATCACCTTGGGATTTTAATACTTAAATATTAGGCTAAAAATCATAACTAGTTATTCAAGTTGTTTTACTATTAATATTTTTAGATGTGTGTAGATGTATGATTTAAGCTTGTGATCATCCAAAACTATAAGTGAAACACAAGAGAAGGTGAGAAAGAAATTTATGGAATTATTTTATGAGGTTGAAGGAGATCTGAGATAGGGTTAAGAAAGAATTTATTTTTTGGTGGGTATTCTTTTGGAATTGTGGACATCATGCATATTCCAGTGGTGTTGGTTTCATGCTTTGATGTGTAAGTACATAAATGTTTGTACATAACCACAACAACTAAAATGTACCCACTTTTTTGTGAAATATATATTTTATGTTTCATAACTTTAATTTTGGAAGGACATTGAAAAAGGTGAATTAAACAGGTTAAGTCATTTCAAATTCCATGTGTAGTTGTGTTGATAAAATCAATAAAAAAAATAGTTGATTGATTTGTTGTTAAAAAATTATATCTTATTGATCATAGGATTGCTTCTTGTCCTAAGAAAAAGTTTATCAGTTCTCATTCTTTGATCTTTTAAAAAATGGGTCAGAAAGATTGGTTTCCTGAATCAGGTTTTGGTACATATCTTGCATTTTCCTTCAAAATCGATCTCTATTGAGCCTCCATCTCCAAAAAGTTTTTAGTAGGTTCAAGAAAAGCCCTAGAAGGCTGAGGATATAGAAACATTAGTAGCTTAGACTACCAAAGAGTTTGAGCATCCTTCACCTCTCTTCTTGGTAATGGAAGTTTCCACTGAGAAATTTGGGCCACATTGGGTTATCAATTTCTCTCCTCTAGTAGAATCTCCGCATCAGATGAAAATTGGCAACCCTACTAATGGGGATGGTAGTGAAGAAGAGCTTTCCAGTAGAGAGGTTTTGTCTATTTCACAATATCATAGTGCCTTGAAGCCTCACAATTATGGCATGAAAGGTAAATGAGGTAAAAAAAATAGAATCAGAATGACTCCAACTAGATGTTATAAACTCCATTAATAGGGGGTGTAGTGGACTATGTAATCGCTCCTTACTAGTAGGAGTAGTTGTTTGCTTGCATTAAAAATTTGATATCTTCTTTAGGGGGTTTGTAGCATAGTTTCTTCTTTGGTTTTTTTTTCTAGTAATTGCTTCTCTTTTCTATTTCTTTACCTTGTTTTGTCTTTTTTGATGTGTTTTGTGTCCTAGTTTTTTTTCTTCTTTTTTTTCCTAATGTTTTATGTTTTTATTGGTGATATTTTCTAGTGCATTGTGGCAAATGATGGTTAATATATCTTGGCCCTATTTTTCTCTTGAGGACCGGGCCCCTAGTTTGTGTTTTAGAAATGGTTGTACCTCCGATAAAAAGCTTCATATCTACCCAAAAAAAACAAAGTATATCTTGCTTT